>JASAUF010000617.1:600000-1027500 GCA_030180095.1 Magnolia changhungtana
CAAAGACTATAATTGGATTCTTGAAAATAGATTCCTAGTACACAAACACCGTAGACAGAATCTCTTTCACCATAAATCTGTTTCCCATAAATAGATTCATGACCCCTTCTAATATTCAAAGAAGCCAAACGACTGTTAGCAAATGTTACATGTTGGACGTGAAGATGAGTGATGGGTAAGGGATAGTGGGGAGATCAAGCGCAGTGCATGATCGAATGTAGATAATTCAAGAGCTTTTATAAGGCCAGATCAGCAAATGGCATCCAGTAGATGTGTGATGGAGAAAGCGGGTGGGGGAAGCTACGAGCACTGCACCACATGCATCTGATAACTCCAAAAGCTTATGTGAACCTGGGCCACTATATTGAGATGGGGAATTTTTGAGTGGGGTGGGACACAACAAATCAAAGGCCTGATCTGCACCAGGCGCCATTTAGCAAATGGCATCAACGCCACAAATCGTAACTGACAAGAAATTGGTGTATATATCAACTAATCATAACTGACCAAGTGATAATGGCCAGAAATCCTTAGTCAAAATAATAATAATAATAATAATACAAATCATAGAAAAAAGCAACTTCAAACCCTAACTCATCAGAAGAAGATCAAAACCTAAGTATGCAAACATGATGATCTAAACAAACAGATCTAACGTTTCCAGTAATCTTCAGAGGCTCAAAAGGGCATTATAGGGGGGGGGGAAGGAGGAAGAAGCTTTCGAAACCTAGGAGGGAGGGAGAGAGGGAGGGAAAGAGAGAGATTTCTTACCCCATTTTGATAGAAGCTGCCTTTTCCTCTCTGCAACAGAAGCGAAGGAGGCGGCTGGCTGAGATTTTAGGGTTTTGGAGCGACGGTGGAAGATCAGTAGAGGAAACCTTGCTTTTATAGTGTTCTTGCTTTAGCTGAAATTACCAAAATATCCTTACAATCGGTTGCGTCCTACCCCCGCCTGTCTCCTGCTGGGAACGGACAGGAGCTTTGAGGGGCCACCGTGATGTATGGGTTCACCGTCCATCCATTTTTTCCTATCATTTCAAGATGTTATTCCGAAACTGAGTCAGATCCAACGCTCAAGTCGACCACACCATAGGAAGCAGCGGTGATAATGATGCTCACGGTTGAAATTTTTCTAAGGCCCACCTACTCAGGATGAAGAGAAAACAAACATATCAGCTCGATCCAAAACTTACGTGATGCACGATAAATTTTCAACGACAAAAATTTAATTCCCACTGTGTAGTCCACACGTGTTTTGAATTTGCCTATTTTTTTATCATACCAAGAAATAATATGAAAAAGTGGATGGACGGTGTATATCAAACTCATACATCGGGGTGGCTAGTCACAGCTCCTTTCTCGCAGGTGTAGGATGTAATCCACGTTTGAGTTTTGACTACTTTGAGAGAACGAAAGAACTACATCTGATACAGCCTAATAATATATAATAATATATCAGTATCAGATGATAATGTCGGAGCCCTTGGGTACTTCAAGCCCTCAGAGACAAGGATAATGTAGGGGGTGATTTGATGGCTATCAGATGATTGGCCATGACCGATTCTAGTACAGGATCAGCCCTTAATTTTTTCTAATATTGGCTTGTTCGTCTTCATCATATGAATATTATATTAATGTTTTCGGGCTTGCTGACCAAATCTAATTAGTGGGTCACAAACATCCGTTGCGAGATGTCTTAAATCTGAGTCCTTTCGTAACTGGGATGCGAAAGGAGTTTCGCGGATTTTGTGTTGCAAGTCCTTTCGCAACTGGGATGTGAAAGGAGTTTCGTGGATTTTGTGTTGCAAGTCCTTTCGCAACTGAGATGCGAAAGGAGTTTCGCGGATTTTGTGACGCAAGTCCTTTCGCAACTAGGATGCAAAATGAGTTTCGCGGATTTTGTGTTGCAAGTCCTTTCGCAATTGGAATGCGAAAGGAGTTTCGCGGATTTTGTGACGCAAGTCCTTTCGCAACTGGGATGCGAAAGGAGTTTCGCGGATTTTGTGACGCAAGTCCTTTCGCAACTGGGATACGAAAGGGAAGTTGTCAAAACTATAAATTGGGGTCCCTAGGGCTATTCTAATATGATTCCAAGACTTCCTAAAGGTATTCTAAAGGGTTCTAGGGTTATCAAAGGGTGTAGCAAGGGTGAGATTCGACGTTGTTCGAATCGGGTAAGTCATTTCTCTTTGTAATTGATACTTTCATAGTGGTGATCTGTCGCTTTGTGCCCTAGTTTTTTCTCGCAAGGGTTTTCCTTGTTAAATCTATGTGTTCTCTTTTCTTGTGTGTGTGCTTGGTGTTATTGGATTACTATCCTAGATCTAGATCTGTGTGATTCCACAGGCCAAAAATCTCAACAAGTGGTATCAGAGCAATCGATTGGGACACAGATCTGAATCAGAGGGATTAGTAATAATGGCGAGCGCCAGGTATGAGATTGAGAAGTACTCAGGGAAAAATAATTTCTAGTTATAGAAGATCAAGATGATGAGTTCCTTAATCAAACAAAGCGAAGATGGTGCTCTTGAGGAGCGGAAGTCCACTATAACTGATGGTAATTGGAATACTCTTGATAAGAAGGCTTTATCATCGATCCGTTTATGTCTCACGGATGAGGTTCTCTACAACGTTACGAGAGAGAAAACTGCAGCTAAGTTATGGGTGAAGTTAGAGGATGTCTATGCGAAGAAATCCTCTGAAAATTGCCTACACTTAGAGCCGCAGTGGTATAACTTCAAGATGGCAGTGGGTGGAGATCTGGAGGCTCACATCAGCAACTTTAATAAATTGGTTTGCAAATTGCTGGATATGGAGAAAGTGATGAAAGATGAAGAACAAGCATGTATGTTGTTGAATTCTCTCCCGGCGTCCTATGAGTCATTCAAGGACACTATGTGCAGCATAAATAAAACCCCGAGTGTCGACACTATTATCTCAGCCCTTCAAGGGAAGGCTATGAGACAGCTAGATAGTAACATGGAGACATCTTCTGATGCACTGTTTACAGTGGGTGAGAATTCTGAACAAAGTACAGGTTCTTCAGGTTCTAGATCCAAATCCAAGGGTAAGGGCAAAGGAAAGGTAAAGTGCTGGAATTGTGAGAAGGAAAGACATGTGAAGAGGGATTGTGAAAATCCTAAATCTAAGAGGGAAGATTCTGAGGCTTCATGCAGGAAGGCTAACACTGCCACATCAGATGAATCGAGTGGATGTGATGGTGATGTTTTGTCTGTGTCTTCGCTCAGACGGTCATATGATGATCGTAAGGATGGGTGGATGCTAGACACAGGGGCATCTTTTCACATGACTCTTCATCGGAGTTGGTTCACCAACTATAGGGAGTGCGATGGTGGACAGGTATTTATGGGCAATGACATTGCCTGTAATATTGTGGCTGTTGGTTCTGTGTACATCAAGATGTTTGATGGGGTGGAGCATACCTTGACAGATGTAAGGCACGTTCCTGATTTGAAGAAGAATCTGATTTCTCTTGGTGTGCTTGAGGCAAAAGGATGCAAGTACATAGGTATTGATGGTGCTCTTAAAGTATCTAAAGGGGCACGGGTAATCATGAAAGCTCAACGACTCGATCATGTTTACAGGTTGATCGGGAGCACTTCAAAAGGTGGAGCTACAGTAGATGTAACGGATTCCACCTCTGCACGTGTGTGGCATGATAGGCATGGCCACATGAGCGGGCAGGACAGGAAGGCTGAGACGTGCGAACAGGGATACAAAGCAGGTGGAGCAGCCACCTGTGTGAAGAATCATACGGCATGATCGCAGGATATCGGCGTGGTACATGGACGACTCTAATATCGCAGAGGACTCATCTTATATTCTGATGGCTCTAGGTGAGCCTGGTGCTGAGAAGTGGAAGGTGACTATGGGCGATGTGTTGAATTCGCTGTACTAGACCGACATATGGGAGCCGGTGGAGCTTCCAGTGAGCCGGTGAGCGGTTGGATGCAGGTGGACCTTCAGGAGGATACAGTATAGATACAGGGCGAGGTTGGTAGCGAGGGGTTATTCTCAGAGAGAAGAGATCGGCTTCTCAGAGATATTCGCGCCGACGGTATAACAGGTATCTATTAGATCCGTGATTGGCGTTGGTTGACCAATGTGATCTTGAGTTATGATGTGATGCAGAAATAAGAGAAGAGGTCAAGAAGCTACACGGTTGAAGATTGAAGACATGGTGGAGATTGTTGCGAGATGTCTTAAATCTGAGTCCTTTCGCAACTGGGATGTGAAAGGAGTTTCGCGGATTTTGTGTTGCAAGTCCTTTCGCAACTGGGATGCGAAAGGAGTTTCGCGGATTTTGTGACGCAAGTCCTTTCGCAACTAGGATGCGAAAGGAGTTTCGCGGATTTTGTGTTACAAGTCCTTTCGCAACTGGGATGCGAAAGGAGTTTCACGGATTTTGTGACGCAAGTCTTTTCGCAACTGGGATACGAAATGGAAGTTGCCAAAACTATAAATTGGGGTCCCTAGGGCTATTCTAATATGATTCCAAGACTTCCTAAAGGTATTCTAAAGGGTTCTAGGGTTATCAAAGGGTGTAGCAAGGGTAAGATTCGAGGTTGTTCGAATCAGGTAAGTCCTTTCTCTTTGTAATTGATGCTTTCATAGTGGTAATCTGTCGCTTTGTGCCGTGGTTTTTCCCCGCAAGGGTTTTTCACGTTAAATCTGTGTGTTCTCTTTTCTTGTGTGTGTGCTTGGTGTCATTGGATTGCTATCCTAGATCTAGATCTGTGTGATTCCGCAAGCCAAAAATCCCAACAACATCATCCATCGAATGACTTGGATACGAGATGAATGTTCGAAAAGTCAGCAATTTCGAATTTAACTGGAGTCTTTCGTTTCTAATGCAGGCTAAGTAGACAAAAGAAAACCTAGTGAGGGCTTCACCTCTTCAATGGGATTGAAAAGGATCACATAAAGAAGAGTTAGGGCTATGCCAAACACACATATTTACTTCATATTTAACTTTCTCATTTATGTCAGCATAGTGTAGGCTAGGTCTAGCATAAATATCTATTGTTTAGTGGATTCTGCTACATTATAGTAAGAGTAAATTAAATATTTGTAGTCTTAACTTATAGATTCATGATTAACTAAGTTTCGATTTAGCTAGTCATATATCAATTCGATCACATTCTATTGACCACTCGCTTATATTGTCCATTTCAATATACAAAGTAGGTTTTTTTTTCGTCTATTTTTTTAATTTACTCTATTGTTTAGTGAGGACTTGTAAAAGGGTAATGGTTAATGAGTAAAAGAAAGTGTCATTAAGTTTATAAACTCATATATATTGTCACAAGGCAAAAAAAAAATTATTTGAAAGAATTAACCATTACCCTTTTACAAGTCACTTGAACGCTCAGTGCAACCGGTGGTTGAAAAGACAATTGGATCCTATGTCCAATATCTAATCTATCCATCTTAACGTGGGGAAACACTAGCGGTTCAATCGAACTTTGAATTGAGTAGACTCTACACGCTCGTGCATCATTCTCACACACAAAAACCATGTAGAGGCCCTCATTCACACGTGTGGGCTTGTTTAATTGAATTGGCAGCAACAAATACAATAGTTGTTTTTATGGTGGATTAACAACAGCAATGGTTTCTTCCTTCTTCTTTGTTTAGGTAATACTTTGTTCTTTTCTCATATTTTGAATCATAGATCTATTGGGTTTTTTCAGCCTGTGGATATTTCTCATCATTTTGGAAATTTTTTTCTCATTTACTGCTGGAGAAAAAATGACCGTCTTTTCAACCGTTTTCAATGGTTTCCATACATTACAAAATGAAGGAATTTTCCATATGCTCTGAGAGTGGAGTGGTTTTAAACGTTACGCAAGAGGTCATTGTTGGTCATGCATTCCATCACTAACCATGCTTGAATGTCTTGCTTGCCTAATTAGAAATGCCAATGCTCTTGTATATGAATAATCAAGCTAATATGATTATTGGGTGGGCCAAGTATTAACTGAATCTGGACCAAAATTCCCTTCACCTGTTGCATGTTTTATAGGGTGCATCAGAGGGTGATATTGGATAGATTTTCCGTACCTGCCATTTGCATTCTATTAGTTTTTAGTGGCTTTGAACTTCCATGTATGCTTCATTTCCATGCATGAAACTAGCATATTTACAAAGCAAACTTGAATGAGTTCAACTTTCATTGCCATTTAGTCACAGTCTAAATTACAGTTAGTTCCTGTTTGATCAACTATCTTATGTACCATTTTAATGTTTTTATTATTTATCTTACAGCTTAGTATTTTCTATTTCTTATCATATTTTATCTTTCTTATCATTCTTCTCATTTTTCTTCACTTGTCTAGGTAATGGCTCCGCAAGCTCGGTGGTTAAGAGTTTTGCAAAAAAAAAAAAAAAACAACTGTCTCTTTCTTATAAATCAGTTAACCAAATGACAAATCTATTAGTTCAAATGCTGATTAAGCGATACATTGGTCAATATAGTTAGTTGTTTTCGTAACATATTTCGTCCAAGTGGGCCCCGCCCAGCTCGGAGATAAGTATTGTGGTGGTTACTGGGAATCTATTTACTCATTTATGTAGCAGTTGTGTATTTGCACAATCATCTCTCATCGTTGGATAATTACACATTGAAGTCTCTATGTTAGTAAGACTTCAACCATATAAAAAAGCAGTGATACCAAAAAACCAACAAAGAAGAGTCTGGGTTCCATCAGACCACATGATTTGCAGTGTAAATTCTTAAATAGGAGAATGTTATTACTTTATACGCTTTCCTTTACTAGTAAAGTTGTACACCTACTTATGACTATACGAGATGCATTCAAGAAGATCTAACGATATTTCCATCATTTTTGGTTGTTGACAGATCCACGAATCACAAATATACCGTGATCTAACAGCTTTAATGATCCATAATATTTTTAAGCCCAAAAGATGAAACATCTAAACTTGCCCCATAGCATAGCACATAAATAAATCACTTATAAACTTGCCCTTAGCATAACACAAAAATAGATCACTCATCATAACACCAGTGCCAACCTTCCAGACGTTGAAGAAAAGAGTAATATGAATCGATCATCTAGTAAATGACCAAAATGACTTGTTAATCTCTCTTAGAGTATTTGAGATATTGTACAACGAAGAAATATTAAATTATTGATTATAATATTCCAATTTAGATTACTTTCATTGTAAAAGTTCCTAGCATGGGTTAATGGAAAATACACAAGAAAAAAACCAACTTCCTTCTTTCCTTCAGATTAGGTAAAGCAAGGCTTAATGTGGGGCGATTTGATTAGGCCATTTGTTGTTGTCAGAAATGGACCACAAAATGGCTTTTACTTGCTAGACCAATCAAACCTTGCCATGTTTATTGAATTCAGTTAGGCCTACTTTGTTCGCTGATGCTCAGTCCCATGATCACATTCATTGGTACATCAATGGGGAATGATTGCATACCTTTTAGTTGCGTGAGGCCCACTTTGATGTGTGGATACCATCCAACCCCTCTAGTTAGATACGTCGCCATGTAAAGCTTTGATAAAAAAGTCCTGCCCGATCCATTACCTGGTGGGCAACAACGATGGTAACGGCAAGAACATGGGATGGTGGCGCATACCATGGACACTTCCAAGATGGAACATGGGGTTCAAAATATTGTGTACATGCCATTCAAGTGTTATATTTTGTTTCAAAATAAAAAATAAATAAAAAGATGAGAATTTCAATTATTTCCGATTCCCTCATAAATTGAAAATTATGGTGCTTTTATGTAGTGGGTTTAATCCCACATAGAATTTGCCGAGCAAAGTTTTCTTATATATGAGACATATTTTCTGCCTCAGCGCTTAAGTCTCACTCAGGAGGCACATGAATTTAGACCGCGACTATGCTAGTAGCTCTAATTTATGCCATTGACTACAAGCACGTGTCGAGCCAAGCTCGAGCCCAAGTCTGTGTGCATGACAGGCCGGGCCAAGGCTCTAGGTGCAGGTGTGTGTATGGTTTAAATCCAACGGACCAAACCCCTTTGAAAGGATATACCTTTTATATTTTACGAATTTTTGGTTGCTAAGTTTATTGTTAAGTTAACTCAGCATTTTTGGGGTTAAACTGCAAGTGATTTTAGCTCGCATATAATGAATGCACTAATGAGATCGGGTCATAATCATTATATTATGGAGGTCAATTGCTTTCGAAACTCGTTACACTTAGGACATTGTTTTAAGGGAGCAATTTGATTTCAAGCGGAATAACTCACATCACGGTTTTGATTCCATGTAACATCGTGATTGGCCCTATGAAGCCCAAGCTGGTGCGCTAGATGCTTAGATGGGCCCACCGTGATGTGATGTCCGTTAGAAATTCTGTAATGACTCAAAAAATTCAGTACAATAGCCCGAGTACCACCTCAGGCAAAAATCGCCTAGGATCAAATCCTTTAAAAATTTGACAAAGTTAACTAAGTGTTAAACTAGATTAACTATGAAATCCGCTAGAATCGTTTTAAACACGATCTGCAAGACCCAAAACTTGGAGAGTCATTGACGCTAGGTTACCCTAAAATCTAGGATCAAACTCATTACTTGACTGCTCTCGGGAGCACATTGAAACTCCGTATCAGATCTGGACAGCACATCGGGAGTCCGAATAATATGAAGTTATAGACTTAGGACCGCCTCGCTGGGCTTGACAATCATCTCAGAGATCAAATCCAGATAGTGTCCCACGGCTGTTCGCTTGAGTTCGGAGCGAGGAGTGTGAGAACACTTATTTTTCTTTATAAATAAATATCTCCAATAGTAATCTGAGACTTGTTACTTGCGGACAATTTGTAAGCAATCAGACCGTCAGAATCTGACCCAAATACACCCTCGGATCAGGAAAAATTTCATATACATGGCAGTGTACTTGAAATCACTGATCGAGTTTCACTGACCGTTGAACTGAAACTGGTCTGCCACGCGTAATCTGGGAATCCGACTAAAATGAAAACTTAAATCTACCTAGATCCGGTGTCTGTGAGCTTAAGTCTGACCTTTGGCTCAAGGGGGGCCGCCAGAAGTGCTCCGTTGAGCTGAAACTGGCTCACTTTAGTTATAACCCAAGTATACCTTGACCTTAAGTCTATTTTAGAGTAGTTTTAGGTTATATAAGGACCTTAGAACTTTTCTTATTCAGCCATACGAATTTGAGAGAAACCCTATGAGAGAGAAGTCAGAAAGGAGAGAGAGAGAGTGTGAGAGAAGTTGGAGAAACTCCCTACTACTTTCCCCTGCTGTTCTACAGGCTTAACCACTCAAGTCTAATCACTTTCCCGGCAATTCCGACTTCGTTTCTAGGTAAGAAACCCTAACCCTAATCTATTTTGGTGTTGTGATGGTTGTAGGTTATGAAATAGCTAACCTATTTCATTCTATAGGTCACCAAACTGCCGAATACGAAGGCATAGCAAACCTATCGGATTCGTGACGATTCTACGATAAAAGGTGAAGACTTTAGGTGTATAGGTTATGGTTTTCGACGCTTTCAATGTCAGATAATGATAGATTCATGATCTGTATGTAATTGCATATGTACAAAGTGCTGTCCGTTTCGCTTTTTGGTTATACGATAAATATGTTGAATATACTGTATTCCTAGTATTTGTAGAAAGTACCGTATACATTTAAATTTTGGAAATGTGTTTGCCGTGATTATTTGCTGTATGAATATATTATATATGTGTAAAATACTTGCTTGGCGAAAGGGGTTACCCTAATACATGTTTTGTTAATATACACTATGTATGTTCAAATAGTGTATTCTAAGTGTTTGTAAAAATGCTTGTAAGAGTAAGTATTTGGATTATTGTGCCTTAGGTAGGTGTTGAGATGCGATTCTCAACAACCTTAGAGACGTATATGATTTCCTCCATGTTGGTTGTTTAATTCAACCGCTTACTTATGAAATATATGTGTTTATATTTCCTGTTTATATGGTGCTTTATAACATGCTTTATGACATGCTTATTATCATGCTTGAATTACTCTGTTTATTATGCTTCACTCCACATGCTTGAATAAGGATTGATTGCGTTTGGGACTATGATTATAGTCCAGACAATCGGTACTAGACTTGAGTTCGTGGTTGAGTTTCATTTCGCCACAAAGGATGTGTCTGACGAACCCGAGTCGTGCTTCCGTTGGCGACAGTGGTTAGGTCACACGAAGTGCTTATGCACTTCATGTCGTTCAGTTGATTGTGCGCTCGAGCTAGTCAGGCTCGTCAAGTAACTCGATATGTCTAATGTATGTGTACAATGTTTGGATGCTACTGCTTGAACCTAGGGTACCAAACTTATCAGTGAAATCTCGTTAACCATGGTACCTCGATCCGCTAAGACTCATGAGCCGGGCATGGTGGTATGGGACATCGTGGTCGAGCTGTCGGCCTACACTGGGGCCACGTGCCTCCCCGTAGTGACCAGTGAGCAACCTTGACTCGTGAGCCGAATACGGTGGTATGAGACACTGTATTCAAGCTGTCGGCCTACACTGATTGGTGACGAGCCCTTTGTAGTGACCTCGAGCATACTTTGAATTTGCGGTGAGGCGACGAGTTTTGTCGCGGTGTATAGAGTATGAACTAGGCCTGTATCAAGTTAGTGATGAACCGTTAAAAAGGTGATGGGGGAGTGGTGTAACAATTGCATGTAACAGCCATGACAGCCTTTGCAGCGCCCTAAAACCACACTATCGTATGAGATTATCTAGGTTCTACGACCCTAGAATGGATCATGTTTGGGAATGATACAAGGGAGGTACCTTAGTTTCCCAATCCTGCTGTTTGAAATGAACTAATAACAACTCGGTAATCACGCTCATCATCACACTGCATGTGCCTGGAAGATGTGGAGCACTGAGGAATGAAAGTATGCCGCGAACGTAAGATAGTGTCACATGAGGGAGTATGTTGGTAAGGGCATGCATCATGACTGCATTCATACTTGCATTAATAAGAGTAGTTAGGAGTGTTTGATTGTACTGCTTTATCATTACTGCTTGACTGAATTGATAACATGTTAACCTATGCTCTATTGTTCCATTGAGTTGCTACTCACTCCCACGTTATGGGACGGTGTTGTACACACCAACCAGACTCTGTCTTAGGTGCAGATGAGGTGACGACTCAGGAGGCTGAGCCAGACTACGACGAGGACCAAGACGAGTTCTCGTATATGCAGTACTCTGGTGGCTTTGACTAGACTGCTTGGATCGACGGGACTTACAGGGCTTACTTCTCTAGTTGTAATTTTTTTTGACATTTTGATCGTAAAACAGATACATGTATATGGTGACTCAGTTGGGTTCATACTCTGGAGATTGTGATGGTTTTATTCTTTTACATACAATTATATACAATTTCAGTCTTCTGCTTGCCTTTATACAATTGATCTGGAGTATGAATTATTGTTTTGGTATAATCTCACTCATGTTTAATGCACTAACACTGACAATATTTAATCATCATTATCTATGTTGCATAAGTGATGTTTTGGAACTCGAGAGTTGAGTTACTACTCAACCCTCGAATTTCAGGGCGTTACAAATTCAACAAAAAATATTTTGTGAGATCATTTTATAGAGGTGCTAAGTTTTCAATCCAACTGATTTTTGGTCCATGTCCTACAATGATTTGGTAAAACGGATGCACAAGTATATTTCTCACAAACATCAAGCAGCTCCACCTAGCATCCAGCGAAAGAGCTTTGTGCGAAAGGCTTTCGCTGGTGTACCACACCCCACCTATATAGCTGGTGTATTCACGACAACAAGTTTTGTGTGGATATCATCATGAGGTGTGTTTTATATCCAAACTGTCCATCCATTTGGCAAGATCGTCTTAAGCCTTGAGCCGAAAAATAAGGCAGATCTAAAGATCAAGTGGACCACATTACAAAAAACTGTGGGGATTGAACGTATACCATTAAAACCCTTTTAGGGGTTACATAAGTTTTGGATCAATATGAAAATTTTTTTCCCACTTCATCTAGGTCTTTGTGACCTTAATGAACAGATTGGATGGAAAAGAAACGTTATGGTGGGCCCTACTACTTTTCTAACGATGAAAATCATTATCCCACTGCTATTTGTGGTGTGGTCCAGTTGACGTTTGGATATGATTCATTTTTTGTAATGATATATAATAATCTTGGAAATTGGATGAATGGTGTGGATATAATAAATACATCAATGTGGGGCCATGTAACTTTGATCTCCTTTGAACCGTTTGTACAACTCGGAGATCGGAAAGCGTCAGCGCTCGTCTTCGCATGACACATGCCTACACCAACTATATAGCTGATGTGTGGTATGGCCAATCCGTTTCCTTGAGTCTTGTACTCGTACACCTACACAACAGGACTGGAGCTAGTCGGGTAGGATCATTGGTGCTCGTCGTCACACCGCTTCGGGAAGCGGATTGGCTGGTGTACCTCACGGCAGCTATATAGTTGTTGTATTGACGTCAGCAAGTTATGTGGGTCTCATCATGAGGTATGTGTTATATCCAAACCATTCATCCATTTTGCGAGCTTGACTTAAGGCTTGAGACGAAAAATAAGACAGATCTAACTATCAAGTGGACCACACTACAAAAAGCATTGGGGATTGAACGTTGTAGACACCCCACCCAGGCTAGCATCTTGAGAAAGCTAAGACAATCCGAGAATCATGATCATATTCTAAACCAAACCCTAATCTCAGCTTAAACCCTAGTCTGAACCGTAAACCCAAAAACCAGCCAAACCCTAACCCGGCCTAACCCTAACTCAAACCTCAGCCTAAACCCTAAACCCAGCCTAACTCCAGCTTAAACCCTATTCCTAACCTGAGCCATCACGAGCCATCATTCAAGCCAAAGCATACTTAGACCTTCACCCACAATCAATCTATTTTTCGAGCCACTTCAGGTCATGATCGAGCCAAATTTGAGCCATTTTCAAGCCAAATATCCAAAACAGATTTTGTTTCGCTCTCAGGACCCAAAAAGGGCCCACCGCCAAAATTTCTGGAGAGAAATCAGACCGAAGCGATAGTCGAATCCCACAAGGTAGTGGATCGCTGCGTTAGAAACGGACAAATTGCCTCTTCGAGCAACAGCTGTCCCTCATCCTAAAGTCAACTTTTATATGGATTTACTCCCCAGCCCACCTTATTTTCCATTTTATCAGCCTCCAAAAGCCAATGAGAGCATGCCACGTGACATTCCTCTCCCCAACCAATCTCAAGCTGTCATATTAACTTTTAAACCTCTCAAACTCAACAATTACAGCAATGCCATCGGATATGGCTTTAAATAGCTCTCTCCTCTTCACATTTAACACAACTTCTCATTTTCAAAATCCGAGAGAGAGAGAGAGAGAGAGAGAGAGAGAGAGAGAATGAGATCCTAAGCCTTCAATATCAGATTTTTCAGCTACCCCTTAGCCTCATCTCAACCATCTCAACCCCCTAAGTTTAGCTCGGATTGATCATGACGCAACCCATGTCTTAGCTTACTCAGGATCAAGCCAAAGATCTTTTCATTTTGCATACAAGCATTCATCATCGTGACATCTATTCCTTTCTCAACTCCCTTGCTTTTCTAGATCTCCAGTGAATGTATGCTCTGTGACTTGCCGTACCTCGGATTCTGTCACGTCAGAAATTCCTAGTGATTTAGTCCACTTTTCTTTACCTTTTTACATAAACATCATCATATCCACCTTCCAGACACATCGTTAGACGTATGCTCTGTGGCTTGCCAAAATCTCGGATCTTGCCGCATCAGAAATCCACATGTGCCTAGTCCTACTTTGACCACATAATTCATTCATTGTGATTTTTTTACCACACTAAGTAGAGACCGTACATTCATACAGGTAGAGAGAGCGCCTAACACATTCCATCTTTGTAACTAAGGTCTTTTACTCGAAATCCCGGATCGCAGATCAAGAGTCAATCTAAGGTAGGGGGATCTTTGGATTTCTCTAACCTTCCGCGGGTTTTAGCCGACCGCGAGATTTTGAGATTAAGTAGTTAGTGGCGACTCCAAACCAACAATCAAGGTTACATACCCCACAACATATACACAAGAAAAATGACCAAAAACCAAGATGACCTAAAGAGTGTGGGCACCAATCTCTTAACGTTCACAAACGTCTACCATTGAAACCCTTTTTGGGGTCACAGAAGTTTTGGATCAATATGACATTTGTTTTTCCTCTTCATTCAGGTCTTTGTGACCTTATTACCAGTTTGGATGGAAAATAAACATTATGGTGGGCCCTACAAATTGTTTAATGGTGAAAATCATTATCTCTGCTGCTATTTATGAACGATGTAAATATAGTAAATACATCACCGTGGGCCCATGTAACTTTGATCTCCTTTAAACCGTTGGTACAACTCGGAGCCGGTGCTTGTCGTCGCACAAACACGTACATACAACAGCTATATAGCTGATGTGTGGTACACCAGCCAATCCGCTTCCCCAGTTAGGCGGGTAGATCCTTGATTGTGGGACCCGCTGTGATGCATTTTCTTACATCCATGCTGTCCATCCGTTTTTACAGTCCATTTGAGAATATAATCTAAAAAATAAAACAGATTCAACTCTCAAGTGGGCCACACCACAGGAAATGGTGGTAATTGACCATTAAAAACTTTTCGGAAAGCTACAGAAGTTTTGGATCAAGTTGATAATTAGTGGGCTTTGTGACATTATAAACAGGTTGAATGGTGGATAAACATTCCGGTCACCCTGTGAGGTTTTTAACGGTGGGTATTAAATCACTACTGTTTCCAGTGGTGTGGTCCACTTAAGATTTGGTTCTTGTTCATTTTTTGGATCATGTCCTAAAATAACTTTCAAAGCAAGATGGCGTGGATGGCATGTATATTAAGGTGGGCCCCACATTCGGGGATCCGGCCACTTCACACATGTGCAAATTCGGCACATATGGGGATTCGGCCACTTATCAGATCACAGCTACGGGAAAATCTCTCAACTCAAAAATCAATCTTCACACGTAGAAGTCAAATATTTCCCCGCTATTTTCTCTTCTAACTGTCCTTATCTAGCCAGTGATGCCATCCATAGCTCAATTGAGTGAAAGATACTCGTTTCAACACTGGCAAATATCAGGTAAAAGAATAATAATTATTTTCCTGAGTATCTACAGCGTGCCTGTTTTGACTGCTTACTTTTTTGACAAGGAAAGGAAAAACATTGCAAAATGGATATGGGTCTCACTTGATGCATTTCACTTATCCACACTGTTCATCTTTTATGCCATTTGAATTGATAGTATGAATAAAAAATTGAGATATATCCAAAACTCAAGTGGACCACACCATATGAAAAAGGGAATCGAATACTTACTGTTAAAAACTTTGTGGGGCCACTGTTTCTTTTGGTGTGGGCCACATGACTGGTGTATCTGCTTTATTTTTTTGTCTCATGTTTCAAAATATTGTAGTAAAATAGATGGACGGAGCAGATATATCACATACATTATGATACCATTTAAAAATTAAAATTATCTCCTCTGAACTTAGTTTCAATGGTTCAAATACCTATCAATTTTCAAACACGGTTTACTGTAATAATTACCTATTTCATGTGTATTTACTCTGGCTTTGAAATAACGAACGGGCCTGAGTTATTGGTATGGATTCCAGTGGGGGTGGGCTAACAGTGAAGTGTGAACTCACAGTGGGTGTACTCCAGTGCGGCCCACCTGATTTTCTGTACTACGTGACATGCTTTCAAACACATGATGAATGGTCCAGATCTCACGGGCATCCTCTCTCTCTCCTCGCGCGAATCTGAGTAAAGCTCCCGAACAAAAATCATCCATCCCTCCTCCACCTCTCCCTCTCTCTCTCTCTCTGGAATTTTCTTCTTTTTTCTAGGGTTTTCTCATCTCTCTCTCGGCTGCGCTTCTGTACATCGCGCCGGACGCCACCTCCTCCGAAGAATCAACGCAACAAAGGCGCCCTTCCCCGCTGCTGCTGCTGCCGCTGCTGCTGCCGAGATCTCCGAACGCAAAGTCGCGACACCAGAACTCTCACGTCCATCGCGTCTGACCGGAGCGGATCCCCGGACTTCTAATAACAAATACAGATGTATTCGTTTACATATCAATCTCTAATAGATAATAATCATAATAATGAAAAATTCTAGGGTTTCTTTCTTTCTTTGATTTTCTGCTTGAATGTCTTGTAGCAGCAAATCCATTGTAATTGAATGAATTCCTTCTATGATTCGAATGATCGACGCTCGCGTCATCTCTCTACGGTTCTTCGATCTCTTCTATCATGTTACTGTATTTTCTTTATTTTTCCTTCTTTAAATTTTTTCTTTTGAAATTCATCGTTCTTGAATTAGGAGCGAGCGGGAACAGAATTTTAGGTTTTGTGTGAAAAAATTCTGCAAGATCATAACTTATACATCAAGAGACCAGAAAGTTTGAATTTTGTTGTTTGCTCGGTAAGGGGTTGTTAATGGGTAGCCCTGGGTTGATTAATCGGAGTAATGGGCAGCAACATCTTGGTGTCACGGAGCCAATTTCATTAGGCGGGCCATCGGAGTTTGACGTGATCAAGACCCAAGAGCTCGAAAAGGTTCGATCATTAGAAAATCCAATATTATTTTTTCTAAATTGGGTTTTCATCTTTGAGGAAATCTAACATGTATGCCTCGCATGGAAATTGACATGTGGCACGATAGTTGGTAATCCTGACTGTTCATCTGGTGAGGCTTTCGGTGGATGGACTACTGTTGGAAATTCTTTGTAATTGGATGATGTTGAGAACTTGAGTGGTGACCTGCAACTGGATGCTAGAAATCTATATTGGAAAATGCAAGTATGAGTGAAAAAATTCCATCAACTTGGATGCTTGTATGATATGCCCAATCCATGCAATTTTTTTCAGAGGCCCGTCCACGGTGGAATCCTGCTGATGAATGGTTCAGATCGCTGGACAATATGGAGATGTGACCTTTTCTCCATGCTACCGTCACAGTGGATAGGATGAAAAAAGGGCTGTCTTCTTTTGTTTCTTTGTTTTGAAAATCACTGTTACTTTGTGGTTAATCACTTTTACTTTGTGGTTAATCATAAGCAAATTGTTTATGTAATCAGTTTCTTGCGGACGCGGGATTGTATGAAAGTCAGGAGGAAGCCGTTGCTAGGGAAGAAGTGCTTGGGAGATTAGACCAGGTCATGATTGGATAAGTTAGCTTTAATTTCATCTCTCTTCCCCCTACCTCCCTCTTCTATGGTTAAGTATTGATGTCCTTGAAAATTTCTGCAGATTGTGAAGACTTGGGTGAAGAAGGTTGGCCGGGCGAAGGGATTCAATGAGCAGCTTGTCCAAGAAGCAAATGCTAAGATATTCACATTTGGTTCTTATCGGTTGGGGGTATGGATATAGTACTCTGTTGTTTATATATTTTTATGTAGTATGAGAAATGCTCCAGTTATCTCAAAGCACTATAAAATATGTAGTATGGATATAGTACTCTTTTGAATCCATCCACTTGGAAAGTCCAGTCAATGGATCTGAACTGTCTATTAAGTTCAGAACGCATTTCATGGACTACCATGCAAAATCACACTGTTCAGATGATCTAATCCATCCTTGATTTGGCCTTATTTTCTTTAACCATCCCTTTTCCAAGCTATGGATGGGGGATGGCTGCGATTGCCTAAAAAAGTGATTCTTCATAATCATAAGCAATCCATGATGGGCCCTAACCAATAGATGGTTCAAATTTGTTATTGGACCTATTTTGTGTAAACAATCTTGAATATCCATATTAAAGGCCATAGATCAATGGTTAATATTTGTTGGACTGGCATGATTTTCCGTGGTTACCCATAAATGTGTGTGGGACATAATGAACGGTTGGGTTCAATGAATTGGAGTGTCTAATTCCCCAATGCAACTAGGAGCAATATAACTTATAGTGCTTTGAGAGCATTGGAGGATCTCTCATGAAGTATTGTCTTCTGATATTTCTTTTTATCTTTCGTGTAATGGTATTTTTATTCCTTTAGAGGTTCAAGTGATTACCGTATATTTCTAGTTTGGTGGCAGTCTTCTTTGGTTGTTTTGATCACAGTCAGAAACTGTTTTGAGTAGTAGAAAAATTGTGAGAAAACATGACTTGATTGATAGGATGGTCAAATTATGCAATTGCTTGATTATCTTCAAACCCAAGACGGACTGATCTTTTTAAAATATTGTTGGTTTTTTTTTTTTTTACCTCATATTGTTCAAGTTTCAAGCTAATTTGGACTTCGGGCTTGCGCTGTCATTTTGTCTCAGCTGTGTTGCTACCGGCAACCTCGCAATGCCCAAGTTTTCTCAGTTGTGTTGCTAGAGGGAGGCAAGCGGTCCACACAGTGAGTGATTGACGGTATAATTAGGTTATCTATGAATCTGATTATTGATAATTTCAATGGAGCAAGAATACATTCTCAATTCTCACTTAAAATGAAAGAAAACTACCGAGGAGGGCATTTCCTAGAGGCTCAAGCTATTGCATTATGGACCATGGTTAAACTATCTTCTGACACCTGTACAGATTGCACTATCGGTTTTGTCCATGAATGATAAGGCTTTAACAGTTGCATATCTTCCCAAAACAGCCCCATATTGGTGCTGAACAATACGATACGCTGAAACTAATATTCAGTCCTTGGTTACGAGTCACATTCCACATTTAAAGCCTACCCAGTCGGCTCCTGAAATCTCCACATTGGTTTCAGTAGCCAAAAGCTCGGCTCTATTCAAGGATCCTGATCCCACTGGACTGAAGAAGGTGAGTATGATGCTACCATATCATCATTAAGAACTCCCCAAACCTAGAGGGATTGGGTTTACCTACTGAGCTTCCATCAATATTAAGCGTCCTCCACCCTTCTGGCGGCATGGACTGAGCCATAGCCTTTCACTCTCGAAGAATGTCTCCCCATTGATGAAGGACAATTTGATTTTGGCCAGGAGATGGCATTTTTGGAGGATGATTGTTGAAATCTTCTATTTTCTGTTATTTTCATATTTGCCACTGACTCAGCGGGTGGGGCTGGCATTAGATGCCTGGATTTGGTCAATGAGGCTTTCCTGGGTAAATGGATTTGGAGATTTGCTCTTGAAAACCCTAATCTTTGGTGAACTGTTATTGTAGCTAAGTATGGGCTAGATGCAGGAGGTTGGAAAACTAAATTTTCTTCTCTTTATTGGGCTTCCTTCCTATGGAAAGGAATTGCCAAATTATTCCCGAAAGTTTTCTCAGAGCTTACTTTTTCTTTAGGGAAGGGAGATACAATTAAATTATGGGAAGAGTGTGGTCCATCGCCTCTTAACCTCTCCTTCCCTTCCCTAGCTGCCTTGAGCTTTGTTAAAGAGATTTCAGTGGAGAGATTTGTTTCGGGGCTTGCTGAGAATGGTATATGGGCTCCCCTTCTCTGTAGAAATCTTTTTGATGAGGAATTCTTTGCATTTACATCCCTCCTGTCTCAGTTGTCTTGCTGTAGAGGATTCTTTCTCTTGGAATCGATCGTCCTCTGGCAAATTCACAGTGAAGGCCTACTTTCAACTAGTCTCTGCTGAATCAGGGGGAGTGGATAGCCATACGGGGATAGTGTGGTCCTATGCCGCCTCTCTTATGGTGGCAGCATTCGCCTGGCTTCTTGGCAGAAATCGAATTCTAATTATGGATAATCTGTGGAAAAGGGGTATGGTTTTGCCTAGATGTGTAGTCGTTGTATCCATGATGAAGAATCAGTCAATCATCTGTTCATCCATTGTTGCTATTCAGCGGAGATCTGGCACAAGGCGATGCAAAAGGTTGGTCTGACCTGGGTTTATGCCGGAAGATATTGAAGGCTTCTTTTGGTTGTGGCATGCTGGAGAGAGAGAGAGAGAGAGAGAGAGAGGCCCCGCCACTATGAGTCCCTCAATACATGCATCATACATCATTCATCAAGATGGGTCCCATGCATTGCGTGGCCCACAATAGTAAATCAAGGTGGGGATGCCATCCCCACCATAAATCAAGGGTCTATATGACCCATCAATAACATGGATTAACTCAAAACATCATGATGGGTGATTGCGTGTATCTGCAGGGATTAGTCTTACTTCAAAAAAGAGGTGGGGACACCCCGTGTCTTAAAAAAAAAACATCATGATGGGGGTCCATGGAGAATGGCCCCATCATGGATCATGCATGCATCAAGGATGGGCCATTGGCCACATCCAAAGGGTCAAGTAGGATCTCCACCATTGATTGGTGGGTCCTACATGATCCTAAGCAATGAAAGACAAAGATATAAGAAAGATAAGTAAGATCTAGTCCTAAAACAAGTACTCACCTAGGATCTTGAACTTCTTTTTCCACCACTAGGCTCTAATACTCCAAGGGAAGAGATTTAATGGTTGAGATGGGGTTTGGATGGTTAGATTTGAGGAACTAGAGAGTGGAAGTGGTTGAAAATTTGGAGATGGGTGGGACGTCCATGGCCATTGCAATGGAAGAATGAGAAATGAAATGGAGAGGGAGAGATAAGAGAGAGAAGGGGTAATGATGGCTAACTCACTTAACTAGGTAATGATGATAGGTGTAAGAAAGCATGGCTAGCAAGCCATCATAGCTTGTAAGAGGCATGAGGCTATGGGTAGGATAGGGTGACTATAGCTAGGGTGATGTCATCACCCTCATGATTACCTAGGGAATGGTGCTATATGAGATAAGTGGGTCTCGCAACGTGCGGTCTACGACCATTATAATGCGCGGGCCACATCTTATGATCTAAGCGTCGGATTGGTACACGAGACGCGGCGTCGGAACCGCGGCGACGACGCGGTCGTAATAGCATGCGTCTCAGGTTCAGTTGACTCGGATTTAACCGATGCGACTTAAGGTTGTGCGCAAATGATATTTCTAGGCCGTAGGTCGTCGGAATTAGACCGGGAGGACTGCGGGATCATACGGAATGGCGAGATACTAGGACAGGCCAGCCAGCTCTCCCCTCCTAATAAAAATTTCGTCCTCAAAATTTACTATCACGGAAAACAAAACAAGGAAGAGAGAACATGGCATCGTATATATAGATATATCAATCAATACAAAGCAAAACATGATGCAAGCATAATCAATATACAAAAAGATGGGGATAGCGCTCCCTAATCTCAGCCTCGCGCTCCTAAGATGCCTCATCAGCACTATGATGACCCCACTGCACCTTCACCAAAGAGATGACCTTGGTCTGGAGGACCTATTCCTTCCGATCAAGGATGCGAATCGGCTGCTCAATGTAGGAAGCATCCTTATGGACCTCAAGAGACTGCAATCAATCACGGGGATGGTGTCTGACCCACACTTCCGCAGCATCGAAACATGGAAAACGTGTATGCCAGACAACTGAGAAGGTAAGGTAAGCCTATGGGCCATGACGCCAACGTTCCATAGGATCCCGCGGTCCTCTCGGTGGAATTCTAACAACCTGCGACTTGTAAATATCATTTTGCACAACCTTACGTCGCATTCTGTAAATCCGAGTTGACTCAACCCGAGACCCATGCCATTGTGACCGCGCCGTCGCCGCGGTTCCGATGCCGCGTCTCGTGCGCCAATCCGACACTTAGATCATAAGATGTGGTCCGCGCATTATAATGGCCGTGGACTGCACGTTGTGGGACCCGCTTATCCCATATGACACCATTCCCTAGGTAATCATGAGGGTGATGATATCATCCTAGCTATTGCCACCCTACCCTACCTATAGCCACATGCCTCTTACAAGTTATGATAACTTACTAGCCATGCTTTCTTACACCTATCATCATTGCCTAGCTAAGAGAGCTAACAATCATTACCCCTTCTCTCTCTCTCTTATCTCTCTCCCTCTCCCTTTCATTTCTCATTCTTCCATTGCAATGACCATCGACGTCCTACCCATCTCCAAATTTTCAGCCACTTCCACTCTTTAGTTCCCCAAATCCAACCCTCCAAACCCCATCTCAACTATTGAATCTCTTCCCTTGGAGCATTGGAGCCTAGTGGTGGAAGAAGAAGTTCAAGATCCTAGGTGGGTGCTTGTTTTAAGACTAGATCTTGCTTATCTTTCTTAGATATTTGTCTTTCATTGCTTAAGATCATGTAGGACCCACCAATCAATGGTGGAGAACTTACTTGACCCTTTGGATGTGGCCAATGTCCCATCCTTGATGCATGCATGATCCTTGATTTACTATTTCGTGGGCCATGCAATGCATGGGACCCATCTTGATAAATGATGTATGATGCATGTATTGAGGGACCCATAGTGGCGGGTCCCCTCCATCACCCGTTTTCTCTCTCTCTCTCTTGTGATGGCGTGTGGCCCACCTGATCCAGACCGTCCGCTTGTGAGGCCCACCTTGCTGCCTGTCCGACAGACAGGCTTGCTGCCTTTCCGTTTGGATAGGCCTGGATGAAGGAAATCACAAATATCAGTTGATCCAAACTTTGGTGGGCCACCACGTGGACCCACCTTGATGTATGTGGTGCACCCACGCCGTCCAGCGGCTGTGGGGCCCATGTGATGTATATGTTTTATCCATGCCATCCAAATATGGGAACGGTGGGGCCTGTTGTGATGTATGTGCCTGTCCATGCTGTCCACACTTGGACAATGGGACCCACCATAATACATGTGTTATATCCATGCCATCCGTCCGTTTTCAGGACGTGGGACCCATCCCACACGTGTTGCACGTGTGGGGGTGGGGTCCACCTTGATGTATTTATTCTACAGCCACGCCGTCCATTTGATTCCTGGACTTGGGACCCACCCCCACACGTGCTGTACTTGTGGGGGTGGGGCCCACCTTGATGATATATATTGTATATCCGCACTTTCCATCTCTGGACGTGGGATGTGGGGCCCGCATGATGTATGTAGTGTACCCACACCGTCCAGCAAGGTTGCCTCCTTTGTTTAGGCAATAGTGAACGAGATGAGCAAAACCTAAAGAAAAGCCCAGAGAAAAACCCACCCTCCTCGGTGGGGCAATTCAACCATAGAAGCATCCAAGACGACGGAGGGATCTGGCCCAACCAGCAGAGGCAGGGCATCGAAGGGAGCAGACTCTCCGGTCAAGGCAGCCGAAGGGGAAGAGCAGACAATGCAAGGATGGAAGCAAATCACCCATCGCAAACCCCCCCCACTAGGAAGAGAGACTCTTACCCCACCCTTTATGTCAGAGGGTACTCGGAGGGGTGGCTCCCAATCAACATCTCGAGGGTATTTGGCCGAGTCGGAGCGGCCATGGATGTGGTTATGCCAAGGGATCACCTTAGCGGTACATGCAAAGGTTTCGCACTGGTACGTATGTCCTCCGAAGTGGAGCTGGCCAGGGCAGTAGAAATGCTGCATGGAGAAAGATTTGGAGGTCACTCGATGCTAGTGCAGAGGGCGAGGTTTGGCCTGAAACGCCTTGTTCCTTAGAAGAGTCAACCCAATCATAGCATAACCAAAGACTATCGTCCCAAACCCACCCCTCCCCAAAACGAGAAAACCGCTAGTCTCTCAGTCAGAGATGCCCTTCTCCAGAATAAGCCCTCTCAGCCTCACCAACCCAATCAACCCAGCTTGATCAACCCTTCAACTGGTCCCAACCCCGACCCCATTAGAGAAGACCCCATAGCCCCAAAGAAGGATAACTCTATTCACATAAGCTAGGCTTCTTTCAACTGGACCAGAGAGGAGCTCAAGGATACCATCGTCATCATCAGCAAAGGCGGGGCCACCATCTCTCAGGTGAAAGATTGGATAGCAGAAACCACAGGCTTTCGGCTTGGTAACTACATAATCAAACTAGTGGGCTATAACGAGCTGTGGGTCAAGGTATGCCCTAGTCTCAACCCGGAAATGTTGCTAATGGCTGGCCACTTACATTCTGAAGGGCCGGTAGCCAAGGTGATGAATTGGGAGGATTTCTCCATATTCAGTATGGAAAATGTCTGGGTCCAAATATGGGGAATCCCGTTGGAACTTCGGTACGATGAGTTCTTCATCTTGGTGGCGGCTAGCCTAGGATCCTTCCTCGAACTGGATTCTAAGACAAAACTAGGCAAAGAGATTATTGTCATCAGAACGAGGGTGAGAAGGAAGAAGGGCTCCCCGTTGCCTCCCCACGTCCGGGTAATCGTTGATGATCGTACCCTCGAATTTCCGGTGATCAGAGAAGCTCCTGAAGAAGCATACCCTCAGTGGGGAGACCTCTCTCGTGTTAGGGAAGGCCCTCCTCTGGCTCCGGTGGACGATCCAACGTCGACGATCGAAGCACGACCACAACTCCCATGCTCCAGCGGATCACCAGGCCAGATCTCTGACATCCCTCCTGCTTCCATCGGGGACGGATATCGCATCCAAACCCTTCAAAGGACACATGGCGCCATCGCTCTGACCCGGCCGTCTCCTCCTGCAGATGAAGTCCCTCATGAGACGTTCCCTCAGACGCGAAGGAAGGAGAACGCTCCACGTGGCTCACATGCAGCAGACACGAGTATGAAGTATGGTCCTCTGATCGAGTATCCAGGGGTTAAAGGCACGAACAAGCCTCGGGGACGACCACGCCATCAACCTTCTCCTGTCAATTTAAGTCTCTCATACATCGGAGCCCCCTCATGCAGCAACCGACGCGTGTCCCTTCACGTCAGCACCTCGAGCCCACCCCAAGGCCACGCGCTCTCCCAACATTTTAGTCCTAATCACGTGTCTGCTACCCCGTTTGAGATCGGGGATCTCTACTCGGACCCGGATGGTATCCAGTCATCTCTCCCAGAAATGTCAGCCTCTTCATCTCATTACCATCCTCTAGCCATCACCTCGATCTCTTAGTCATCCTCCCCTTCCGACACCCCCCCTGGCAATCCCAACCGTTTAGAGTCCCCCATGGTGATTTGGAAAACTCCTAACCTCTTACTCTCTCCCTTCCACATGTCGAATAAGAGCCCCCGATGTGAATTCGAAGACGACTTCTCTGGGAGAGAGATGTCAAACTCCTGCTATTCGGACTATCAGTCCCGCCCTTCATCCCCCCCCTCTCCTCACAATTCCATCCAGCCCTCAGGAGATTCCTTGGACCTCGATCCTATCACGCTCTTCCAAGAGAACCCATCGTGTGAAGTGCTAGTAGCAGAACCTCTTCAGATGTTTGCAGACCTCGCTACCGAATTAACGCCTTCGGATGAAAACATATCAGATCTCATCGGCAAGATCCAAAGCAAGCGTTGGATAAGAGAAGCAATTGGACACGTGGGAAGATCTCTTGGGTTATCTTTCGGGGATTGGATGGAGGATTACATTGCTCTATTCCAATGTATTGAAAATAGAGGAAGACCCATCCCAGAGCCCAGATCTCCAGCGAAACAAACCCCCAAAGCTGGCAGCAGCCGCGAGCTCCAACGTCCGGAACCTAGTCCAGGCCTTAAATCAGCCTCCAAAGCTAAGTACCGGAGGCAGGGCAACCGGGGAAGTTCTATTATCTAATGAAGATCATCTCATAGAATGTCAGGGGGGTGGGCTCCAAGCAAAAAAGAAGCCTTATTAAAGCCTCAGCAAGTAGAAAAAAATCCAGATGTTATCTGTTTCCAGGATACTAGGGTCCCTCTTCTCAAGAATAACCTGCTGACCACCCTGTGGAGGGTGAACGATGCGAAGTGGATCTCTCTGGATGCCGCTGGAAGCTTGGGAGGTATCCTTGTCGCGTGTAAATCATCTAAGTGGGATCTCCTGTCCTCCTCAACAGGAGCCTTCTCGATAAGTCTTCCTACTTTCAGTGCCTCATTTTTGCCGTTTATGAGCCTACTGCTGACTCTGCTAGGTCTGATGTAAGGCCCACCCCCACAACGCATGATATTGTCCGCTTTGCAGAAGCTCACGGCTTTAAAACGCGTCATTTGGGGTAAGGATACTGGTAGCTCGCCCAGACCCGGTGCTCCCGTGGTCCCGCCCACACAGCACCTACCCGTCCATGATATTGTCCAACCCAACTGGCATCATCAGAGTACGTAGCGGCGGTTTTGTTTGTTACTAGACCCAGGCTCACCCGTTCCAGGCATAACGCGCCATTTGGGGTAAGGATACTGGTAGCTCGCCCAGACCCGGTGCTCCCGTAGTCCCACCCACATCAGCACCTACCCGTCCATGATATTATCCAACCCAACTGCCATCAGAGTGCACAGCGGAGGTTTTGCTTGGCGCACAAGGCCAACGCGTCATGTCTATTAAGGGAGAAACCCAATATATAACCACCACAACTCCAGACAACTCTTCCGATGTGAGACAAGCTATGCTACGGTCCAAGCGCAACAAGAGCTCGCCCAAAGACACTGAGTGCGCAAGCCACACAAGAGCACGCCGGCCCGCACTTGGGGGCCCACCCACGTGTGCTCGCCCACGTGTTCCCGCCCATATGAAGCAGTGACTGGGGCGTCACATTATCCCCCACCGAGGGCAGAGCCGTCCTCGGCTCTGATACCATTTGTAAGGCCCACCCCCACAACACATGATATTGTCCGCTTTGCAGAAGCTCATGGCTTTAAAACGCGTCATTTGGGGTAAGGATACTGGTAGCTCGCCCAGACCCGGTGCTCCCGTGGTCCCGCCCACACAGCACCTACCCGTCCATGATATTGTCCAACCCAACTGGCATTATCAGAGTACGCAGCGGTGGTTTTGTTTGTCACTGGACCCAGGCTCACCCGTTCCAGGCACAACGCGTCATTTGGGGTAAGGATACTGGTAGCTCGCCCAGACCCGGTGCTCCCGTGGTCCCGCCCACATCAGCACCTACCCGTCCATGATATTATCCAACCCAACTGCCATCAGAGTGCACAACGGAGGTTTTGCTTGGCGCAAAAGGCCAACGCGTCATGTCTATTAAGGGAGAAACCCAACATATAACCACCACAACTCCATACAACTCTTCCGATGTGGGACAAGTTACGCTTACGATCAGCAACAGAGTAGCTCGCCAAAGACACGGTAACTTTGCCGCACACTTTTGAGGGGCCCGCCACGTGTGCCGCCCATATGAAGCGATGGCCCGGGGCGTCACATTAATGTGACGCCTCGATCCCACGCTTCATATGGGCGGCACACGTGGGCGGGCCCCAGTGCGGCCATGTGCTACGTGTGGTGGCAGTTACTCTTGTCTTTGGCAGCTTCTTGTTTGCGATCGTAGCGTAACTTGTCCCACATTGGAAGAGTTGTCTCTGGAGTGTGGTGGTTATATGTTGGGTTTCTCCACTGCTACATGACATGACGCGTTTTAAAGCCGTGAGCTTCAAGCCAGCGGACAATATCATGTCTTTGTGGGGCGGGCCTTACAAATGGTATCGAGCCGAGGGGACGGCTCGCCTCTGGTGGGAGATAATGTGACGCCCGCCACGCTTCATGTGGGCGGGCCTAGGTGCGGGCAAGGTGCTCTTGTGTGGCCGACGGAGCACTCTACCGTGTCTTGGGCGAGCCACTGTTGCAGTTGACTATAGCGTAACTTGTCCCACATTGGAAGAGTTGTCTGGAGTTGTGGTGGTTATATGTTGGGTTTCTCCCTTAACAGACATGACGCGTTTTAAAGCCGTGAGTTTCGGCAAAGCGGACAATATCATGTGCTGTGGGGGTGGGCCTTACATCTGATCTCTAGGACGAGCTGACCCGAGTTAGACAATCCTTTTCAAGTCCTTATTGCGTGATCGGCGACTTCAACGTCACCCGCTTCGCGGAAGAACACTCCCGCAGGAGAAGGGTTTCCCCAGCCATTCATCGATTCTCCAAATGGATTCAGTCCCAAGAGCTAATCGATCTCCTGCTTTTAGGGGCGAGGTTCACATGGACCAATGGTCGTAGAGCCCCCATTCAATCCAGGCTGGACAGGTTTCTCGTTTCTCCCGAATGGATCGAGGCCTTTCCTTCAGTCCCTCAAATCGCTCTGCCAAGAACTACCTTAGATCACTGTTCGATCCTACTTCAGATGGAAGAAGTTAATTGGGGTCTGAAACTGTTCAGATTCAACTCCTCTTGGCTTAACACAGAAGGCCTCAGACAGAAGATAGCAGATTGGTGGTCGAATTTCCAGGTGGAAGGATTCGCAGGGCATAAGCTTCTCTGTAAGCTCAGACTCCTTAAGCGAAAACTAAAGGAGTGGCGTTAGGAGGAGGTCCACAAGAGAGAGGCCGAATCAGATTCTCTTCTTGCGGAGCTCCAACGCATTGATTCAGAGGCTGAAGGAATCCAAGTTTCGATTGATCTCTTCGGTAGGTGTATCCGCATTATTTAGGCTCTATAGGCCAGAGCCCTGGAAGATGAAGCTTCTTAGAGGATAAAATCTAGAACTAGATGGATAGCTGAGGGCGACAAAAACACCAAATACTTTCACAGTATTGCCAACATGCATTCCCGCACAAAGGCCATAGTCAACATCTCTGATAACGGTGTCTGTATTGAGGATAAATAGGCGATAGAGGATCTTGCTATCAACCACTTCAAAGATCTCTTATCCTCTGAATTTTGGGCCAGACCGCGACTTGACTTCGTCAGATTGGATTCAGCTGAAGCCGAGCTCCTTAAATCCCAATTCTTAGAAGAAGAGGTTAAGGCAGCTGTCGATGCTTTGGGAGGGGACAAGTCTCCTGGGCCAGATGGATTTCCTATAATTTTTTTTCAAGCCTTTAGGACGATCTTCTCTTCATCTAGGAATTTCACAACAGAGGTAGACTGTCGAAAGGGCTCGGTGCTTCCTTTATTGCCCTCATTCCTAAGGTAGTCGGGGCTAGTTCTTTCGCCGAATTTAGACCAATCAGTTTGGTTAGGAGCCCACACAAAATCCTCGCCAAAATTTTAACCACCCGCCTATCGAAAGTCATAAGGAAACTAATTTCGCCCAATTAAAATGCCTTCATTAAAGGCAGATAGATCATTGATTGCGCCCTAATCGCCAACGAGGTCCTCCACTCCTATCAGAAGTCAGGCACAAAGGGCATTTTCTGCAAGCTGGATATGGCCAGGGCTTACGATCATGTCGACTGGGGATTCCTCCAATATATGCTAACCCGAATGGGATTTCGGGCCAAGTGGAGAAAGTGGATAGAATTCTGCATCGGATTGGCTTATTTCTCAATTATGCTTAATGGCTCTCCTAAGGGCTTTTTCAAGAGCTCAAGAGGGTTGCGCCAAGGGGATCCCCTGTCCCCCCTCCTCTTCCTCATAATAGGCGAGGCTCTTTCCAAAATGATGTCTAAAGGGCAGGAAGAAGGAATTCTGCGAGGCATAGCTATGCCAGGGCTGTCGTCTCCCATCACCCACATCCAGTTCGCAGACGATTCGCTCATCTTCTCAGAACCTACAACGACTTATATTGAAAACCTTCACACGGCTCTTCACTGTTTCGAGGCAGTTTCTGGGCTGAGAATCAACATGGGCAAATTGAAGTTGGTTGGAATCGACGTGCAATCAGAGGACCTCCATTCGCATGCCGCTATTCTTGGTTGTCCTGCAGATTCGTTACCTACCTCTTTCGTGGGCCTACCTCTTTCAGTTGGCCCTCATCCTAAATCGATGTGGGACAAGGTGATCAACAAGTTTTAGAAATGCCTGGCTAGATGGAAATGTCGATACTTGTCCTTGGGAGGCCACCTAACCCTTATCAAAGCAGCCCTCTCAAACCTTCCCCTGCGCTTCATGTCGCTGCTCAGATGCCCTGCTCTGGTGTTAAAGTCCATCGATAACATTAGAAGAGATTTCCTGTGGTTTGGGAAGGAAAATCAGAGGAAGATCCATCTTCTTGAATGGAAGGAACTCTGCAAGATATTCCGAGAAGGTGGCGCCAACGTTAAAAATATGAAATTCATGAATCTCGCCCTGCTCGGCAAATGGACTTGGAGGCTAGGCACTGAAAGAGATGCCTTATGGTCCTCGATAATCAAAGGAAAGTATGGCTCCTCCCCAGGCGGTTGGTGGACCAAAGACTCCTCTTCCTACAAGGCATCCTATCTTTGGAAAGGGATTCTTCGGGCGAAGCAGGCAGTTCTCCAGAACATAAGTTACGAGCTGGGTGACGGAGCTACCATCCGCTTTTGGGAAGACTTATGGGTGGGGGATGATGTGCTGAAAACTCGATTTCCAAACATCTACCGCCTCACTCCAGTCAAAAACATCTTCATCTCTAACTGCTACTCAATCACGGCTGCCCAAATAGTCTGGGACATTAGATGCTCAAGGAACCTCTATGACAGTGAACTCTCGGAATATATGGACCTCCATGATTGCATATCCAAGACCATGCCACATCAATACTCGACGGACACTCTTCTGGAGGACAGGCAAATCCGGCTCCTTCACAGTCAGATCTCTCTATTCTCAGATCTCCACTACATCACCCCCGTCTACCCCTGTTTCCCCCTTCATCTGGAGGTACTCAGCGCCTCCCAAATTTATCTGTTTTGGCTGGTTGGTGGGCCGAAACAGAATCCTAACCATAGATAACCTCAGAAAGAGGGGAATGCAGATCGTTAATGTTTGTCTTTGCTGCATGCAAGAAGCCGAGATAGTGAACTATCTTCTGGTGCACTGCTCTTATATTTCCCAAATCTGGGTCGACTTCTGCCAGCGGTTCTCGATCAGTTGGTGCATTCCAGACACGGCTTCCAATCTTCTATTGTCTTGGCACGATTTCAAACTAGGTAAAATCAGAATGACCATATGGAGAATGGCTATTCTAGCTATTGGGTGGTCTGTTTGGGAAGAGATGAGCGAAAGATGCTTCAACGACAATTCTTCTCCAGCTATCGCAGTTGGGTCCAGGGCCAAAAGGATGTTGTTCGAATGGGTGTTAAACGTCAAGGGACTGAAAGATTACAACCTTAGTTTCCTAGGATGTTAAGGGCTGTCTGCTATCTCAGCAGATTTTCTTCTCTTTTCTGTTTCCTGTTTTTCTTGCTTTTAGTTCTCTTTATTTCCTGCTTTCATTTTAATGCATACCATCCCGTTGTTTTTTTTTTTTTTTTTAAAAAGGAGGAGGCAACCTGTGAAGGAAGAAATGGCACATCTTGTTCCTTGCTACCCTCTGGTCAATCTGGCTTGAGAGGAAGAACTGTTGCTTCTGTGACCTGAGTATTCTGGTCGGCTGGGGTTTTCCTCAAGAGTCTTGAGCCTCTTTAGGGACTGGCCCCCTTAGTTTTAGGCTTTTTTGGGGGTAGCCAGCCGTGGAGCTAGAGTGCTGTATAGTTCTTTTTTTTTTTTTTTTTTGGTGTTTCTTTTTTCCTTTCTTCTCTTAATAAAAGTTCATCTTTCAAAAAGAAAAAAGAAAAAAAAAAAGAAAGAAAACTATGGTTGTCTATGCCCTTTGGGGGAGAGATATGTTGGGTCCCAAAATTAGCATATAGAGACCTTTGTGTGGATGACAGCTCTTTATATGAAATTCAGCAGCAAGGTTTGGATGTGTTTATGGTTGAAATCATGAGTCTTATAGAGCCCTTTACAATGGGTACATTTTTGTAGGTCCCTGCATGCACGCCTGACATGTAGTTTGCAGGATGGATACTTACACGCACCTGCAGTTTTTTTTTTTTTTTTTTCTTTCTTTCTTCGAAAGATACATTTGTGTCTTTTTGTAATATCTTTTGGACGTAATTATCTGTTAATACTTATTTATGATTGCCACCCTATTTATCATGTGGAATGGGTCAATACAAATTTTATTGGGTTATGTATTGATTTTTACGGCATATACTATGTACCTTTTCCGTTTATTATCTAGGTACATGGCCCTGGTGCAGATATTGACACGCTGTGTGTGGGGCCTAGACATGCCACAAGAGAGGTAAGATAATCTTGTTCCTCACTGCTATGGCCATTGACATTCGTATGATTTACTTGACAAGTTCACTTGTTGGGCTGAACTAAAATTTTCAAAATGCAGGAAGATTTTTTCATTGAACTTCATCAGATGTTGGCTGAGATGCCTGAAGTAACAGAGTTGCACCCAGTTCCTGATGCTCATGTGCCTGTGATGAAGTTCAAATTCAGTGGGGTGTCCATAGATCTTTTGTATGCAAAGCTCTCACTTTGGGTAATTCCTGAAGTAAGTAATAATTCTCTTTTGTGGGCTTCTATATTGAATGAATCTCATGTAGAGAGGCCGAGGGCCCTTTATTGCAAATCAGTAGTGTAGTTTCTCATCCATGCCTCATCTGGAGCCAATACACAACATCTTAATGTACAAGTCCAGTATTTAAATTTTTTACACGGACAGCTTTGTCTTAAGTGAGCTTTTCATGCATTGAAGCAAGTCGTCCAAGAACATGTTGATTATTATCCTCAAGGACAAGAAAGCAAAAGGGCTGTGTCTTATGGTTGCAATGAAGATGATTAACTGTATAACTAGAGCATAATAAAATATTGTCGTGAAGAGGTTTGCTAGGCCCATGTGTACAGCCCCACTCATGTACACGCCAGCATGTGTGTGCAAGATCTGAACACTCCCCAATGTGTGGCACAATGTCCAGATCGTTTGGCCCAAAAATCAGGCTGGATTACTCCTAATGTCTGCGACAGTATAGAACACAAATGTACAGCTAGAAAAAAAATCATCTATACCTTCTATTTGTTTCATATACGCTGGCCTAGCTGAGAGTCAACACCCCTAGGTTTTTTACCAGATGATTGAAGTGGCTCATCTCATGGAAAACTCAGATCTTGTACAAATATGCCATATTGGCCGTGCATTGGTGAATGTATGAGCAGAGCTGTTCACTCGCGGGCTTAGCAAACAACCTATCGTGAATTGGCTGATTGGACCTTTTGGGCTGCATGACTGAATATCAGGGCTGGTTGCTTTTCATTGTGTTGGGTGAATTCTTAAGGGATGGTCATTCTCTTTAAAGATGATCAATTTAAAGACCGCAAAGCACAGGATGAGGGAACAAAATCTGAATGAGCTGAATTTGATATGGAGTACCCTCCAGCAAATGCTACAGGGAGATATTCTCTGAAACATAAGTTGTATACCACATTAGAATTCAGAGACAGCATGGGAAAATAGAATTTGCATAAAATGATTCAAACGTTGAGCCCTGTTAAATCCAAGGGCAACTAATCAAATAACAAGCCTTTCTTCTTATATGATAATATGGAAGAATGTTACTGAAAATTCAAAATAACTTGAAAGAGTTATGGTGTAATGCGCATGCTTTAGCATGCCACATCTGGTCTTTTGCAGATCAACACATGAAGCCCATGGAAGTAGAGAATATAAATCCCTTTCCGAAGTAGGAATCGTTTATGCTTATTCCATAACTACCATCTCCCATCGACTATTATGCTTTCATTATTAAACATCGTTTTTGCATTGATTAGTGGATATTGTTAATACTTCTCAACTTGCATGCAAAGAGTATCTATTGGTGTTGCAGGATTTGGATATTTCACAAGACTCGATACTTCAGAACGCTGATGAACAAACTGTCCGTAGTCTCAATGGCTGCAGAGTTACAGATCAAATTTTGCGGTTGGTCCCAAATATTCAGGTTGTGACATTCCCTTCTTAACATTCCTGCACAAGCATCTTTGTGCCTTTAAACTTGCAGGTCCTGATTGTTTTTGTTCGCATCTGACCCAGAATTTCCGCACAACCTTGAGATGCATGAGGTTTTGGGCAAAACGACGTGGCGTTTATTCAAATGTAAGAATCTCTCTAAATTTGAAGTTTAGGTTGCACTCTGGAGTCCTCAAAATTGATTTGGCTGTGCCACTGGGGTTGCTTCTCTTTGAACTCACCAAGCATTTGGGTGAGTGAAGGAAATGAAACCGAACTGCACTAAATATCAATTTCAGGTTTTCTGGCCAAAACAACAATTCTGCTTGTTTCAACTCAGTCAACACAAGTTGAATATCAATTTGTGGAAATTGATCCTTGCTGCCACTGATTTCCTGGGGATTTCTATTCACTCTCTCTCTCTCTCTCTCTCTCTTCTCTTCTCTACTTATTTGGTACATTCTCTGTCATGATCAGGTTTCAGGCTTTCTTGGTGGTATAAACTGGGCATTGCTTGTTGCTCGTATATGTCAGCTATACCCAAATGCATTGCCTAGTATGTTGGTATCTCGTTTTTTTCGGGTTTTCACCCAATGGCGCTGGCCAAATCCGGTGATGCTATGTCCTATAGAAGAGGGCTCCTTGGGACTTCCTATTTGGGATCCAAGAAGAAATTTTCGTGACAGACTCCATCAAATGCCTATAATCACACCTGCGTATCCTTGTATGAACTCTAGCTACAACGTCTCATCAAGTACTTTGCGTGTAATGACTGAAGAGTTCCAGCGTGGAAATGAAATATGTGAGGTGCGTTTGTATAGCTTCCAAGTGGTTTCATTGTGGACGTACTGTCTGATTTTTTCATTATTCTCATTTCCCACTTTACATTACTCTCTCTCTCTCTCTCTCTCTTGATGAAAACAGCTACTGGAACTAAAGAAAAATCTTTTTATTTCAACCTTTTTCTTTTTACACAAAGAAAAATCTTTGTATTTCAACCTTTTTCTTTTTACACACTCTTTTCTTTGTTCTGCTTCTGATATTAGAATAGTGCTAACGTTTTCCTTTTCCCTTTACCTTCTTTTATGTATGTATACCTCTTAATTTCTCCTGCAGGCAATGGAGATAAACAAGGCTGATTGGAATACCCTTTTCGAGCCCTACCCTTTCTTCGATGCATACAAGAACTATCTGGAGATTGACATCACTGCAGAAAACGATGATGACCTGAGGAAATGGAAAGGCTGGGTTGAATCTCGGCTTCGCCAACTGACATTGAAGGTGAAAGAGTTTCTGCTCATTTAAGAATTATATGATCCTGGATCAATGGATATATAGCATTCTTGAGTACTTAGTTTGTGTAAGTTGTGCCAATGATTTGTGAACTCGCTGTTGATTAGATGGGCCCACAAGGGGCGGCAATGGGTTGGCTAGGGCTAGGGCCGGGCTGGGGTTGGCCCCGTCCGGCTGTTCCGGCCCTAATCCTCTATGCCCTGGCCCTTTAAGGAAAAGTGACATGATCTAACATTGGGCGCTATCCCCTCCATCCATGATGAGCCCCATCATATTAGATGGGAGCTTTGCAAAGCGCACATGCATGTACAATAAAGCTAATGTTACATGCCACGCATATGCCAGCATGGCACATAGGTGCAAGATCCAATCCAGCCATTGGGTTGGTACTGCCTTATAAATGTTTTCCTAATTGTAAATGTGGTCCCCTCAGCATGGGCCCCAATATTGAAGGCAACATTATTGTCAAAATGCTACGATTTACAATTTGAGTTGAATCTTAAACAAAATGATATGAATCCCACCTTGAATCCCTTTTTATATGAATCCCATGATTCTATGATTTCAATCCTATGATCTACGATTCAAATCCCAATTACTGATTCAAATTACACTTGTTCTCTTCTATTTTAAGCTTCACCTGCCTTTCATTTTATGATTTTTTAAATTGGTGGGAGCTTTGAGAATTGTTATTAAAAAATGATTAAAAAAAGAATCGTTTAGTAATGGTAAATTATTTTATTTTATTTTTCTTTATAAGAGATTAAATGATATATACTCTTCAACGTTAAATTAGAGAGCTGTTATATATATATATATATATATATATATATATATATATATATATATATATATATATATCTTTCTTCGTAATTGGTCGAAACACCAACTTGATTGATTTATTTGGATTGTTTTTCTGGATGGTTACAATCATGATGACTTGTATGTATTGTGGAATGATGGTTAGAAATCAAGATATTTTTTCGTCTGTCTACAAAATCAAATGCTGATTTTCCAACGTGATTCTACATTCAAGAAAGGTAACAAGAGCATAAATTGTTAAAGGATCCTTGTAATGTTTTTAAAGGAAATTTCTTGAAAAATTAAAAAAAAAAAGAAGGAAAAATAAGAATCCTTTAACACTATCATGACATAGTATTACTTGGTACATATTGATGGCAAAAGGATGATTGATGAGTTTTTATTTTTTATTTTTTATTTTAATTAATTAATTTATATTTTCATATGTTTTCAAAATTTTAAAGAAAATCACAAAAAAATATTACGATTTACAATACGATTTGTGATTTGATACGATTCTACCCCATATTACCATTTATGATGCGATAACGATTTTTACAACATATGGAAGCGGATGGATGGGTCGGAAAACATCAGCCAAGTTGTTTAGCCATGCATTTGTTTTGAAAACTGTAGCCACCTAACCAATGGATCAGCCTAATTCTTGGTCCAGCTCATTAATGAGCGGTCCTGTTCTAATAAATGGATTGGATCTGGGACCTAACATGCCGACACAGGTGAGTTGGTAGAGAATGCCTATGTCTGTGAGACAACTTTCTCTAAGGAACTCGGCAAAATAGCTCTGCAGCTTTGGGTGTGGCTTGTACATGAGCTTTATTGCACGCATGTGGGGTTTAGCAAGGCTCTATAAACTATTTTGATCATAGAAACATGACCCCGGATCCGAGAGCGCTTTTACACCACGTACATAGAATGGGACCGCTTGTGATTGTCAAATTGTCCGTTCTTTTGTATGACAGTGACCCACTTGATGATTGGACTAGGGCAACGGACTGGTCTGTGCAAATCATCAGTGGCTTTGGCCCAGCCTGACCCAGAAGGCCAGCCTAGATTTCAAAGTTTATGGGCCCAAGCCTTGGCTGTACAGGGCCGGGCCACTGGGCCCATTCCAACCGCTAGGCCCTGATGGACCTTGCTTCAACTATCTCATTGTTGGGACAATCCTATCCCTTAGGCTGGCTCTGCGAATAGGCAGTTAAGATCTTGAAATCTCAGATATTTTGGGGCATGGTCCATCTGCAGTGGGGCCCATTAATTTTATGGTCTGGTTCATTGAACTATGGGGCCTGCTTGTAGAAACTGAGAACCCAAGGGTACTTTTTCTTTTTTTAAATGGGATTTTTAACGTATGCCACCCATTTTTTGGCCTAATAAGACAATCACCCCCAAAAATTTTCTTTAGATGTAACCACCCACGTTTTGAGGGGTTGCTTTATTTTACCACTTCTCGTCAAATTTAAGTAATGGCTGTTAGCCCATTTCTGAAAATGATGAAAATGCCCCTAGGAAGTGGTAACCGTGGACATTGATATGAATCATTCAAAGTACATGGAGAGTGATCCAGACTGTCCCAAAATGGTCGACAGCGATCTAGACTGTTAAACATTAGGTGGTTAACAATTCGGACCATTCAAAAGTAGGTGCTATTTTTGACTGTTTCCAAAGTTTGTGGACAGCGATCAGGATTGTTCCAAGATGGAGGAAAGCGATCTAGACTGTTCAAGAGTTGGAGGATAGTGATGACTGTCCCAAGATGGTGGACAGCGATCCCGACCAATCCTTCCAGCAATATATGCAAAGATATGATTAGTTCTTAGGGTATTTTTGTCAATTTTCAGAAATAGCTGATGGACAGGACTTGGATTTGATGGAAAGTGGTAAAATAAAGAGATCCCTCAAAACATGTGTGCTATATCTAATGATTTTTTTTTGAGTGGTTCTATCTAAATTATGCATACAAAAAAGGGGTGCATTTCATAAAAATCCCTTTTCAAATTGATGAACAGATAAATACCCCAGGATACTATGGATATCCTTGGGTGGCAATGAGATATTTCTCCTCTTCATTCTACAATTGGTTTGTTTGGTTGATTTCATTAGCTCTATTTCTGATTCAAGTGTCTTGAATCTGACCCAGATAGAGAGGTACACATTCAACATGCTTCAGTGTCACCCGCACCCAGGTGACTTCTCAGACAAATCGAGGCCATTCCACTGCTGTTTTTTCATGGGTCTGCAACGAAAGCAAGGTGTACCTGTAAATGAAGGGGAACAATTCGATATAAGGTTAACGGTTGAAGAGTTTAAACAATCCGTTGGTGCTTACACACTGTGGAAACCTGGGATGGAGATCCAGGTGTCCCATATAAAACGTAGGAACATTCCCAATTTTGTTTTCCCTGGTGGGGTCCGGCCATCTCGCCCCACTAAGGTTTCACACTTGAATGGCAGATTGGCTTTAAAACCAAAGGTCTCTAACGCGGTTCAAGCACATAAATCATGTGTAGCAGCGGGCAGCGATAAAGATGCAGATGTAGCAGATGAAGCAAGAAAGAGAGAGCCCGTTGGGATTAACACGGATAGTAGCTTCACGAGTGAGAAGGGTATTCTCGCAATTGCTTCTGGCAGTGTTGGAGCTGATGGATCTGAAAGATATGGCCCACCTATTGGCTCTCCTGGTGCAACCAGTTCATGCTCTAAAGAAGCAGAGGGCAGCATTAAGAATATTGATGGGTCAGATGAAACGAGGAAGAGAAAATGGGTTGAAGATAATCCAGAAAGCAACCCGACGAATGAAAAGTGTTATGCTGCAGCTGCTTGTGGTGAGGGGGATCGAAGCTGTAACCCTCTTCCCATTAGATCATCTGGCATTGCAATTTCATGCTCTAAAGAAGCAGAAGAGATTGCTATCGAGAAGCTAACTTCTACTCAGACAATCGACCACACTGCTTTCCCTGAGGAACTTGACGAGCTTGAGGAATATGGATCAGCTTATCAGGTTAGAGATTTTGGTGGGGACTCAAATGGGGGCTCCACTGCATCCTCGACAGCGAATGCAGTTGAAGGGAAGGTCGTAGGCTTGCAGGCCAGTCATTTCCAAAATGGAGCAGGATTAGAGGAACTCGAGGTCTTGGCTTCTAAACCTTGTGATCTTCATATAGATAATCTCTCTCTACCAAGCACCAATTTTATTTTATTTTATTTATTTATTTATATTTGTTTTCTTTTACTGATCATATTATCTTTAATTGCTTTATGCTATTACAAGGACTACATTGATCCAAGAATATGTAAGGATCCTTGGGATGGATGATGCTCCAAAGATCTCCCAGAGGCCCCTTTTCATTGGATGTTGACCATTGCCATATTTTTTCCTTTACCGTCCATTCTCAGTCCCCAATCAAAGGGTTAGAATTGTCTCATCATGGAGAATTTTGGGGCATTGTCCAAAAACTGGGACCCATCAAACCGTGGCCCCATTTGTATGGACTTGGGCCTGTGGTTTGGATGGGGGCTTCAGACTGGAAGAAAGATGGACTGGATTATGATTATAGCCTTACCTCCTAAAAGAAAGAATATGATTATAGCCTTTATTCTCCTTCCATCAGTTAGTATTTTATGCTCAAACCATTGGCAGTGTACATATTGAAAAGGAACTAACAGTCTGTTTCTCTTTTGAACAAAAGCCTCCTGAGCTGCCTGTTCCATTACCTAATGGCCCACCTGCTTCCGTCTCTCAGCGAAAGCCACTTATCAGGTAATCATGACTCATTTGGTATTGGGGTATAGTTCATATCAGGTATTATACATTGCTTGTTCTGAGAGATCCATCAGTACTCGTACTGGCTTTCAGTTTGTAAAAGTGGGCCTTGTTCTGAGATTCAAGCCGTTGATGTTATGGGCCTCACTGGTATAATCCAATGCAGGAAAAATCTCCAAGATGTTAAAATCCTAAACCTTTCAAATGGGTGGCCAACCATGGTGTGCCATAACGACCGTTACGTAAAGGTAATGGTGGCAACCGTTATGCGTTATGGGGTTGTAACGGCCGTAACGGAAAAAAACGACCCGTAACGGGCCTGGTAAATTTTTTTTTTTTCCCTTTCAAGAAAAGAAAAAGAAGAAGAAGAAGAAGAAGACTGTAATGGCCTTTACGACCTGTATCGTAATGGTAATGGTGGTGACCGTTACGGCCATTGTTACCATTATGGAATACCTTGTGGCCAACAGATAAACAGTTGAGAAAGAAAATATAGCAAGGGTTCTCATGCAACCAGTAGAAGGTATAATTATTGTCAGAAAGAAATACAGCAAGAGTTCCCTATTGGACAAACTGAAAGCTTGATAAGTACTATCCCTCATTTTTCTTATGTATTATGCAGAGCCTTGCTAAAGACATCCATGTGAAGATGATTGCAATGCATGCCATGCGAGTACAAGGTTTAAAGTATTGTCCGAAACTGGTACATATCGCCTGATATGTACCTGTATCGCCCCATGAACGATATGGGTACATTGGCCCAAAACAGCTTGGTATGGGTCGATGTGTAACAATATCAATATCGCTTGTGAAGCACACCCATTTTAAACCTTGTGCTAGTATTGTATACACGTGTGAGATCCTGGGGCCAATCCATAGCACGCCGTGGCATAAAATCGGTCGAAATACAATTTGACTGACATTCCATCTCATGAGCGTTTGAGAGGGTGTGATCTTGGTGGGGCTCCCAGAAAGATGTCCTTGCATGTGTCATGCCACATTCAGCATGTGAAATTCTCTTCACAAGAATAGCCTCTCTCTTCGATGTATATACTCTCTTGTTTGGCCATTACTTCTTTTCAGGTTGAGTCTAACTTCCATGGCGAAAACAACGGGGACAAGCACATAAAGATAATTGTCGAAGCATGCGCAAAGGTAGAAACCTGCTGATTTTCGTTTATCCTGTATAATGTAACCTTTGTCATCTTTGCTTGCTTTTTCCTCTAATTTCCCCTAAATTGCCCATGGAAAGATGGATTCTTTGTAATACTAAAGAGAATGAGGAGATGGTCTGTGGATACCTTTTGAGTAGTGTTTTTCTCCCTTTTGCAATTGCTACACCCAAACGCCTAATTGTAATAAGATTTTTTTTTTTTTTTTTTTTTTTTTTTTTTTTTTTTTTTTTTTTTTTTTAATAAAAAAATTTATTTTTAATAAATTAGAAGTTGGCTCATCAGTTTCTCTTTTGATACATCTTATAATCAACGGTGGCAAGTGCATGGCCCAGTTAGAGGTTAGCTTGATTTTGGGCTTTGAGCATCATCTGCAAAACCCTATTTATTTTGGGCCTATCTAGCTGATGCATTTTATTTATTTATTTTTGTGATTTTGTGAGAGGCAGTTTCTATTTCCCTTTGAAGGTTTGCTAATTCCATGCGTGTTGAGCCGTACACATCCCACGTGGGTACGTGTGCAAATATGAAACACACGAGTAATATCTCAGCTTTCACTTCTAAGGTTGGAAATAATGCACAGCCTTCTGCCAAAATAAAAATATTTTTTTTTTTGAAAATTCATGCGTGGGCCATACAAGGTTGAATTTTAAAATACCTCACAATTGCTAGTTATCTGAAAAAAAGCATGCTTATGAAATAAAGAGCTTGGCACAGCACGCGTGCACCACACGTGCTGGCAATGCACATTCGTGCAACATCTAATCCATCCATCAGGTTAAGTAAGTCTGACCTTGTACTTGTTTTTCGAAAAAGAAAATCTGGTTCAATCATTGTGCAGGCCCCAACATTGGAATCAAGTGGGCATTGGAAACAAACTTCATCCAAGGTTTTCACAGCCGTACGTTTGTTTTTCAAATTTTAGCCCATCAGACAGATGGGTCAACCTGATTCTTGGGCTGGGGCATCAATATGGTTGGGCCTTCTCAGACCCATGGTGCCATCATCGAAGGTTTGAGGTCTTTGAATCGGCTCCACAGATCCATAGTGGCCCTAGTGATGGTTCAGCCAACAATGCACCACGAGAACCCTAATTATTCAATGTCCACTGTAAAATCCAAAAAGGGTGTATGGATGGGGAACGGTAGGCCCTACTATGGATAGAACAATGGTGTCAATGGGCTTCGGACCATCCATCTCATGGACCCCACTATGAATTTTTGACACGGCTATATTTGTATATATCCACCGAGTATATGTAGTTAGGAATATTAAACGGTCAGGATGTTCAAGTTTTTAGCATGTCTTAATTTCCGCCATCCATCCAAAGTGAGGCCTATGATAAAAACGGTTTGGATCATCAATCCATGAGCTCCAAAAACACTCAATAAAACTGGTGAGCTGACAAATTTCTAAGCCTAACGCAATTCTATCATATAAAGTGGAAGGAGGATTGCTTAGTGACTAAATTCCGTGGGCACCATCGTGGATGTATCTGTCTTATCCAATCCGTCCATCTGTTTTTCCATTTCATTTTAGTGTGTGAGACCAAAATTGAAGCATATCCAAAGCTCAAGTGGACCACACCACATGAAACAGTGGGGATAATGACGTCCACTGTTGAAACCTTTCCTAAGGCCTACAGTGATTTTTATTGTCATCCAACATGTTCATAGGGTCACACAGACATGGACACAGACATGGATGAAAGGAAAGCACAAATATCAACTTGATCGAAAATTTCTGTGGCCCCCAAGAAGTTTTCAACGGTAGGCATTCAATTCACACTATTTCCTGTGGTGAATTCCTGCTGATGCACGGCTAGGATCATCCCTCATATAGCATATCAGCATGTCTGGTTGCGTGTAGTTGTGTAATTAAGTTATTAAAGCCTCATTACTTTATGGAACGAGAAAAACTTTGATACTCCGGCAAAGTGTGAAGGATGATACACTTGCATTTAGAATTACTTAGAAATTGCACACGTGGCATATAAGTAATCAAATTAAATCATCCAATTATGGAACCTATTGTAGATATATCGTGAATCCAAAATTAACCTATTGCAGGCTGGTGGGAATTTAATGGACGGTTAAGATGAGAAGAACCAATGGTCCTATTTTCATAAACAAGCATCCACAGAGTAGAGGCTATGGTTGTCCAATCAATTTGTCATTGGAGTTTGACTTGGCTACATAGGGTATAGTTTTTATGCGGCCGAGTATCATCTAATTCATTTTTAAAATTTAATTTCTAAGCTTTGCTAAGCCCACACGTATGGAATAAAGGTTTTTGTACATGTCACACGTGTGAGAGCATTGCACCATAGGTCCAAGGTCCAATCAATCCATTGAAACGACACCACTACATCCACCCAAGGGGATTGCGTACTGAGTAACGTAAGTATGCTTTAGTAAACTCTGTGGGGCCCACTGTCGATTATGTGTCTTATCGACAGCCGTCCATCCATTTTTTCAGATAATTTTAGGACACCCAAAACTCAACTATATCCAAAGCTCAAGTAAACCACATCACAGGAAACAGTGGAGATAATGGTGAAGTTCACCGTTGAAACCTTCCTAAGGCTCGTAGTGAAATCTATTTGTCATCCAGCCTCTTTATAAAGTCACACGGACATAAATGAAGAGAAAACATAAAATATCTGCTTGATCCAAAACTTTTGTAACCCCCTGGAAGTCTCTAATGATTGGCATTTAATTCCCTCTGTTTCCTATGGTGTGGTCAACTTGAAATGTCGAAATAGTTCAATTCTAAGCCCATGCCGTAAAATGACTTCGCATTCAATTTCCTCTGTTTCCTATGGTGTGGTCCACTTGTGCTTTTAATATGGTTCGATTCTAAGCTCATTCCTTAAAATGACTTGGTAAAATGTTTGGTCAGCATAGATAAGATACATCATGGTGGGCCACACAAAGTTTACTCAATATGCAATCCGCTTACTACATGGATGCCCTAACTCAAGAATTAGGTTAGCTTAACCTGATGGATGGATTAGATGTTCATGTAAATGCTTGGTAATTTAGATTGGATAAGTTCTCTTTATTGGTTGTTCCTGTTTGCTTTATATTGAAATGATGCTTTATATTGAAATGAAACCACAGGCTCAATGATCCCAATCGATCCCTTGTGTTTTCATTTGATAGATTTGAAAGATAGTTGAAATTCATAGCTTGATGTTGAAATACATGACCTGAAAGTGAAGATAGCTTGTCAAGTACATGGATTTAGAATCTCGTGTTGAAAAAAAGTGCTCAAATGATTAGGGCATGTTTGGAAAGATTCATTGCATTACATTATATGGTATTAACACAATAATTACTCCTTTATAAATATCATGGTATTTTGTATTAGGCGCCGAAGCAATTTCAGATCAAATCAAACAAGTAATGGAGAATGAAAAATCCAAACAAATACTTAACGAACAAGAATTTACGTGAAAAATACTTGTGGGAAAAAACCACGGCACAAAGCGCCGATCAATCCACTATAATTAAAAGAAAGTTATAAGAGATGAAACAACTTACATTAGAAATCCTATCTTTCTTCTCATAACCCTTAAGCAATCATGCTAAGATCCTATCATGCTAACCCTAATCGTAATTAGGAGGGTAGTTATACACTCCATATACAATTAGAAACAAAACGTCTGCACTTACTCACACTTTCGCACTCTGTCGGTTGGATTGAACCGAACGAACTCACACATATCCGGTCGAATCGAAAATGTGTAAAAGTGGAAAGCCCGCAACCAGAAAATTCACCACTACTTCAGTCGAACCGATAGGACCTGGTCGATCCGAATTAGGTCTTCTCAGCACTAGGATTTAAGGCACTCGATCAACATTTTGAGTATCAAATCTACAGTTTAGGATTGAATTTTTCATGCGGAAAAACTACATCATGTGAAACTAGTGTTTGTTGGATTCTGGAATAGTAATCAACAACCAGATTTCAAATGTGATGCTTGTCACTTATGTTCATATGCAACTCAAGTGTCATGCGTAAAGGGTGCATGTGGATGGACGGCATGGATACAAATCCACATCAACATGGCCCCATATATGTAGTGGATTTTGAAAGCCATCATAAATCATGCCGTATCTCTTGCTGGACTGGAAGGTCAAATGCCCATAGTGATTCAATCCTGTCCACCGATTCCAAACACAAGATGGATTTTATTTCTCACAAAATGCAATTCAATATGTTGAGATTCTGCCTACCAAACAGGCCCTAATGTTTTCATTTCCTCATCTTGCCGTTAACCCATCTCATGCTACTTATTAACCTTAACACATGATACTATATTTACTAGTCTGGCCCTGGCCCATCGAAATTGTTGGTCTCAAAGTGGATGGATCATTGTCCAAAGAGAAAAAAAAAAAAGGTTAATCAACCATACTAATGGCATTGTTGATGTTTGATTTTGGCTTCAATATTCTATTTCTATGTACATAGTTGAAATTGAGAAATTCAGCTTAGTTGGTTAGGTTTCATATTATCTTCTTTTTTATTTTTTCAAAATGGGTCTTTTGTTGGTTTGATTGGGCAGTTCAGTGGCTGTTCTTTATTGCCTTTTGACAACAATCTTTTAAGTATGATTTATTTCTGAATTGGGGCTGCCCATCATAGTCCTTGAGTTTCACATTCACAGATGTATATATGGTATGCCAATGCAATATAAGAGGTTTGAGATTTCCAAACCAAGCTCAACCTAACCTCAGGCGAACCCAACTCGACCTAACCTAAAGTTTGGGTTGGGTTAGTCAGGTTCAGGTTAGCATATGCCAAGGGATTATACAGTTTCAAACCAGATGAATATTTTAAGGGTCTTTTGGATGCTTGTAAATGGTTTAAGTGGTAAATGATTTATAGGTGTAACATTTACAGCCTGTCCTATTTGACTATAAGCTGTAAATGAATTTTTGTGTTTTAATAGCCTGTAAATTGTTTAAGTCCTATAAATGAAGAGCCAATCTTTTCATTTATAAGAAAGCTTGTAAATGAAATTACTACTTTTTTGTTGTAAATCAAATGAGGCTGAAAGTTGTAAATGATTTACAGCCTGTGAATCATTTACGGATATTTTCAGCATCCAAACACGGACTTTAAATCATTTGCCTGTAAATTGTTTATGGTTAACTCCATTTACAGGCATCTAAATGACCCCTTGTAGCATTGGCTCTTGCTTGAGCATTTGAAGATGGCTAAAGCCCTGTTTGGATAGAAACGGATTCTTAACTAACATGGGACAATTCGTTTGGTTTGTCTAAGACCCTGTGTGGACACTTGCATTTGCTCTTATTAGTTTTCTTTTTCTTTTATGCCATAAATGCACCATCAGTCAATCTTGTTTGTTTTGCAGGGTGGATTTCTTTATCAAATTAAAATATTTTGCTAACATGGACGGATGGGAAACATCCCAAATTCACTTTTTTTTTTTTTTTTTTGGGGACAGATCATGCTTAGCAAAACTCCATTTCAAGCTCTATTTTTGACAAAGAAACTTACATGATTGATTAAGCCTTTAAAACTCCATATATTTATGGAAGATGGGCAAAGATTTGTTTTTTTTTTAGAAACTGAATTAAACACTTTTTTTTTAAAAAAAAAAAAAAGGAAAAAGAAAAAGAAAAAAAAAGATCATTTTATTCCAAAAAAAAAAAACTTTTTGAGAAAATTTAGAAATAGATTAGTGGTCACCACCCATTGATAGAACTAAGTAGAAACTTTTTAGTAGACTGTTAAAGTCCCATGATATACATTGATATGTTATCCTCCAATGGCTTGAGCTCTTAGAGAAAGTGATTGTTTGAACCATTCCATCACATACATGCTGCTGGTGAGTATTTTAATTGAACCTTATTTATATATGAATAACTTCTACCATTATTTTAAGTTTTTTTTATTTTTTATTTTTATTTATTTTTATTTTTTAATTTTTTTACACACCCTCACACACACACACACACACACACCACATGAATAGTTGAATCCATGACCTCACTACCCACAAGGTCTATTACCGAGCCATAAGCAGGGACTTATGACCTCAGTGTTAAAACCTTATTTCAAGTCTAATATATACTAAACCTCGACTTTTCATCTCTGAATTTTTGGTGTTTCCAAGCCCTCATTGAAATTTATTATTGTCTTTTTAGTGATCCAAATGGAATTAAACAGAATTAAAATATGAACATTTCCTTTACATGGTAGGTGATTACCTTTGGTGCGGCACAGATATCCTAGGTGTTGGGAGGACGTGTGAAAGCAACCTGAGTTAGAATCAAACAATTAGAAATCAAATAAACTAAGCACGCAGAGAACATGAGATTTTACGTGAAAAAACTCTCGTGGAAAAAAAATTATGGCACAAAGCAACAACGAGTTCATTATGATACACAATGTCACAAGAGACGGAAGATCTCACCAATCCAAGAAACCCAATTACCTTTTACAAAATTTTAGTTTTTCTTCCCCTTTGCTCTAAAACAGCTCTAAGACATTTCCCATACCTTAATCTCTAATTACAAATTCTTAAAAATGATTAAAAATGAATTAGAAAACAAAACTCATAATTTTGCAAAATTATATAAATTGGTCGATGGTAACTTCAATCATATTGAGTGCCATCGACGACTCATCAATGGGATGAAGTCACCTTCAATTAAATTGGTTTGGAACAAAAAACTATCCAATGAGCAAATGCTAAAAAATGAAATTTTCTCGAATAAATTGAGTGAGCTGTCAATGACATCGACAAACTCGGTTACAAACAAATTTAATACATCTAATAACACGAAGCGCACAACACGTGAATGGGGAAGCAGTTGCAAGCTTTAGCAGGATGGGTGCTATGTGTAATCCTAGGCTGTCAGTGAACTAGTCCCATGCCAAGAAAATTCACATGGAGCCAACCTCTAGGCCAGCCCATTACAATCATTCTTCAATCTAGACTTCTACGATATGGTTGCATATTTCGTCTGTATCATAGTAAGGTTGGGAAAGATCACATCATGGTACCATAATGATAATGATTGTTATAATGGCTAATGTGGTAAGGTGCTACTGCAATTGCAAGTGTAGGCTTTAAAGTACTTAACTGACACCCCACGCTAGCATTCCTTTTCAGCTGGAGCACCCTCCGTGTTTTTACATGCAGGATTTAAGGCCCGAGTGTGCTATAGTGCACCTTACTAAGATCAGTGCTCCATTTTTTTAAAAGTAAAATAACGACCCTGACAGCGCACAACGGCCTGAAAAAAAAACCTCTTATGTATATATGGCCCTAACGAGAGTCCGTCAACCTCGTAACAGCCCCTAAAATTTTTTTTGTTTAAAAAAAAAAACTTATTTGTCTTGTTATAACCCATTACAAGGCTGCTACTGTTCATTATGAGTTGCAACGTGCAATCGGTCCTAAAACCAATCTATTCACTTTAAATGGCCCAAGTTATGATCTGTCCCTTCGTCCTGGTGGGACCAACCTGATGAATGGATTTGATGACGTATACACAACAAGGTGGACCTCACATCCCATCTGGAAATTTCTACAGTGTGCAGTGTGCGCCCCCCTCCCGGTTGTCCACCACATTGTTGTTACCTTTGATGTGGCCCATCTGAATTCATGGATCTGGCTGTATTTTGGTATATATATAGCTATTCATCTAATTGACAGGTTAGATGGTAGTCACACATCAAGGTGGGCCCCACATACTCGCATGTGATCATTCCCCACTAGGCATTTGGGGCACAGTCTGTGGGACCTACCATGCATCGTACCCTGTAGCCTAATGTTATATCATACTTTAATGTGTGACCCATTAAATCTTGTGGCCCACTCCCAACAACCACATTCACCCACACTCTCTCCAAAGGAGGACCACATGAATCTACCTAATTATCCGAGATTGAACTGATTATTATAAATAAATATCCAAAATCAACGGCTTAAAAGTTCCTTCAAAGGGTGGCCCACCAGAAAAAAAAGGTTCCTATAGATGATGGTGACCCATTGATAGGAACGTAATGACAGAGGACGCGGTTTGGCTAGTGACCAGCTAGCTGATGTCAAAGCTGTGTGGGGCCCACAATAATGTATCTGTTTTATCTATGCCGTCCATCCATGTTACCAGCTCATTTAATGGAATTAGCCGAAAAATGAGGTAGACCCAAATCTCAAGTGGACCACACTAAAAGAAACAGTAGGTATTGAATGTTTACGGTTGAAAATCTTTTTAGGCCTACAGGGCCTACAGAAGTTTTGGATCAAGCTGATATTTTTGTTTTCCCTTTATCCAGGTTCGTGTGACTTTATGAACCGGTTGGATGGAAAATAAACATTATAGTGGGCCCTAGGAAAATTTTAATGATGGACATTCAGTCAACACTGTTTTCCTGTGGTGTGGTCCACCTGAGACTTGGATCTGCCTCATTTTTGGGAATATGTACTAAAATTATCTGGGAAAAAGGATGGACAGGATGGATAAAAACATACATCATGATGGCCCCCACAAACCACGTCCAATGACAGACTAGAAGTTCTTCTTGCATAAATATATTAAGAAGAGAACTCATCACCTGCAGGCAATAGTACCACAACTTGTGGTACCTTGCCATGTTTCCCACCAACATGCCACATGTGGAGGACATGATCTCCATGGTCTTTTCTTACCGTTTTCATGGCATTGATGCTCCATGCAAGTTGCAGGTTGGCGGGAAAGATGGATGGTACTATAAAATTCTCTGCATGATGATGACATATGAAGATGGTACGATGTACCATACATGAGCAATGCTCCAATACATTTGTGTGCATGTGAACTTATAACGCACCTCATCCAATGATTGATATATGGACCGTCCATTGGGTATTTTGATCATTTCAAGTGAAGGCTCTGTATGCCTAGATATAAATCTTTACGCAATCAATGACCTTAATAGTATTATCAATATGGAACATCATCATATCAAAGTATTTTTTAGTGTGTTGAACATGGACCATCCATTTCCTTGCCATTGACTGAATGATGGTTAGGATTATTCAATCCAAAGTGATTTTTGAGAGGTATGGACAATGAAAGGTGGGTACAACATGATGGAGAGTCTTTATCAGAAATAGGAGATTTCTTGGGAATAATATATATGGACCATCCATTTATTATCATTTGATTGAATGATTAGGCCTGTTTGGCCGGTGGGATTGAATGGTTTTACAAAGGATTGCACATATTTTGAGGGAATGATTGTAGCGTCAGTGGATTGTCGGCAAAGCCATGGGATTGCTATATCCCGATACAAGTGCACCGCACGCCTGACCAATCCTGGGATTTTACCTTCAAATCCCTTCCAATCCGTCCAACCAAACACGTCCCAGGAAAAATTGGCAAAATTGAACGGGATTAGGAGGGATTGGATGGATTTTAAGGTAATGATGGTGATATCAGTGGATTGGTTAAGATCCATGGGATTACTATAACTTGGGAGAGGTTCACCGAGTCTGTTTGGCACGTCCGGCCAATCTCAGGATTTTATCTTCCAATCCATTACAATCCCTTCCTATCCCTTCTAATTCGCCCGGCCAAATGGGCCCTCAAGATTATTATGTGACAGATGATTTTCTAATGTATGAAAAATCAACAGTAGACCCATGTCATGGATGGTCTAAAAATCAATATATATCATCCATCTTCTTGGTGATGGGGATTTTTCTCCTCAGGCTTGATTGGTCAAGTGCCTTGCTCGACCGGTCAAGGGTGGTGCTCGACCAGTCGAGTGACGCTCGACTCAAAGTTCAGTGATCAATTGTATTAAATCTTCCGTGTTGCTGGACCAGTCGAGGAGTCCGCTTAACCGGTCAAGGACCCTGCTCGACCAGTTGAGGTTACGCAAATTCGTGTCCGGATTTTGTGGGGACTGCGTTAATTTGAGGTGGTTTTCACAGAGGTGTGAAAAGGAACTTCCTAAACTATAAATAGGGGTCCCCAGGGTTTTTATAGGTAATGTAAGAGAGTTTCCTAAAGCTTTGCAAGGGTTTGTGTAAAACCCGTACCCTAGTCCGTACCGTTCCATAGGCTTCCGCGATCCTACCGGTCGAATTTCGGCAATCCTCGACCCGTTTCTAACATTGCGCGCGATCTTAAGCCTAGTCCTGCATACCAAAGCGGCTCGAACCGAAACTTGTATCCTAACGACCGCGCCGTCGCCGCGACTCGTGCACCGAACCGATACCTAGGTTGGAAGATGTCAGTCTGCGTTCATTCCAAATAAACACCGCACATTGTGAATTACGAGGGAATCTCTACGAGATATCCCGTCAAATCATGACAAGTACACATCATGCCATGTGAACATGCAACCCATCCCTCCTTTTCTAAAAGTCAATATTCTCTTTCCCCTCACCATACCACTTTTTACAATTTTTAAACCAAACCATACTACTTTTTACAACATTTCAGACTCTCCCATGCCACCCCATCTTCCTTACATCATCATCCCATCCATATATCTCTCTCTCATTTCTAAAATCTCCCAAGCAACCAAGGGATTCCAACGTCCAAGCTCTCCCAATCTCCCTTCCACAACAACAAGTGTGGCCCACCTTCCTACACCCTCTCATCTCTCATCCACACCATCAAAAGTCCATCATCCACCATTAAAAGTCAAGCAAAGGAGCATAGGAGTGCAAGGAAGCAAAGAGGAGTACAAGATGTGGGTGATCCACTGTTAATTTCTATTTAAGGGCCCACTTGGGACCCATTTTGATCTATGTATTGTATCAATGGAGGGCCCATAGTGGCGGGGTCCCTCCCCTCTATCACCGTCTCTCTCTCTCTCTATACGAATGGTGATGATAATAAAGGGTGATGAGGCCCACCATGAATCATATAGTTCATGTAGGACCCATTGGATGAATGGGTTGAATCTACACCATCCAGCCCATTAGCGGGCCAAGATGGAGGAAACCATAATATCAGGTGGGCCACGTCCATGTGGGATCCACCTTGATGGGTGGGCCACGACCATGTGGGACCCACCATAATGCATGTGTTTCTCTATGCCGTCCAGCGTCTCTGGACTCTGGATGGGCTTTGCTAATATGGAGTGTGCATACTGTATGGGCGTGTACTTCCAAGCTTTAAAAAAAAAATTTACTTTTGGGGTGGGCTGCTCATGCAGGCCTCACCTTGATGTTTGTGCATGATCCAGGCCGTCCATCCCAACCCTTGCATCATTGTAGGTGTTAAGCCGAAAAATGAGGCCGATCCAATCATTTGGTGGGCCGTGGCATTAAGAATATTAGTGTTTCCGTTAAAACTCGGGAAAAAGGATTACTGGGGTCCACCAGGAGCTTGGACCCGCCTGAAACTTGATATGGACCCTTAATTTTGTGGAGCTCATGCAATGGACGGGTTGGATCTTGCTGATGCGGGCCCGACGAAACACAAAAAAAAGGACAGCGCTTCTGCCGGCCTTGAGTAGTAGCACCTGCGGCTCGGGCGGGGCGAACGGACGTTGGGCCTCACAGCCCAGCTGTGGACCCCCCATCGTGATGCGTTTCAAAAATCAACACCGTGCATTGGGTGGGCCTCCCCCCTGGCTACGGCCCACCCAAAAATCAACTGTATACGGAACTCCGGTGGGCCACACCGTGTAAAATCATGTGAAGACATGCCTGAACATATGAGATCACTCGGCGGGGCCTACCTGAAATTTGGATACGGCTGAAACTTGGTCTGGACCCTCAGCCAGGTGGGACACACTTAATGGATGAGCTGGATTTGTGAACCACCTTTTAGTGGGCCCCAGGTCAGTGTGACCTTATGAACAGTTGAATAGAAAATAAATATTACTGTGGGCCCCAGCCCCCTCCCTGAACGTGTGACCTTATCAACAGGTTGGGTGGCAAATAAACGTTGCAGTGGGTCCCTGGTCCACGTGACCTTATGCACAGATTGGATGAAAAATAAACATTTTGGTGGGCCCCCTATTCATGTGGCCTTATCAACAGATTGGATAGTAAAATAAACATTATGGTGGGCTTCACATGAGGCCCACTTGGATATATAAGGGCTCATGTATTTAGGCCCATCTTGGCATGTATATAGGCCCAATGTTGAGGCCCACTTTGGTATATATATGAGCCCATGTATGTAGGCCATCTTGATGTGTTTATGGGCCCGTTGTTGGGGGCCTACCATGTTATATATAGGCCCACGTTATGAGGCCCGTTTGATGTATTTGTGACCCATTGTTGAGGCCCACTTTAATATGTATATGGCCTATGTGATTAGGCCCATTTGATTCACATAAAGCTTATGTGATCGGGCTCATTTTAATGCATTCTCAGGCCCATGGGTGATGACCCATTGCAATGTACCTAAGGCCCATTGATGATGCTCATTGAGGTGGCCCACTTGATGAATATAAGACCTATGAGATACGGCCCATTTGATGTATTTAGGGCCCCATGGGATGTACCTAAGGCACATTGCAATGTGTGATCTACTAGGATTTATTTAATGGTATTTGAGGCGAGCCAAGCCTTGGGGACAATGTTAGTTTGACGTCCACATTGTACGAGTAATGTTGGTTAGATGTCCACATTATAACTCTCCCTAAGGCCACTGATAGGCTCATATCTGTTTCATGTAGGCCATCTAGGCCCATCTTTATTGAGAGGATAGTTTATTGCTTTATAACATGTTTAGCACAGCTCCATGATTCATGATCATACGCATCATATGTATGCTTGAGATGATGAGTGTCTGATCATAGCATATGCCTTCGGGCAGATTGATTACGGGCTCCCCGATAGGCGGAGTTGCCCTACATGAGTACATGATATACGCAGGATTGTTGCATGACTGGTAGTGTGACGCATGCACTTGCATTGTGTGATTGTAGTTATTGTAAACCCTACCGACATCAGGGCCATAGCCTCCACAGACACATCGTGGGTGGCTGGATTGGATACCGAAAATGTTTGGTTCTAGCATACGGGCGCCATAGATGTCCTTGAGTGAAAATCCCTAAACCCGATGGTACCAGAGGATGACTCCAACGTCGAGACCGAGTGGATATATGAGCGCACGAGGGCCGAATACCAGGAGGCCGCGTCTCCCACTGTGTCGTGGTCGGTTGGAAAAGGGTGTGGCCTTACTCGCCCGAGGGTAGGGGGCAATACTAGGCTGAGTCTGACCAGCTCGTGAATGGGTTCGCTATTGACGTCCCGGATGAGTATTGGCAGACTATTGGCCAGGCGGATAGTGAGGTTTCTTACATTCGCTTGGACTGTGCGGCTGGAGAGCGACAGTGCCATTTGGGGTGTACTAAACCCCGGTGATTATCCAAACTGAGAACTGTATTGACATGAGGATTTGGATGAAGATTGGCATGCTTGAGCTGCATCTTGCATCGCATGGTCTTGGTATGGCCGATTGCATTCATATCTTGTTCTATATAGCCTTGGTACGGCTGGTTGCATTTACGTACTCATCAGCACTATTCCGCATTACTCTGACCTTGCATTCTGAGCACGCTCATATTGCGCACACACTTACACCACCCTCTAAGCTTTCCATAAGCTTATGCACGATTGATGTCAGGTCGCAGCCGTAGCTTCGCCGCAGTTGGAGCGTGTAGTTGGGCTTTTGGAGTTTTGATATTACCACTATCTTGTATTTCCCTTTATATGCATTGTAGTCAAAGTTTTTGATCATAATGGATTTTGTGATGGTGTTCTTGTGGTTATTGTTCGTGGGTTATGCTTGGTTATGCTCATTACGAATCAAATTGATATTGGAAATCCTCCTCGTAGCATCCCAGGATCGGAACCTGGTGTATGGGTGTCGGGAGCCGAGAATGGGGTACTACGGAGGCTGTCGGCGCCGGATTCGGCGATCGAGAATTTTGTGAGCCCGGTTTCCGAGTTCGGGGCGTGACAGATTGCTAAAGGATTTAGGGCTATCGAAGGTGGGTGAGAGAGAGAGAGAGAGAGAGAGAGAGAGAGAGAGAGAGAGAGAGAGAGAGAAATGAAGCTTGTGGAAGGGAGATTCTGCTCGTAGAGGTGATCTACGGTGTACTCGACATCTCAGCGCTTCAATGTCCTCGTAATCGGTGAGATCTCTCTATTTTTCTTTATTCTCTTATTGTTTATCTACTCCTGCGTGAGTGAAAAAGGTTTGATCTAAGCGAGGTGTACTTGTGATCGGTTATAACGTTCTACTTCATAGTAGATTGTTGCTCTGGACAAGGTCCCGTGGTTTTTACCTCTTTAAAAGTTTTCCGCATAAAAATCTTTTGTGCCTTGTGATTTGTGTTTTAATTTATTTCATTGCTTTATTATCCCATAATTCTGGTGTATTTGGGAGGCTAGATCCTAAGGTTTTGTGCAACGGCTCCTAACACTTGGCACATAATTGAATAGTTGAGATCATGTGTTGAAAGTTACTTTTAAGATGGACAACCATTAATTGTATGGCTTATAATCCTATTTGATTTCATGGGACTTGCTTTATGTTTCTAAAATGTAAATTTAATTAGCCCAACAATAATAAATTTAAAAGGATTTTGCAAATATCCCCATCTTTGTAATTGTCGGCATGTTAGCAATGTCCCAGTACATTCTAAATACCACAAGGGGTGGCTTGTTGTCAATCTGAACCATTCACTCATACAATTAGATCAAGCCACGAAAATGAATAATTAAGATTGTCTTTAAAAAAAAAAAAAGCCTAATCACTATCTTGAAACATCTAGTTGATGGATCTCACATTATTTTTATTTAATATTCTTAAACAATACTTTTAATATGGAGATCTTAACAGTACAATTTATAGGTTGTAAACAATGTATGGTTGTAATAAGTTGGCCCCTTTCAAAGAACTAGTATCATTCGAATCCGTGTGATTCTTGCACCATAGCTTGCTCCCAGTTGTATAAATGAATGGACGGTCAAATCGATGATAGGTCATATCAATGATAGGTCACATCACGTGCATTTTAAAATGTTTGGAGACAGAACCCATTTTTTTTTTTTTAAATAATGAATTTGAAAAGCTAAACCCAAACAACCAATTGGCTAATTAATGAAATTACAATTTCATGAAACTATCGGTTAACGAACTTTCAATTTCATAAGTTAGCTAATTTTATGCATCCAAACAGGCCTTAAGCTTGAGTAAGAAAGTGAGACACACAATGATGCTGACGTGGTATAAAAATTAGGCTGACACGCTTATTGAATCGGCCACCACGGTACATTGAGTCATAGCATCGGCTATCAACTGATTCTTGACATTGTGTCCCATTCAATGCGTGGATTGGTCTGATTTTCAAATTCGGTAAATTCCATGATGTGTCCCACCTTTTGGACGGATCTGATATACATGTTGATGTAAAAGAAATGGTTGTATGTGAAAGTTCTAACGCAGCCGCTGGTGGCTGAAAAGTGCAAAGACAGCAGTGGGTAAAAAACGACTAAAAAGGGTGGTCGGTGGATACCGGAGATCTCAATGACATCTACTCCGCGTTGGAGAGCCCTTGTGAGGTGCACACCTAGGAGTGCACCTAGGAAGTGGTTCCCACGTGCCAAGGTGGTAGATCGAAGCCGATCATCAGGTGGGACCCTCGGTTTTGCCATCTTGTCGTGCGATGATTGGACTGTTGATCTTGTGGACCGCATGTGTGCAGAAGAATTGACCGACGGTCCGTGTTTATCACGCTTTTGTGGCCCATTAGAAGAGGATAGAAGCTTATTTTTTTGTACAGAGAATCTGATCAATGGGACCCACCGTTCTAACGGTTTGGATGCTGTACTTTGGTACGTGCAGTGGTACGTGCACTTGAAAAGTGTACTTGCGCGAGTGCACTTGGTATTCGCAAGGAGAGCTGATTTAAGCCGCAGATTACGCAAAGTCTCCTTTTAATGAGAACCGATGATCTACAGGCAATGGTGACATAACTCGTGGTAACGTGCCATCTTTCCTGCCAATATGAAAAATCAGCACCGTTAAAAATATTTTCCTCACCATGAAGATTATCATTGCCGAAAATCAGGATGATTCGATCTCTTGGTGGGCCATACATGTGTATTGATTTATACTGTCCGTTGTTTCAAAGTAATGGCCTATCGGATGGTAGGATCGGCCTCCTATTTATTTGAAGTGATCTTCATGGTGGGTCCCATCGTTTCCATGGTACTGATGTCCCACGCAGGTGTCACGTTGGTGAGAAAGATGTCACGCTGCCACAAGTTTCGGTACTTTGCCTGCAGGTGAAATTTCTGGTGTATCAGCGGCTATCATGATGGACCATGACCCACAAAATTGGACACTTCCAACCGCCTGAATTATGGGCCATGGCTCAGTAATGATGGCCACTACCCAAAAAGCAATCTATATCTCGCAAAGATACGCACGTGTCTATCTGGAAACTCGTGTATAGCAAGGTTAGAACTGTTTGATTGCAGTGATTTTAGAGACATTCGCCATCTAAGTGTGGCCCACAATTTGAGGACTCTGATTGGGTAGTGACCCATCGAGTACCAACGAAGGTGCTGGAAAAGCTCTGTGGATTCTACCATGATGTGTGTATTTTATCCACCACGTCCATCCATTCTGCCATCTCATTTTAAGGTACGATCCCAAAAATAAGACAGATCCAAATCTCTGGTGTACCACACCACAGGAAACAGTGGTGATTGAACGCCCACCGTTAAAAATTCCTAGGGCCCGCTATCTATATCCACAATTTGAATGGATATGGATAGTGGTACGTGATCATGAATATGAGGAAATGAATCATCAGTATTTTTTAAATAATGGTGAATTATTGTAGTAGTTTAGCTCTCTTTCAGTACATTTTTGTTGCAGAAGGAGACGTGTATCTGTACAGAACATAACGGGAATAATTTTTAAATACCCAGAATGCCCTTTAATTTCGTTTGAAGAATGAGTGGGCCCCAATCGTTCAACTAGAAAACACTTCACAAAGAGCCAATCAAATCTGGGCCCCACTTTGCTTTACCGTTGGATTGATGGTGATACGAGTCGTTAATATTGTTATGGGACGATCCGAGACGATTACAATCAGAAGGATCAACTATCCGCCATTCCGAGCGGAGTCCGAGCCTCGTCATAGTAACAGGAAGGTGGATTTAGATGGATGAAATCCTCAATCCTTGATCACCTTCCGTCCGAGAACCATCGGAGGAAATATTCGAGTTATGCGACCGGCCCCGGGCGTCCATCATGAAAGGACCAGCGGCATCGCCTACGCACCGAATAAGAACTCGGCTCGGGGTGATATGACCAATCATCGGCTCGGATTAGTATCGTCACCCTCGTGACCGAGCCGAATTGTTTAGAGAATAAAGGTCCCGCGCGTTAAGGGAGAAAGCGCCATGTATAGATATGCGCTATTATCTCGTACGCGATACACACACGTCGCGGGACATGATCTCGGATTCGGCCGGTATCTTCACGATATCACGAACCCCCGATCGTGCCGAGATTATCGGACGCAGACCGAACGATGAAAAGGTATAAATATTACATCACTCCACAAGAACAGTGCGCAACATCGAGACTCTCCTCCATCTTTCAAACATAGAGCCAGATTCTGTTGTCCCGACTTAGGCATCGGAGGGTCCCGGCTTAGCCGGGGTCTCCATTGCCATTGTCTTTGCGGGATTCCTAGTTGGGCCTTTGCTCGAAGTACGGAGGAGGGTTAACCAGATTTTGACCTCAACATTTTTGGCGCCGTACGTGGGAAACCGATACAAAAAGTCGGTTTCTATTCTAAATAGCGATGGCTAGAGGGAAGAAGAAAGGCGTGGCGGTGGGAACCGGAACGGACCCGCTCCTCATCATTACTTCATGCGGAGTGCGCTCGGGCCCTTCTCAACGTTCTCGCAATCGTTCCAACAAATACCGCGCTTTACAAGGCGAGGTGCAGGCCTTGCGCGATGAGTTGCGGCGACGAATGAGGCAGAACGTGAACAACAACAACAACAACCTGAGCGGAGGAGTCCGGTACCAGAAGAAGTTGGACCAACCGTTCAGGCCCATTCAGTGACAAGAAGCCCGAGGCGCGGGCCATCTCCGCAACCTTCTAACCGAGCACCAATGTCGGCTCAAAACCTTCCCCGAGTTCCCACCAGGAATGTGACGGCTAGAGTCTCGACGGATGTCCCAGCCGCCTCGGCTTTGGCTCCGACTGACCTTCGTCACACCCCTGGAAAGGAGAAGGAAAGGAGGATCCACGAGTAGGAGAACACTCGGGAAGAAGTGGCGGAAAATAGAGATCCCACGGGAGGCACGATTTGCGGACTGAATAATCAAGTCCGATGCTACTGAGAAAGTTGGTGGCTGACCATCATCAATCATTGCCGTTCAAGCCATGATGGAAGAAACCAAGCCTCGTTCATGCAGAAATCATGAAGCAGTGATGCCCTCGAGAGATTCGGATTCCGCTGTCATACAATACTCCGGGTCGGCGACCCATCGGAGAACATGTGGAAGCTTATCGATCGTGGATGCATACTGGTACTGGACCGATGCAATGATGTGCAGGAGGATTCTCTATCACTCTGGTGGATCCTCGGAGTTGGTATCGTCGGACTCAAGCCTGGATCCATAAGTTCATTCGAAGAGTTGTCTCGGTCATTCCTTACCCGGTTTATAGCGGTAAGAGAAGCGAAAACCCAATACCCACGCTTACCATCAAACAAGGGCCAAAAGAATCCTTAAAGGATTACATTGCCCGATTCAACGAGGAGGCGTTACAGGTGGAAGACTACGACGACAAGATGGCACTCGCCGCAGTATGCAGCGGCTTGAGGGAAGGAAGGTTTGCCTTCTCTATAGGGAAGAACCCGGCAAAGACGTTAGCCGAGCTCATTACTAGAGCCCAAAAATACGTCCATGCCGAGGAGTTCTCTGCTACCCGCAAGAGTATTCAAGTAACCGAGCAGAATGAGAAAGGGAAGAGGCCAAGGAACGAGGAGCCCAAGCTCCAAAGAAAAATTCGGATGATCATTCTTCTCGGGGTCGCCGACCGAACGAGAAAGCGGAAGGGAGATTCCGTTCCTACACACCTCTCAACACTACGACCGAGCGGATCTTATTGGATATCCGAGGCGAAAAACTCCTCAACCGGCCGGTCTGCCGTATGAGAGCGGACCAGAACTCCGCGACAAGCGCAAGTATTGTCGTTTTCATCGGGATCATGGCCACCGGTGAATGTGTAGATCTCAAGGATGAAATTGAATCCCTTATTAGGAAGGGGCATTTACGTCGGTACACCAAACAAGAAAAAGCTGCTCGGAAAGAAGAGCGAGTACGAGAACGCTCCAAATCCAACCGAAGAAACTGTGGAGGGTCGCACCATCTTCGGAGGTACATCGGGCGGAGGAGACTCAAACAGAGCCCGAAAAGCTCATTCTCGAAGGAGTCGAACACTACGTCAACCTTACCGAGCGGCCTAACAAAGAACCACGGGTCGGTCCCATGTAGCCTCACCTTCACGGAAGAGGGCGCTCGAGGAATCCAACACCCACATGATGACGCCTTGGTAGTTTATGACCATAGCTAATCATAAGGTGTACGGGATTCTCGTTGATCTAGGAAGCTCGGCCGACGTGATTTATTCCAGAAGCCTTCGAGAGGATGGGGATTCCCGGTCTCGTCTCGGACACTGTGAAGACCCCTTACACGGATTTGGGAGAGAAAAGTAATCTCCGACGGGGCTATTTCCCTCCGTAATTTGCGGGAGAAGGGCGACATCAAGTCACCCCGATGGTGGACTTCCTTGTCGTCAACGTACCATCGGTGCATAACGTGATCATGGGCGGCCCTCCCTCAATGCAATGCGGGCGGTCGTGTCTACTTATCACCTAATGATGAAATTTCTCTTTGAAGGCGGACGGGTTACCTCGAGGCGATCAACGCGAGGCTCGGAGATGTTATGCTATTGCGGTTCGAAAAGTGGTCCGTAAAGCAAGCACTCCTTTGTCAATGTCTTGGACCCGCGCGGACCCTCGAGAATAAGCCAATTGAAGAGTTGGAGAAGGTACCACTCGACGAGGTGATCCTAGCAAGACGGTTCGGCTCGGAACATCACTCACGCCCGAGCAACATTCCGAGCGTTAATGTGCTTTCTGCGACGACACAGGACATATTCGCACAGTCGCACGCGGATATGCCGAGGATCTCTCCAGGATGTCTTGGTCCATCGGTTGAACGTGGACCGGAGCACTGGCTTTGTGAAACAAAAGGGAGACCGTTTGATGCCGAGCGGTGTGAGGCCATTGCGGATGAAGTCTCTGTGATGATGGACGCCGGCTTCATAGAAAAGTGCATTACCGGAATGGATCGCAAATGTGGTCTTTGGTTAAAAAGGCAAATGGCAAATGGAAGTCTGCGTGGACTATTCGAGACTGAATAAAGCATGTCCGAAAGATAGTTTCCATTTGCCTCGGTCGATCAACTAGTAGACGATCTAGCGGGGCACGAAGCGCTTTCCTTCCTGGATGCCTACTTGGTTATAACGGATCGCGATGCATCCCCGGATAGGCGAAGACTACCTTTGTCCACCAGCCGAGGCTCTCTTTATTCGGGTCATGCCATTTGGCACATTGCGCCGGGGCCACGTATCGAGGTTAGTCAACCGGATGTTCGCAAGACAGGTCGGCGTACGATGGAAGTTTATGTCGATGATATGTTGGTGAAAAGTGTTAAGGCATCCGATCACTTAGCAAACCTCGGAGAAACCTTTGAAGTCCTCGAGAATATCAAATAACCGTTGCAAAGTGCGTTTTCGGGGTCGGCTCGGAAGGTTTCTCGGATTCCAAGTCGACGGAGAGGGGTATTGAGGCTAACCCCGATAAGATTAAAGCACTCCTCGACATGAGTTCGCCCCCGGACTGTCAAGGAAATACAATGCCTTCTTGGAGCGAGTAGCGGCGCTCGGACGCTTCATATCCGAGCCACGATAAATGCCTCCCCTTCTTTCAAAGAATTGAAGGGTCATAAGAAGGCCAGTGGACGCCCGAATGTGAGCAAGCTTTCCAAAGCGGTGAAACAATACCCGGGCTCACCGCCTCTACTATCAAAACCTAGGAGGAAGGCGAATCATTGTTTTTATATCTCGCGGTCTCAACAACCATTTGTCATTTCGGCTCGATCGGGAAGTGGGAACAAACAACACCCGGTATATTACGTGAGCAAAGCCATGGTGCCGGCAGAAACAAGATACCCCGCTCTGGAGAAGCTTGCACTCAGCTTGGTTGTTTCGGCTCGGAGGTTGCGTCCATATTTCCAAGCCCATTCGATCATCGTATTAACCGACTCCCCCGACAGATTCTCCAAAGCCCAGAGGTCTCGGGTCGGTTGACCAAGTGGGCTATTGAGCTTGGGGAGTTTGACATCACGTTCCGACCGAGGACTGCGAAGAAAGGACAAAGGTGGCCGATTTCATCGCCGAATTCCGTTCTAAGCGATGAGCCCATCAACAAAGAGGTTGAGATGACACCGCATGACCTCCCGAACAGTTCACAGGTCATCCCAGAAGCCGGATGGGTCCTCTACGTGGACGGATCATCTAACTCTAAACGAGCCGGGCCGGGATCGTCCTGATCGCTCCCGACTCTACAATCATCCAATACGCCATTCGACTCGGCTTCAAAGCTTCCAACAACGAAGCGAGTACGAGGCGTGTTAGCCGGGCTCAGATTGGCGCTAGCCTGAGTTCAATCTCTGCAGTCCGATGCGACTCTCGGGTCGTAAATCACATCTCCGCCGATTATGAAGCCAAAGAGAGCGAGAATGATTGCTTATCCGGACGAGGCCAAAAAGCGATCGAGAAGTTTTGGAAGCATACGGTTCACCAAATTCGAGGGCGGAAAATGCCGGGCCGATGCCTTGGCAAAGTTGGCATCGACCCATGAAGGAAAGATTCCACGGATTGTTCGTGGTAGAGTTCGTTGAACATCCCAAAGATCGATCGAATAGAAGAGAAACGGTTAATCAGGTGGATGATAGCCGAGCTGGATGGATCCAATTTCTAGCTACCTCGAATCGGGGAGCTTCCTCGGACAGCAAGAGGCCGGACGTCTCGGGGTTCGAGCAAGCAAGATACGTCATTCGAATGGAACTCGTATAAGAAGGGGTATTCACCCATACCTCGGGTGCCTCCGACCCAGGAAGCGAGAATATGTTATCGAGAAATTCATGAAGGGATCCGGAAACCACTGGCAGATGAGCCACGGCTTTGAAGATCCTTCGACAAGGATATTTACGGCCGACTCTCAAAGAAGATGCCAAGAGCTATGTTAGAAAATGTGACAAATGTCAACGCTTTGCGGCCGTGCCTGGACAAATGGCGAGAAGAGATGACTCCCATGAGCGGTCCGTGGCCTTTCGCTCGGTGGGGAATCGACATCATCGGCCCCTCGCCGACCAGGAAAAGGACAAGTCAAGTTTGCCATCGTTGCTTTGTCGACTACTTCACAAAGTGGGCCGAGGCCGAACCCGTTGCAAAAATTACCGAAGAAAATAATTGACTTCGTGGAAGAACATCGTCTGTAGATTCGGAGTGCCAAATACAATCGTCTCGGACAACGGCAGGCAGTTTGACAATGACAAATTCAGGGGTATGTGTAGGAAGCTCGGAATCACGAATGCTTACGCCTCGCCTCGGCATCCACAGTCCAATGGGCAAGTCGAGGCAGTAAACAAAGTCATCAAGCACCACCTCAAAAAGAAGCTGGAAAAAGCAAAGGGCAACTGGCCGGAAGAACTTCCATTCGTCCTCTGGGCGTACAGAACCACGGCTCAGTCTTCTACCGGAGAAACTCCGTTCTCTCTTTCTTATGGGTCGGAGGCGATGGTGCCTGTTGAAATCGGCCTCCCTACGGCTCGAGTGAGTAATTACAATGAAGATCAGAATACCGAGCAAATCACCGCCAATTTAGATCTCCTGGAAGAGATTCGAGAAGTTTCGAGAACCTCGTGCCGCATTGCCCGACATCAACAAGTAGCGGGTTTACAATTCTAAAGTGAAGGTCGGACGATTCCGACCAGGGGATCTAATTCTTCGACGAGTCTTCCGTAACAGCCGAGCGGCTCGGAGCACTCGGTCCGGCCCAGGAAGGACCATACCAGGGTGGTCCGATCAACTAAACCAGGATCTTACCATTTGGAGGATCTCGAAAGCCGTCAACTCCCCCATCCATGGAACGCCGAGCATCTAAAAATTTACTATCCGTGATGAAGCACTCGAGAAGCGACTTGTTAACCTTTAAGGTCAATCAATAAATGTACGCCTCCAAGCGACAAGCCTTTAAGGCTATGAATAAAAATACGTCCGATCGGTTTATTCTTGTCATCAAGAAGAATAGATTCTACAAGATCGTCCCCTCCCAACTGAGGAGAGGAAAATCACGAGGCGATCCGATTTCCCATTAAGGAAGTCGGACCAATTTCTACAAAGGCATCCCCCCTTAATCGGGAGGGCAAAGCCAATGGGTAACTTCGACCCCCAATAAGGGAGTCGGACCCATCTACTCGGAAGGGCCATCGTAAAAAAGAAGTTGATCCTTTTAAGGATCAAAGGCCCAAATCACACCCTAACGAATCAAGGACTCGGCTCGACCACACAACTTGGTAGAACAAGGACAATCAATAAAGAGTAATCCAAAACGGCTCTTTCATTAAATGTCATAAGAAGTACAAAAAATAATAATACAAAGGAGCGGAGTCTTCAAGGGGCCGGAGGAGCTTGAGAACCGGGGCTTGATCCTGGTCAATCGCCTCGGCGACAATATCGGCGGGGTCCTCAAGCGAGGGGATCGAGGTCAAGGTTACACATTTCATGCACTCGAACCTCGACAAGACACTCGTCAGCCGCGGTCGTAAAACTTGGCGGCCTCAATGTCCCTCTCCTTCGAGGTCTTGTAGGACTCTAATGTGCGCGAATCGCTGCCGAGGAGGCCTCGGCCTCGACCTTCTGAGTTTCCAGGGGCCGCAGCAATTTTTCTACTTCGGCTTCGGCCTTGATCTTCTCCGGTCCTCACTCAATCGGGCAATCTCACCGGCCCCGGGGTATCAACACGGACTTTGGAGTGACCCGGCTCGGCCACGGCCGCGTCATGGCGTGCCTCAAGGTCCTTCGCGACCCTCTGGAGCCATTCGGACTGCCGCCTTCAAGCCGATGCATTGTGTCCCGCTCCGGTGAAGGATAGAAGCATTGTCCGTAAGACTCCCGCCTTCCGCCCGAGCATCTCGTCTCCGTCTGGAGGGTCCCCACCTTGCTCCCGAGGGTTTCGACCTCGGCGTCGATTTTTCGACGCTCTCGGACCCTCTCCCAACATAGAAGGATCCTCGAATCAGACGGGTTGTGCAAGGAAATGAGGAAGGAATAATAATGCAAAAATAAGCGCAAGTCTCTTAAAGAAGCGTGAAGTACGGTAGAAGACTCCACAAATCTTCCAAAAAGCGGTCGTCAGGCTTATCGAGGAGGCGCGAAATGGATTCCTCCGTAACGTGCTTCGCCGCCTTGATCTGTCAAACAAGACATGTGATAACCCGGCTCGAACCTCCCTCTGCTCGTGCCGACTTGAGCCGAGCTTGTCGCCTCCTCGGCTCCCGTCGACTACCAGCTGAGGGTTGGGCCTCACCCTCAACGTCGTGTGCGCCTCCCCCTCATTACCCGGTTGGGTAATCATGGCGTCGACCATCCGAACGCTTTCCTCCTCTCGGAGGATGACGGGTGCCTATCAACGGAGGTTCGAACCTCGCTCCTTCATTAGGGGAGCCGCGACGGATAGAGGAGGGGTTGTCCCTGTGCCGAGCGAGAACAAGGCGGGGTCACGTAGAGGCGCGACCATATTGGCCGGGGCCCCGTGGGCGCGCCGGTGGTATTGGAATTGGGGACACAATTGCAGATGCGGACTGCGCCCGGTAGTATTGGAATTGGGGACACAATCGCAGATGCGAGATGGTCCCTCAACCAAGGGTACCGAGGTAGGAAATGGAGCTGTATCCCGACCCGAGATGTTTGGAATAGAGGGAGGAAGTGCCACCGTCCGAGTCACGACCCCAGAGGCAGAACCCGGAGGCGAACTCCTTGTGTGACCTTCTTCCTCCGAACTACCTTGCACGGGGGCTCGGTCCTCGCATCTCCTCGGCGAGACAGTGTGCGGCTTTCCTCCTCTCGGGAACTGGACGCCTCGGCCATGTCGTACCGAAGAATGGTTAGGATAACGCTACCTGACCTATAAAACCAAATTGACTAAAGGATACTCACCGAGCGAAGTGGGGTGCGGTCTCGTCTTACAAAGCCCCGACCCAGAGTAAAGGTTAGCGGCCGTGATCAGATCGACCAACGGCGATGTTCCTCCGAATACGTTCTCGCCTTAGCAATGCGGTTCTTCCGGTCCGAGGTAACGAAGGAACACCCCTTGTGAAACTGCAAAGACAATTGTTCTTTTAAGTAAAAAAAGTAAGAGGCGTGCGCAAAGAGATCTCGACCCGACCGGCATAGTGAAGCGAGCAGGGAACCCGAGCCGATGAAGCCCGACCTCCGTGCCGGCGCCTCCCACTCGCCTGCGGCCCCGGAGAACCACTTGTTCTTCCGGTCCTTATTCGAGGACGGAAGACCCAAGACGAGCCACGACCCCTTACTACCTGCGGTGGCGAAGTAATACCGAGGATCGTTGCCTTCATGCTTTACCAAGTACGGGCTCATCGGTTGGCGGGGTGTCAACGCCGATTCCCCCCTTGGTGCCGGATGATGTAGCGGAGATTAGTACCCTCCAAGCATTGGGCGTAAACCGCCGCCCAGTGCGAGCCCTGTAAGGTAGCGGTTAAAGCTCGGATGAAGGGGTGCATCGGGAGGCGGAGTCCGCATAATAAGCCACACAAAAATATGGCTATCTCCCCCCCGCAGGATTGCCGGCAGCGTCGTCAGTAGGCTCGGGGCTCGATCCGAACGGGAGCGAGGTATGTCGGTCCGTGCGGATCCATTCCATTTGAGACTCCATTATTATGGAGCCCCCTGAACCGGTTCCGACACCGTCCACCAGGGAGGCATCTCGGCACATCGACTCTCTGCGGCTACGGGTGCTCGTCTTGCTCTTTCCTGCCGGCCTTCTTACTAACTTGGCGGCGTGAGTTCTCGCCACCGTCCGTTCGGGGCCGAGGATATAAAGGCACCGCCCGAAAGAGCCCCGGAGGCCTCTCCTCCATTATCGAACTCCCAGGTTCGGAGTCGTCATTGTAGCCTCTATTCATTTCCCTATCGGAAGACATCTCGGAACAGGGATGTTTAAGATTAAACTCACGGACAATAGCCAGGAGATGGCTTGAAGCGTGAGAACTATGACGGAGACTACTGTAGGAAATCGCCTTCAGGAAATCGTCTTCTCGTTAAAACAATCAAACGCAAACAATGGCGGTCGGGCGAAGACCTGGATAGGCCTTTTATAGGCGAAGAGACTCTTCATTAAATGAGCCGTAATAATGGCGGCGTCGGAATCATTCTTTGCGAGCCTCCGAGTCCGACGTGGTAACATACCATTGGTTCAAAACATGGTAAAGGTAACAATATCTTCCTCGATTGTTGTGAGAGTTAATCCACGGTACCGAGCGCGAGAAAAAAGCGCTCGATACGACGCCTCAAACACACTTGGCGGTCACTCACAAGTCGGTGTATTGAATCTAACCGTCGCCACGTGTCTACTCGCGGCAGTCAGAAGCCGCTAAATCCGAGTACACAATGTTTCACACGAGAACCATAAATGCATCAACGGTGCGGAGAAGGATCTTCTAGTAATTACTCTCCGAGCTCATGAATGACCTCGAGAGCAGGGGCTTGTTATGGGACGATCCGAGACGATTACAATCGAAGGATCAACTATCCGCCATTCGAGTGAGTCGAGCCTCGTCATAGTAACAGGAAGGTGGATTTAGATGGATGAAATCCTCAATCCTTGATCACCTTCCGTCCGAGAACCATCGGAGGAAATATTCGAGTTATGCGGCCAGGCCGAAAGGCGTCCATCATGAAAGGACCCGGCGGCATCGCCTACGCACCGAATAAGAACTTATTGATATGACCAATCATCGGCTCGGATTAGTATCGTCACCCTCTCGTGACCGACGAATTGTTTCGAGAATAAAGGTCCCGCGTTAAGGGGAGAAAGCGCCATGTATAGATATGCGCTATTATCTCGTACAGATACACACGTCGCAGGACATGATCTCAATTTTTATCTTCACGATATGCGAACCCCCCGATCGTGCGAGATTATCGGTTTGCACCGAACGATGAAAAGGTATAAATATTACATCACTCCACAAGATCGCAACATCCGAGACTCTCCTCCATCTTTCAAACATAGACCCCAGATCTGTTGTCTGACTTAGGCATCGGAGGGTCCCTGGGTCTCCATTGCTTCATTGTATTTGCAGGATTCCTAGATCGAAGTATGGAGGATGGTTGAACTTGATTTTGACCTCAACAAATATATTGTTTTAATTTTAATTTTTTACTATCATCTCTGGTGATGCCGGTTGTTAGTACCACACGTGTAAGGCATCCATCTCCCCACCACCGCACGTGATCCAACACCACAACGTGTAGATCCCACCGTTCCCCTGCCAAAAAATCAAGCCGATCCATTGGTCAGTTAGCTTATTTTATAAGCCGTCCATTCGTCATGTGATGAGTGAGTCTTTTCGGTCAAGTATCTTTAAACTATGAGATCGACCTGATGGACGGCTTGGATCTCACACACATATGCCATGCTTGCACATTTGATAGAGTAGAAATGAGCTGCCATGTGCATGGATTATATGCTACTTGGTTGCTTGGTCGAGTTTCCGAATAACTACCGGTCGCTTAATTAAGCTTTAAGATAATTGTCGGCCGCTTGGATAAATACTACTTAATCGGTCTCTTGAATAAATACTAATTGCTTAGCTGACCTTTTGATTGACTATCAACTTCTGAGAGACTACTTAATTTACTTTTGAAATATTTCTATCAACTACTCATCTTTTCATTTTTCTAACCGGTGTTCTTTTCAATTGAGTTCCTATAAGAACAACGTGGAATACCGTGAGTTTCCAAAGATGCCCATGTATCATAGAATATACAAGACGGACAGTTCGGATCATCGGGCCATCTCAGCATATGGCCCCAATGAGGATAAACATGCTGCGATTCCGAGTCGCGACGGAAGCGAAAACGCAATCCGGACCACTTGCAACTTTACGTTACACTAACTTACTTGACGCTGAATGCATCTCATCGTCATGCGCCAAAAACAAATGCATCTCACGTACTTACGTGTCACATTCGTAGAGAATCCAGACCATTAAATAGATGAAAATATAAGAAAATATTTATTAGATACAAATTTTTACTGTATATCTTATATTTTGAGGATTACATGTCAGTTGAATGTCGACTATTGTGATAATTTTTCTAACCGTCCAATTTTTTTAATGTGTATGGTCTACCAGAAAGATATAGAACGTTCAGTTTTTGGGTTTATAATATACAATGTGAGTTCTATACATTGGATGTACCAGATTTCTCTTATATTTTACAAGTACGCACGTGTGGTGCATGCGTCTTTCGCGCTTGAAAATACATGCGCTAGAATTAGAATTCCTTTCAAGCAATTAGAGTTCCCGGTTCAGCCTTCTGCGCGCGTATGTCACTATTCTCTACTCATCCATCGTACCATCCGCAACTTTGCTTTATTGAAAACACCTCATCGTCAATCGCCAATGACAAATGCGTCTTGCATGCTGACGTGTCGCATTTAGGAAAGATCCAGACCATTCAATATGTGTAAAAAGCATCAAATATTTATAATCCTTAATATTATGCTGCATAAATCATGTTATGATTTTAAGTACGGTTTGAATGTGAAAATTTTCAAACCTTTTTTGGGATTACAAGCATAAGATGTGAATTACATCAATTGGACGTTCCAGATAGCTAATATATATTAAATATATGCACTTTTGATGCGTTCATGTTTCGCGCTTGAAGTAGAAGCGCTATAATTAGTATCCTCTAAAGCAATAAAAGAGTTCCCTGTTCAGTCTTCTACGTCCGTCACGGAAATAGATACCAACCGTCTATTATAGTGGCCCACCTTATGGATCAAGCATAAGGATAAGCTAAAATCTAACTGCTGATAAGGAGATCCCAACCGTTAAAGCTATTGAATATCAAATTGATGTTATACAATTAATCCAACTACGTTGATTTAGTGAACACAAATGGACGGTCCGGATCGACGCAATTGTGTGCCACGTGTAGGCAACTTTAACGGCCACCATTCCTTAACACGTATCAAACTCACATCATACCGTAGAATCCCATCTTGGGTCACATATCAACCTCCCTCTTCTTCCGAAGAAGGCTCCAACAGAAAGCCCTAGAAAGCCCACCCAACGAACGGATAAAATGTACTCGATCGAGAATACTTTTTCACGTGGGATGGATCCAAACCGTTCATCAGCCCGATCACACCGTCTAGATTCCAAGTATAAAAAGATGAGCTGATCAGATCCGTAAAAGGGACAAGCATGTTAAATATGGACCCTCGATCGGTTTCTTCCACCCGTCCTAATTTCCGGGAGAATGCATCCAAGCGGTGGAGCCGACCTGAAGAACGACTTGGATTTATCTGGGCCATGCCACGTGTCCACGTCTGCCACGTTGCCACCCCCACTCTAACACAAGCAACCTTGTCCTGTTACGTTTTCCATCGTCCACGGCATACCCCACCCCTCTAATAAAAACAACGGCTCACATGACTCTCTCTCTCTCTCTCTCTCTCTCAAACCCCTTTAAAATCCCCACAAACGCTCTCTTTTCTCATCCCATTTCAAAAGAGAAGAAAAAGAAAAGAAAAGAAAAATCCCGGATGGGTCTACCTGGCGATCTGAGCAACGTGTCTTCTGACTCGATCCCTATACTTCTCGTAGCTCTCGCCGCTCACTGCTTATGTTATCTCAAATCCCTCATCTTTTGCCTCTTCCAATCGATTGGCTTCTCCAGACTCCGCGGCTCGAGAGGGGATGTGATCGTTGGCGGGGACCAGCTATTTGGCGCTGTGGGCTCAGGATTAGCTGGTCTGATCGTGCTGACGGAGCAGCTTAAAGTCAGCCGCGTGTACACGTTTAGGAAAGGGGGAAGTGACGATGGGCCGTCTGATTGTGTGGTGTGCTTGTGTGGGTTGAGGGATGGTGACCAGGTGCGCAGGTTAGCATGCTGCCATGTTTTTCACAAGGTTTGCTTGGAAGGGTGGTTCGATCACCAGAACTTAAACTGCCCGCTCTGTCGTGCGCCGCTGGTGTCAGAAGAAGAGAGAGTGGTGGAGACGGAGCAGCACGTGGGAGCGTAGCTTGTCACGTGGTTCTCACCGACTGGATGATGTCCATGCGCACATGATGCATGATGATGATGAGATGGCATTTGATGTGGTTTTAGCTGGAACTTTGAAGCCATTATCTAAGCTCACTCTTTTTTCTGATCGATACGTCCTTTCCTCTTGCTTTCTGTAGATCAAAAGGTACAGAATGGGTGTATCTATCAAAAAAATGTGGTTGTGAAATGTCGATATCCTGGTGCTTTTTTTTTTTCAAGGGTCTTTTTGGTTTCTACTGTTGTAAATCTCAGCTTTCTTCTGCGCAGAGAGAGAGAGAGAGAGAGAGAGAGAGATTTCACATGCAACGTTTCGATGGGCATGAATGCATGCATGATGGTGATGGTGGCGTATGATCTTTGGTTTTTACGACGTGTCGTTGTCGGCTTTTTCGCTTTTATTTCTTTTTTCTCAATTTCGTGTGGGTTGGAAGAACTTGGTCCACACGTATACGATTCTGAGAGCAGATGGTGGTGTGAAATGTGAATTGAGTAGCAGAAGTCCGTTACTTGGTGGGGCCCACCGTAATGTATGTGCCTTGCATCCATGCCGTTCATCCGTTTTGAAAACTCATTTTATTGTATAATTCCAAAGATGAAGCAGATCCAAATCTCAGGTGAACCACACCACAGGAAACTATGTTGAATGACCATTAAAAATTTCTTGTTTGCCACAGCAGTTTTGGATCAAGCTGATATTTACATGGTCCCTTCATCCAGGTCTTTTTTCACCTTATCAACTGTTTGGATGCAAAATAAACATTCCGGTGGTCCCCAAGAAGTTTTTAATGGTGGGTATTCAATCACCAATGTTTCCTATAGTGTGGTCCACCTGAGATTTGGATCTGGTTCATTTTTGGGATCATTCACTATAATGAGCTTTCTAAACGGATGGACGGCGTGGATTTAATGCATATACATCACGGCGGGCCCCGCAGTCAGGTATTTAGGCCGCTCATCAGGCAGATCCCACCGCGTAGATCCGGGCATCACGTGTTGGGGTCCTTTTTCGGTGGACCTCACATATACGAAATAAATGTCGGGTCAAAAAAATCAATCAAGGCTCAGTAACATGTATCCACTCTACTCGTATTCGTGTAGATGGACGGACCGGATTGATTTTGGGCCAGGGCATGTTCATGGTTTGATTGCATCTGATGAATGTCCACGTCTGAAATGTGTCCCACGTGGACATGTGCCAGCGCATGAAGATCATGAGCGTACACGTGTGGGGGATTTGTAAAAGAGGGAGCTGATCATTTGCAGGCGGCGGCACTGCAACTTGTGGGACGGTACCATCCAGCATAATGCGACTTGGGTAGGAAATCCGTAAAAAGGAAAAGATAGGCCCCACCGTCAAGATCGCCCTTCTGTAAAATCAGCTGATCTGATCAGTAGGTGGGCCATCTGTGTTTGTTGATCAGACTGTCGGTCGTCAGTTGTATCTGATGGTGTGGGAAGTGGATTGCCTGTAACCCGGGGCACAGAGATATCTCTGCCCGGGTCTCTTTGGGGGCCCACAGAGATGTCTATGACAAATCCACTCCGTCCATCTGTTTTTAAAGACTACAATAGGACTATATTAGAAAATCCAGTTAAATTACCACACCAACGAAACAATGGTAATAGAAACGTCACCGTTGAAACCTTCCTGGAGCTGACCATGATTTATATGCCAGGCGTTCAATCCCCACTGTTTCGTCTGGCATGGCTCACATGAATTTTGCATCTGCTTGATTTTTAGGATCCTGTGGTCTTTCAAAACAGATGGACGGAGTAGATATGTCACGCCTAACTCTATGGCCCCACATAGTCCCGGGCACAGGAATAGCTCTGCGCCCGAGGTCACAGGCAATCCGCTCCTTTGGTGTGGCCCACCTGATGATCGGAGAATCCTGGATTTATTCCAGGTGATATTGATGGTACGCTGCTGCCGTTTTAGTGGTACTGATGATGTACTACTTTTGTGGCATGTTGGTGATAAAGATAGTAAGGTACCACAAGTGGTGCAAGTTGGTTCGGGGCGGCTTGGTTGATAGTAAGACTGACGTGGCAAGATATGATTGGGCAATACCTATGTGATGTACTCGACCGAACCGGGCGTGGCTTCGGTTGATCCCTGACTGTAGGGCCCACCGTGTTTTCTGTTTCTTATATCCATTCGGTCCATACGTTTTCAAAATGTAATTTTAGGACATGGGCCCAACAATAATGCAGCAGATCCATATCTCAAGTGGATAAGTGGTTGTTGAACGTACACCATTAAAAACTTGTTGGGGTCCACCGAAAAATTATTTGCCATCCAACCTGTTAATAAGGTCACAAAGACCAGGATGAAAGGACCACATGAATACCAGCTTGATCCAAAACGTTTGTGTTTGTGGCTTCTGATAAGTTTTTAATGGTCAATCACCGCTGTTTCATGTGGTGCGGTCCACACGAGATTTGGATCATTTGGACGTGCTGATGGATGAACAGCATGTATATAAAACACATACATTGCAATGGGCTCTCCACGGCCGGTATCTACCGAGTTCGATGGTCTCACCCAACACTTTTAAGGCCCTGACCCCTTAGACGAGAAGATTTGATTACGACAGCTTAGCTGTGACATCGGTTGAGTTCGATTAGCCACTCCACCGAACCACTTTCAAACCGAACGCGGGTCCCGTGCCAAAGCTTTTCAAGAAGTTCCTGTGCTGGGAAGCTAGGTGGGCCTACCATGTTGTTGTTCTTGAGAAATCCATCATGTTCATCCATTTTGCCAGCTCATTTTAGGGCATGAGACTAGAAGTGAGGTCGATCCAAAACTTGAGAGACCGCGAGAGAGGTAAAAGTGGGGAAAGAAATGGCCACCCTTGAAACATTTCTTGTGTCCACTTTGATGTTTATATGCTCTGTAAACCCTTTATAAGGTTATTCTCACTAGGATGAACCGAAAAAAATGATAAATTAGCTCAGTAGAAAATGGATGGACGAGGTGGATTTCTTACAAACATCATGGAAAAGGCTTTTGCAGGTTTAGACATTGGATTCTGAACCAATCATGCTTTTCCATGGGTTACCAAGGGTTTTATGTTGCATGTATTAAGGGTTATATTTGACTGGAATTGTCACTAGTTAATTACTGTCTCTACAGTCAGCTTAATCGTATAAATACCAACTTTTAAGGAGCTTTCCCCCTTTATATAGATTTGCCTTAATAAGAGACAAAAAAATGAAGGAGAGGAAAATAGTGAAAGCAAGTTGGGAAGAGATTGATGTCTCATTCACCGAATAACTTCAATCCAATCCTATTTGCTACCGAATCCTTTGTCAAACTCATTTCCATTGACAATCAGAGGTAAGGAATATATCATATACTTCCTTAGTTATAAATTCAATGAATTTCAATTGGTTCCTTTGAATTTGGTGTAGAAATTGATTTTTCTTCAAAACCTTAACCCTAGGTGTTCGAAAATTGAGAAATTACTTTTTAATGTGCGAACCATTCTTGTAGATTTCCTTTTTATCAATCCTTAATAGTGTTAGATATTGATTTTTTGTTTGATTACTTTATTATTTTATCTCTAATGTTATTTGAAGTTATTAGCAAATATGTTTAATGAAATGCTTGAGCAATATAAAATTCATAATATTAGAACCCATTTCATGTTATTTGAGAAGTGTTGTGATACATGTTTGTTCACGTTAATATATATTGGATTGTACCGATTAATACATGTGTTCTATTAATATACTCGAGTGTAGTATTAATTTGTGTTGTTGATATACGTTGAATTGTATTGATATACATTGGATTGTGTCGGCTCGTACATGTGTTTAATTGATATACCATGATATGAAATTAAGTTATTTTGTGATTATAATTATGTATTAATAAACTAAATTATTGATGTGGTGGATCGAGCCTTGCAAATCGCATAAGTGGATGACCCACTTTGTGTGGCTACCCCAAACTTATACAGTCGACTGAGGTTGAACATAAACGATCGATTATATTTGGAGCCACACGGGATGTTTTACACTTAATGTCAGTTTTGTCTGAGGTCCCCCGCTGTTGATCAGATTATTCTAATGTATGACCAGATCATTTTTATGCTTGGTGATTGTATAACATTCAAAGGTATCTTAGATATCATTATTACCTTTGATTTAAGTTCATTTATAACTGTTAGTGCATTACGATCTCACAAAGACTTATGAGTCGAGCATGATGATATTTGACACCATGTCATAGTTGTTGGCTTATGCTGTGGTGATGTGCTTGCCACAATGGCAAAATAGTGGGAATTGAATCCGCTGCGCTGATAAAATATTTGGTGACGAGTCTTCTTATAGTGACCATTGAGTACTAGTAAATTCTATAAGCAAATCATATTATTGATGGATTTGATGTCGTGACTTCACCACATTTATGTTTGGGCGACGACTTTTACATTATTTGTGATCATCCTTGGGTGATGAGCTTTACTGTTGTTTAATTATACAAATTAGACTTTTGGGTGATAGACCTAGAATAGGATAAAGAGACACTGGTGAGGGGTCCTTACGTGCGGCCACAAGCCACGTGATCTGTTTAGTGACTTTTGATATAATGGAGCTAATATTAGAATGTAACGTCTCCGATTTTTGCTATTTTGGATTTCTAAAAACATTTGAAAATTTCAATATAATTAATTTATGTCGTCGCTTACTGACTATTAACACTGGATGTTATCTTATACATGAGTGGTACTAGTAAAGAACCACACAAATATGATTAATCAACTGGAGGAAGCAATGAATCCGCCCGATCACTTAAACCACAAGTCTAGTATCGTGATTTGTTCATCTAAGGCCCAAATCTAACTGACCTACCACTGACTAATCAAGACACAACTAAATAAAGATTGACCAAAAGTCGAGACAACTAAGGGTCATATCTTACTTAATAAATCAAATCAATCCAGTTACTCCTTTAGCCTAAGAACCAACAGTTTAGGGTTATCAGGATTGAATCGTCAGTTTCAACACCAGGTCAAGGGTTCGAGAACCCATAGGTGGTGAAATTCCACTAAGGCGTGAGTGTGTGGGGTGTGTGCGCGTGCGTTAAAAAAAAAAAAAAAAGGATCGAATCGTCATTTTCTCTAAATTACAAATAAGCTACAGTATAAACTTAGCAAATCCGAACTCTAATCATTGCGCACAAGAAATCTCAATACTTAATTCATTTAAGAAATGCTCTGATTATCCAAATAAACTGTAGACCACTTGTTAGTGGGCCACTAAACTTGAGACAATAAAAAGACATTCGTCTTAGTGGGCTTGATGTCCATCACGAGGCATTAAACCGAGATCGCGTCTCGAATAGCTTAACTTAGACTTGCAAGGCGAATGCTTGAGTTGTGCGAATACCTTATATGAAAATCTGGAACTTAAGTGAAACTAGTCACTTTGTTCTTTCACGAAGTTATAACTTTTGGACCATCAATTTATAGTGAAAGTCGAAGTATTGATTAAAGATATTTCCCCACACATATATGTATAGCCGCGGCCCCGATCAACCATCGATGACCGTCAAACAAACTTCTATTTATACCTGTCGATTGATGCATCCAAATGGCGGGCTGATCGTATCCATATGCAGATCATCATTAAGACTATCATACGTTGTATATTAACCCCTACACTCCATTGTGGGCCCCAAAGGTTAGAAACACCATCCCATAGGGCAAGTATAATGAAAACCTAACCTCTATGGCCATTTTCTCCACTTCTGGAACTATATAAGGCATTCATTTGGGCACCCCCTCTTCCCATACGATTTTTTTCCTAGAAAGAAAGAAGAAAATCTTGTGAGGAAGATCTTAGAGTGTTCTTGATGGATTCCCTTCGATCAAGCCCTAGCCTCGACCGTTCCTCTTTGCCGAATCCATCCCACTTGCGATCTAGAGGTAAGGAGCGAACTCTAGTTCCTAACCTAGGTTTTTCTATGTTGAATTGCATGAATCTCACCTAGTTGCTTTGAAATTGGTGTATGAATCGTTTTTTTTCAAATCCCTAGTCATAGGAGCTCAAAATCAAAGATTCCTTCTTAATGGTGTGGATCATTATTTCTAAGTTATCTTTTATCGACCCTTGAGGGTCTCAGTCAATGATTAGTTGGTTGTAGATGAATTTGTGCATATTAATATGTTAACATTTTAATTTTTACTATAATATATGTTATTGGTTGGATATGAATGCTCACATGCTTGATGAAATGTCTAAGTGGTGAAATGTATTGCTTTGTCGATACTCACATATTAGATTTAACGCTTTAGTGATTATATTGTTTTATGCATGCTCACATTTTTTATTTAATACTTTAGTGAATGTAGTACCCTATGGATGCTTATTTATTCGATGAAATGCCTAAGTCATTGTGTAGTAGAACATATGTTATAGTTGCATGATGTAGTGTTTAGTCTATAGTGATACTTTAGATTACTACAATGTTGGTATGAGATAATTTACTTCGTTAAGCTCGTTCATTATTTATAGACTTCACCATTAGAATGCATGTTTCCATGTCCGATGGTTACAGAACCACTTTAACACCACTCTAGCCTTTCATACTCTTCTTTAATACTTGTGCTGATAACCGCTCTTCATTCAAGCACATTCCATCTTCGAATGGCGACATATATTACTCGACCAGTGACAACTGTTATTTTTGCAACACACGCTCTAAATATTCTCACAGATCTTATGTGTGCTATATACTTTTCGTGCAATGACACTTAGCATTTCGTAATTGCCTCTTTTAAGAATGATTTAAAAAATAGATTACAAAAAAAGATTTCTCTTTTTTTGAGCCAATTTGATCAAATACGTACATGGTGTAAGCAACTCGGCGGTCACGACAGTCGCTGCAACAAAAAGGAAACAAAATTAGAAGATTTTTTAAATTTTGTTCCACACATTTTGCTGGCTGTTTCACTAGTCAAACAATGGAAAATGTTATCTGACGTTGGGCAAATTGGAGCATTTGGAAGTGCTTTCGTCAGCCGATTCCATAGTCCCTGTTGGAAGTGACAAAAGTACCTAACGCACATGTATAGGCAAAAAAGAAAGTGGCGTTACACTCATCCAAATCTAAGTATGGAAGCCAAACAAGAAAATTTTATATATATATATATATATATATATATATATATATATATATATATATATATATCTCCTAGAGTAAAAAGGTACTATGCGCTCCAGCGTAAAGCGGTCTCCATGAGGTCGAGGGGTGGGCCCCATCGTGATGCCGTTCGAACATCTATCCCCGGCCGATAAATGTGCACCATCCTGGACGGGCCCACACGGCTGAAAATCACGTCCATCCAAAACTTTTGTGGGCCACACCACGCCCGAATTAGGGGCGAATGCACCATTCAAACATTCAAAACCACTTTGGCCCCATTTTGAGACGTTTTTTGATGATCAACAGGTCCATCATGTGTATCATACTTGGATGATTTTAGACCAATTTTGTGGATAATATTAACCAAGTGATTTTCCATATTTTCGTGTATAATGTTTTCGGGGTATGGACCAAAGATGAGGAGGATCGAAAACTTGTGGGCCAAATGAGCGGTACATCCGGTGGACAGTGTGGATCTTCGAAAGGAATCACGGTGGGGCCCACCACTCAACCTCATGGAAACGCTTTCTTAGAGCGCAAAGTACCTTTTTTATATTATATATTATATATATATATATATATATATATATATATATATATATATATATATAAAGGCTTGGATGGAATATCAAAAATTTATGTGGAGCCTCATGGAAGGTTTCAACAATGGATTCCTTTCCCTAAGTCTTTGTTTCATCTCTTATCCTACACTCACTTGAGATTTGATGTAGGAGACTCTTAATTTTGGTATAATGTCACACGAAAGCCTTTCGTTAGAGATCCTGAAAGGATTATGAATGGACTCGTTATGATGTTTGTGATAAATCTAACAATGGTCCCCATTTTTCAAAATCCTTGCCTAGGATATTCATTGAAAAGGCTTTAGCAGGAAATCTAAGTACCCTGGATTTGGGAAACGGATTGGCTACTCCCCTGCCACTGGCCAATGGCTGGTGGTCAATCCTATGTGGGCCCCACCATGATGTATGTGTTTCATCTATGCCGTCCACCTGTTTTTCTAGATCATTTTATGGTCAAAAATGGGGTAAATTCCAATCTCAAGTGGACCACATTACAGTAAACAGTGTTGAATGGACGTTGAGCACTAAAAAAAAAATTCGTTGGCCATAAAAGTTTTGGATCAAGCTGATCTTTTTGTTTTTTCCCTTCATATGGGTCTGTATGACCTAATCAACAGATTGGATGTCAAATAAACAGTACAGTGGGGCCTAGGCTGATTTTAATGGTGGACATCCAATCATTATTGGTTTCCTGTGGTGTGGTCCATCTGAGATTTATATTCCTCTCATTTTTTAAATCAAGCCCTGAAATGATCTTTAAAAATGGATGAAACACATACATAATGGTGGCCCTGATCCTTGCGCATCCCCCCATCCCAACTGTTTCTCTTGCTGTGGCCCACTTGATTTACGGTTCAATCTGATTTTTGATCCTTAGGTCTACAATTGAAAGAAGCATATAATTGTCTGAGTGGATTTCCCATATACACTATGGTGGGCCGCATAAAAAACTAAGGGTAGGCACACCTCTCCCAGCTGTTTCCCTTGATGTGGCCCACCAGAGTCGAAGATCTGCCTGGCTTCTGGGCCTTGAGCCTAGGATGCAGTAACGCACATGATTCTTAGAGAGGATTCACATAAACTCCCGGTTGGGCCAACTGAGCCAGAACCATTTTTACTCGCAGCCGCCAGTCCACCCGGTGGATAACTTCCAACATATTAAGTGTCATCCAATGCTTCCAATAGGTTGGCCCCATTACACGAGGATCACCTATTGCAAAAATCAGCTCTATGTACACATCAGGTGGACCACACCGTAGAAAATAATGTCTAGCCATTGACAAATGCCAAAATACAAGTTGATTTTCATCGTGGGGCCAACGTATCAGACAAAATAATGTCTACCATCGATAATATCCCCATTGCCAGAGAAAATCAGCTCTATGTACACTATCGATTATTGACAAATGCCAAAAATCAGCTCTATGTACACTATCGATAATATCCCCATTGTCAGAGAAAATATCCCCGATATGTAAGGAGAAATCCATAAATATGCATAAATTGTCAGAAAATTAGGAATTTTATTCCTTAGGTGATTTTGATCACTCTTCGTTTTCATTGCATAAAAGTATGGATTTGAGGAGAAGTATTGACTCGAAACAAAGACGGGCAAAAGCTCAAAGGTGACAAAATCCATGGAATTTTTTATTTTTATTTTATTTTTATTTTTTTTTAATGTTTAGCATGGATTGCAATGGAAATATATGTCCATGCATGACACTCATGCATTGATATGGATTTGTAGCGAAAAAATTAACATATGAGTAAAATTTGGGGGAAATTAGTAAAATATTTATGTTTCTTTTTTTTATATTTAAAATGTGTTCTTTATTGTTAATTATGTCAAAATTTTATATACTAATGCGTGTAGTGATTAGCTACAAATTTTGTATGTTTATTTTATACTTTTTTTTTTTATTTTTTGGTAACACATGGCTAGGCCCGTATAAAATGAAAACTTATCATAAATAGTTGTTGTTTACAATATTTTAATTCTTACATGTAAACATAACTGTTTTAACATCTCCTGAAGTTTTACTGAAAAATTCCACCTTTTTTTCCCAACATTTCCCTCGGGCAAGGATATTTTTCCGACCATTGGCGATGGCGATACATGTTTCCGTATCCCTAGTCATTGATACATGTAACGATATCAATACTCTGGAACACTGTCTAATAAAGGTTCAGTTCGCAGTTGTGCAGGATTCTGCGGATGAAGCCCATGGTTCAAAAAATGCAAATTTGATCTGATGGGACCAACGATTGAATGAGGATGCCCAGGAAATCTCCCTGCTTGGAAGATCCAGTATGGGAGATTGCCAGGTTATCCTCGTCCATGTTGGGGCACGTCAAAATCAGCAGCTTAGATTGTCAAACCACGGACCCCAAATGTAGAGAATGCAGTGCCAACAAACTATATGCTTTCAGGTAAGATAACCAGGACCCTATAATTCCTTCAGCTGAAGGCCCAACAACAGAAGCAGATTGGGTGATGGTGTTGCGCGTTGTTGGGCCCACTGTGATACGTGTTTTATCCACGCCGTCCATCCGTTTTACCAGCACATTTTTGGGCATGACCCCAAAAAATGAAGCGGATCACAAGGTAAAGTAAACCACACCACAGGAAACAGTGGTGATTGAACACCCACCATTAAAAACTTCTTGGGGGCCAAAAAAGTTTTGGATCATGCCGATATTTCTCTTCCCTTCATCCAGGTCTGTGCGACCTTACCAACAGGTTGGATGGCAAATAAACATTACAGTGGGCCCTAGGAAGGTTTTAACAGTGGGTGTTTCTTGCAGTGTGGTCCACTTGAACTTTGGTTCTGCTTTAGTTTTGGGCTCATGCCCTAAAATGAGCTGGAAAATTGGATGGACAGCCTGGATATGAAACACATACATCACAGTCGGCCTCACAGCACCCTACACCACTTATCTGGGTGGTGTTGGGGTCACCACCCAATCCGCTTCCCCCAACAAAACCTGGTTAGAACTCCAGGTGTAAGCACACTCAGCATCAGCATAGGACTCGGCAACAACTTGAGAGGATATGAATCTCAGATGATTCACTGGACACAACATAGTTCTACACATGGAAGTATAGAAAATACTTGCGAGATCATGACACATTCTGATGCCTTGCAAATGGGCCCCCAATCATGTGACCTCGGTGACTTTCAAGCCAAGTGATCATGGTTAAAAGGCTTAGTGACTTGGACTTACTCATTCAGTCATGAGTCAAGTCAAGACTTGGCTGAGTCAGGGTGACTCAGGGTGCCGAACCGGATTGAGTCCTACTGAGTCTGAGTCAACTCAGGCGAGTTGCCTCAGTCTTAAAACTGTGGTAGTGAGGGGATGGGTCCATGGCGACATCATGGGGTTAGAAAGCATGTTATGAGCAAAACTCGCTTGCTAGCAATTTCACAAGCAAAAAAAAAAAAAAAGCGAGGAATTATGAGACACTGCCTGAGGATAAGCACGTATACTTGGGGTTCTCAGTTTGTACAGCTAACCATTAGTCGGTCCCATGTGACCTATGGTGGATAACCCCTGCCTCGAAAATCTCCTAGATTGGGGATCCAAAAGCCACCAATCTTGGACCATTTTGCCCGCATACTGTTGCTGTATTTGTCCTTACCCATCTATTTGCAGGTCACAAACTGAAAGGTCAGGATCATCCACTTTTGTGTGGTCCGTCTATGGCAGGGTGCAAAGTCACTGGTTCATTTCTGCAAACTAAAATCCCAAGGTGTACTCTGCATACCCCAGTAGAGGAGGGGGGAAGCCTGTGGGATGTGAGAGGAATTATAGGATCCTTTACTGGAGGCTCTGCACTGTATATTATGGTTTTCAGGTCTGAAAAGCGAGGTCAATAGTTCGGTGATCCTGATCATTGGACTGATGGGCCCACCATGGCTTGCTAGGATATTCTTAAACTTCACTAATAGATGATTGGAAAGAGGAATAGACCAACAATTGCATTCAACAAACAAACACACACACACACACACACACACACACACACACAAGCACGCACACACAAAGAGGCCCCCAAATTAGTTGGATAAAATCTTCCAATTTAAAGGAGTTACAGGGCATAGATCATCCACTCTGATGCAATAGACAAATGGTCCGGATTACTGAACCACGGGCCCCAACTATCAGAGCTAAATACCTGAGACTACTGCATAGAGCTTCAGGTCAAGGATCCTATAATTCCTTGTTGTATGATGACCAAATGATATACCATTTTATTCACACAAAGATGCATGTAAGGAGCAGTAATTTGGTGTGCAAGGTAGAGAATACCTCTCATATTTGAAGCAACCGATTTTGGACTGCTTGGCCAATACCCATCTGGAAAGCCCAAACCCTGCAGTCAAGAACTCCCACCAACAGAAATCGAATATACCAAGATAATAAGGTCAGAAACATGGTAGAGTTGAAGGTATTGTATGTAGGTTTTTAATATTTGAATCCCAATTCACTTACATATCGACATTACTTCAGGAGCAGTTTCCTCGGAACATTAGAAGAATAGTTGCAAAACCAACTGGACTATGTAAGAAAAGGAGAGAGCTAAGGGAATTTCAAGTCCTCTTGATCTTTGAGAACGTTCCTATTTCTGAGAAATAGGTACTTTGAGTACCACTGCCTAGCTGATTCGCGTGTGCCTGTGGATTTGTGAGCTCAATTCCCTACAATACAATCATAGCCACATTGTTATTGACATAAAAATAGAAAGATAATCACAAGAGAGAACGATCAAATCGACAAGATGTGCGAAATTCGAAAATACAAAGCACGAGCTAATTGCTCCACATAACAAAGCCAAAATCCGAGTCATAGCAATGTCAGCTTTCACCGCCACGTGCTTGGCTGGCCTATCTGCAAAGTTTAGTGGGAGCATCCTAGACTTCCTGATTCTGTACATTGATTACATTCTTCTCATCAGCAAGGATGTAGGAATGTTGCTGTCAACTAAATCCTGACCGACTAGAAACTTTGACATGAAGGTCCTTCGAGAAGCTTTGTACATCCCATACATTTAGTTGCTCAGTGATAGGTCGACTAAGATTTTGTTTATGTCAGTTTAAGTATATTGACAAAATGTTGAAGAGGTTTAACATGTTAGCCTCTAAGGGGGTGTCTAGTTGCTGGTTTTTACATTTGTCGGCTCAGTAATTCCTTGGTTTTTACGAAAAACATTTTTGGTTCACACTTTTTTGTTGGTTTTTACATTCCCCAGCTTTTCCTCAAAAAGCACACCTTGATTATGATGAGCGAGATGGCGAGAGAAAGACGGGGGAGAAAGATGGGGGAACACAGGCTGCAGACAAAGGGAAAGGGATAGCAGCGTCGAATCCAAAAGAACGAAGTGGGATTGATGCTGTTGAAGAGGTACAAGAAGCATGGACGACGGTTCCCAGCAGGAGTGTGAATCAGCAAAGGAATGCTAGAAGGGGCTCCTATCAACTGTCAGAATATCTGACATTATTTATGGAGAGTTTTCCAGAAGGAGGCTGCCAGTAAACTTCGAAAGTGTTCAGACGCACCGAAAAGTAATGGAAGTGGTAATTCCTCAAGAACGAATTACTTCTAATCTCAGGGGGTTTGCATTTGGATGTATTAGCATGGGGGAAGAAGTGGATAGGGCAGTTTTGATGTTGAATGGTGAAGGGTTTGGAGGGATGCCACTGAATGTTCAAAGAGCCCGGTCTGGACCGTAAGTTAAAAAACAGAGAAGGGGAATATAGGAAGGAAGATTGGATGAAGGATCACAGGGGAAAATGGGGGAAGGGCATAGGGCATTAAAAACAGACGACGAAAGAATTTACACGGGCAGAAAGGTCGTTTGGATGGAAGGTCCTTTAGGGGTCGTTTGGATGGTGGTAAATGAGGTAAGTTGTAAATTATTCAACTTGCGGTTAGATGCCCTAAAATGCTTGTAAATCATTTACTAGTTGTAAATGATTTACAACCACTTTTTCCCCCTTTTCTATTTGCAGCAAAAAGCTGGGATTTCATTTGCTAGCAAATGATTTACCAGCAAGAATCCTCCAACGGCTCTCTCTCTCTCTCTCTCTCTCTCTCTCTCTCTCTTCTTCTTCTTCTTCTTCTTTTTTTTTTTGTAATTTTTTTTTTTTTTTTTTTTTTTTAAAGGTTTGGCTATAAAAGGAGATACGCACCTCCCTCTCTTCATTGTATCCGAGAACTCCCATGGCTCTCTCAGTCATTTGGCCTTATAAAAGAGCATTTGAATTCGTTCTATGGCTCACCTACTACTTGGTTTTATGTGAGGATCAACTCTAAGCTTTAGTGAGATGGGCTTAAACCAATGATACAATTTAAAATCCACTCTTATATCCCATTTGAATGTTTTTTAATGAATTACTTCTCCAAACTATCTCAGGTGTAAATACACAATTACAGATATAAACCATTTACAGGCTATCATTTACAACTCAAAGCCAAACAGCGACCACCATCCAAACGGCCCCTTAAGAATGTTGTAACAAACACATTAAAGAAGGAAATCCCAAACGATTCAGCGAAAGGGAAGTCTTGAGAAGGAGATAAGTGAAGTGGGTTCAGAGGGATTGTAGTGATGATGATGACATGGTAAAGTGATTAGCTTGAAATTGTAGTGATGTTGATGAGAAATATATTATGGTCAAGAGATTAAAGGGGTATGCAATGTTGGTTTCCTTATGCAATGCACAGATTGCTGAAACAGTATGCTTAGCCTGTAAATCCTCTTTGGATAACTTAGTGTTAATATCCAGATATGGGAAAAGTGGTCGGTATTCGGGTGGGAGGAGTATTGGTTTCAAATTTGGGGCATCCCTTTGGAATTATGGATTAAAGATGTATTCAGTGAGATCGGAGCTTGCATCGGGTCTGTCATGCACAGCGACTCACGTATAGACAATAGCGAGGAGCTTCAATATGCAAGAATTCGAATTAGGAAGAAGCTTGTGTCAGCACCAGATATCATAAGTTTAAGAGTCGGTGAAGCTAAAATCACAGTGAAGGTGGTTAAAGAGAGAAGACAAGGAGCAGGAAGATGAAACACAGAAATCAAAATCGTTAATGGTGGAAAATCGAAATGACGATGACGAAGTACACAGTAGGTACTCCAGCAAACCACTAGTGGATGATGAAATTCAGTGTCGTCTCCCCATTTGCCAAAATGGAGTCATAGCAGATATGGTAAGCAGGAAACGTGACAGGTGGCAGAGAGAGAGATGAAAGGTCTGCGACTCCAAAATGCAATAGAAGCGGGGTGGTGGTAGGTGAAAAGGAAGCCAATTGAATGGTGACACGTGCTCCGGTGAAGCACTTGATGAGAGAGAGAGAGGGAGAGAGAGAGAGAGTATAACTGCGGTTGCAATTTCAAACGAAGACATGAATAAAATGCTGGGTACTACTGTTTTAAATTCTTCTGGAAATGAAGTGCAGCCACATGATGAGAATAATATGCATGCAAGTCTAGCCCCCTTCTCGATACATGGAGCCTTACTTAAAGGAAGGCACGTGCAGTATCATAACAAAAGAACAAATGACAGAATACCCTAAAGCGGTTTCTGCAGGCAGATCACGATAAGGGTCAGGCGGAAGATCTGAAATTTCAGCTAGTTTCCTAAAGCGAATCCACCGAGGAATCTTTTCCAAGGGCCAGAGAGCAAGAGGGTCAGGGTAAGGGTCAGGAGCTCGCAGTGTCAATCAGGTGATTGGGAGGAATAGAATAGCCAAGTTAGGCATCACCCGAACAAGGGGTGATGCCGAAGTGCCATTATGTTATCCGAAAAGGAAAACTATGTACGCCCACATTCTCCCAACTAGGGTCCAAATACAGTAGTCCCCTAGAGACTACTTTCACCACTGAAGGACATTGTTTGTAATTTGCCTAGTGACTCATGCTGGCATTAGGGCTGCAACTCGTGTTCTGGCCAACCCAAACCCAATCTGAGTTTGGGTCGAGTGGTTAAGGCCCTCGGGTTGGGTTTGGGGTTGAAAAACGGCAACCCAATTTGAGTTCAGGTCAAGTTCAAGTTGACCAAATTTGGGTCGGTAGATCGGGCTGGGTTCGAGTTGGGCACCTTGGGTTCGAACTCAGGTCGGGTCGGGTTGCAGGTTGGGTTGGGCTTGGGTTGACTCCCTCGCCCCAAAGAAAAAAAAACAAAAAAAAAAACCCTGCACCCCTAGCTGACATGGTCATTTGGATGACTATAAAATCTTTAAGTTGTACTCGGATTACAGGTGTAAAGTGTTTGCAGCATGTCCTATTTGGCTTTAAGTTGTAATTCGTTTACATGTAAACAGATGTTTGTGTTTGGATAACAAGTAAATTGATTACAACCTATAATTGGGTATTCACACACAACAGAGCTTGGAGTGGTAAATCCTTTAAAAATCATCAAATAATATATAAAGTCTTCATTTAAGATGGATTGTTGATGCAGGACACATGATTTAATGCTAGCATGCAACGTGGAGATTATGAAAGAGTCCATAAAGTAATTCAATTAACAAAAGATGCTAACCTATCAAGTAATTAAGAGTAAATAATAAGAAATAAAATCTAATTTAACTTAAATCACATGCCTGCATTCTAAGAAATCATATAAATCAATTAAAACTAGGACTGATGGAAGGATAGAACTTCCAATTTAGCATAAGCATGTTCCACGCTCAAGGGACGGATTTGTAGGTTTTATGATTAGGGTTAGGAAGGGGAAAATCTGAAATATGGAGAAATAGGGTTCCTGGGAATTGGGATTTTGGAATTAGGGTTTTTTAGAAATTGAGGAAAATAAGAAATTGAAGATCTAGGGTTTAAGAGGTTGTAATAGTAGGGAAAAGGAGGAAGACAAGAGAAGAAGAGAATACCTTTCGAAGAGGAGAGAGGAATGATATAAGAAGAGGAATACCTTGGGGAATCCACCACCAAACAAGCTTCTACCCTTCCACAATTTAATTGGAAGGGATGATTTTTTTAAATAAAAAAACCCTAGAAAATGAGGAAAATTTCTTCACACAAGAGAGCTCCATTCTTCTTTTTTTCATCTCAATAACACCACTAGGGTAGGAATTCCACCACCATTATGCTTTTATAATTAAAAATTCGGAATTAAAATCCAGCATAATTACAACTATGACACTTATTTAAGTAAAGTGGCCCATCACCCAAAATAAGAAAACTAAAAACATATGTTATCAATCTCAACCATCAAATAACTCCTGAAAATAACAAAAAACATAAAGAAAGCAAGATCAGAGTCTAAAGGGTCCAGATCTAAAAGATATGTGGCCCGATTGCCTGATCGACAAGATCCAACGGTCGGATCGACACGAAATAGAAATCCTATAACTAAAATGATCTCCTATGCAGCCCACATACATCATCCCAAGGTAGGGTCTTCCTAATGCACGTCCAATGCATGTGGGGTCTTCAAAATGGCCCGGCAGGCCCCATCTGGAACTCGTCACCCATCCGCAAAGAAAGTTGCGCTGATGTGAGTGGTCGTCTCCATCTCTAGTACATCTGAGTAGGTCCTCTGATGTCCCCATCAATTGTTGGGATAAGTCCAACTCAAAAAAGCATATGGCCGATCCTTATGCTAAATGAATCATTTGGTGAGCCACAAAAGTGGGTCCACTAATTCAAATTCCCTTTTATGATGAGAAACTATTGAATATCAAGTCAACGACTACTCTCCTTGGCAATTGTTAGCAAGTCTAGATGCACTATCCCATTCACATTTTCTCTTTTATTAAGCGGACAATGAGAGTCATCAACGACCAACAAAAATTCAAAAGAACCCAAAAATAATAATAATAATAATAATAATAATAATAATAATAATAAAATAAAAGGGAGTAAAGTTGAAGATTTCAAAGGGAGTAAAGTTGAAGATATCAGACAGAATACAAAACCAATGGTAATGCGAAGATATACATAGACTAACAAAGAAATTATAGGATCCTTGATCCAGGAAATGCACATTAAGCTCTAGCTTTTAGCTTTTTAAGGTGGAAACCACAATTTGGTGATCCAGGCCATCGGTTTATTTGGCTCCACCATGGATGGCCATGGGCCACCCAATCAATGGTTAGAACCATTGAACCAAAACCTTTCAATTGATGGCCACAACGAAGGTATGGTTAAAAGGAAAATAAAAAATAAAAAATGATTATGATTAGGTTGTAAATGGGCCGAAGCCAAAACATGAATTTTTATTTAACAGACATGAATTTTCAAAATCGTACCTTTTGATGCTATTTTTTAAAAAACAATGTACCTTTTGATGCTATTGGATGCTATTGAATCTCTCCTAGAAAAAGGTTCCCACTGCTGCCTATTGCAGGTTTTTTTATATTAAAAAATAAGTATTTATAGGCATTGGGGTATTTTGTCTTTAGGCTTGAAATATCTCAGCAGTTGGATTAAATTAAGGCCTTTGATGGAGTTAAAATCTAATGCTCTACTTAGTAGACCATGTTAGCTCTAAGCCAATGGCTGATAATCTCTCAGATGGAGCATGTGTTCTGATTAACGGTTGTTAATAAAGAAAACTAATACTAGAAAGTAGGTATTGCATGTGTAAACACATGAGGGAATGAGAGACTAGGGACGTCTTTTAAACGGCAACCATCCAATGGCCTAAAAAAAATCCTGAGTTGTGGACAGGATCGGCACCGTTAATCCCAGCAATATGATCCGCTAGTTTTGATTTGATTGTCCAACATTGGATGTATCATGCTCCACCATCTTCCCTAATGGGGAAATCCTAACCCTTGGATCAACTGACTTGGAAAACTAATACTAGAAAGTAGGTATTGCATGTGTAAACACATGAGGGAATGAGAGACTAGGGACGTCTTTTAAACGGCAACCATCCAATGGCCTAAAAAAAATCCTGAGTTGTGGACAGGATCGGCACCGTTAATCCCAGCAATATGATCCGCTGGTTTTGATTCGATCGTCCAACATTGGATGTATCATGCCCCACCATCTTCCCTAATGGGGAAATCCTAACCCTTGGATCAACTGACTTGGAAATGGATGGTATATAAATATACAGCAGTTGTCCCATTCAACTAAAAAGAAGGCCAAGGGTTCCCCATCAAATCAACATTCTCGATCAACCACCAGTAGACCAATGGGTTCTCTCTTGTAAGAGTGGTTTTAAAAGTAATCATGTGGTACCCTAGAGATAGAGCTTTCCAACCCTAGAAAGAGGGGGAGATTTGTAGAAGAAGAGAGAGAGAGAAAAAAAAAAAAAACATTCTGGCGGACGATGCAAAGTGAGGAGGAAGACAAATTGAATATCCAAAGATGCTGGATTTGAGGTATGAACAATCTTTCTCTTCTTCTTCTTCAATAGAGATGGGTTTTTAAGTTCCCAGATTCAACGATTTCACAAACGAACCATTGCATCACTAGCCATTGGAAGAAGCCGCAACTCTTTTTACATCGAGATTTTTTTTTTTTTTTTTTTTTGAGAGGTAACGAAACTTTAATTAAGCAAGCTTGCCAAAAGGCAAGCAAAGAATACAACGCCCGGACGAACTCACACCCAAGAATCTAAATACAAAGAGGTTCTACTAATAACCTCCTTGACCCTCACCCAAATATTGTTGAAACAACAACAGCTCCTCGCCCTCCAAATAGCCCACTCTGTCGGTCCTCCCAACACCTCTCCCATGTCAAGCCCATAGAAGACCGTCGACTGACTTAGGCATCACCCAAGATAGCTGGAGTGCCGAAAGGAAGTAACTCTAAACCTACCAAACTAGGGAATAATGGATAAAGAGATGGTCAATGGTCTCCTCATTACCCATGCACATGAAGCAAATGTTCGGAAGGATCATCACCCTCCTCTGCAAATTATCTATTGTAAGGATACACTTCCGGCAAACCAACTAAACAAACACCACAACACGAGAAGGAGCCCCATAAAACAAGTGATGGAATGCATGGCTAGGAAAACAAAGCGAAGAATCCGATATCACACCAAATAGCGACTTTACTGAAAACTTCCTGGAAGCGCTTCTTCTCCACACCATCAAATCTTCCTCAAGAGGGTCAAACTTGACATTCCTTGGAAATTGTTGGAGGCTACTGTATTTAATGATCCCATCATCCAAAAGAACTCTATGACAAGGCAACAACCACACCGCCAATTGCCTTGGAATAGAGAAGCACTCGGCCATAGAGATGAAGCGATTAGGAGCTAGCCAAGAAATCCTCGGGAACATAGCCTGCAATTCCTGATCCCTGCACCAAATGTCAACCCAAAAGCGAATCTGGACTCCATTTCCCAAAGCAAAGGAGGTGCCCCTATAAACAAAATGCTCAGTTGCAGCCACTGCTTTCCCAAAGCAAAGGATGTGCACTTGCGGACAAAATCCTCCCTACATCGAGAATTTATATATATATATATAAGCTTGTAATTTGTTTTATCTGTAAATTAAAGCATGACCTTTTGCCATGTGACATAAGACAGCATGGGCTACCCTAGATGTGCAAAATTAGAATTTAAGATAAAACACAAAATCAACAATCAATTTTCAACATGGTCATTCATCATAAATAAGAATTATCTGAAAGAAAGCTCATCAATGATCATGGCCATCCATTACAATCATGTAATCTGAAAAGCGGATCCTACGAAAGAGAGGACTTTCATGTCTCACAAGGGTCAATTCAACCATCCAACGTGATGATCTAATCCTTTAACAAACTGTTAGATCAAATAGGATTATCAGTTGGGGACGTTTGAATAGATCCAAGAAGTAGGAAATTCACAAATAGAATTCCAGATTTTTACAAATAAACTACATGGAAAAAAGAAGAAGATTATGATGATTAACCAGAGAAAGAAAGTAGGAGTAAGAGGAAGAAGATTATAATGATTAACCAGAGAAAGAAAGTAGGAGTAGGAGGAGGAAGAGGAAAGTCTCACACCCGGTTGTGGAAAAGCTCAGTAGCATTATTCTTTTCGACAAAAAAATGAACTCCAATGTTTAGGGCTTAACACCCTTTAAATAGAACTTGCAAATAAAAAGAAAAAACCACAATACCCCTAGTAACTTAGATTATAAACAACCTAAATAGAAAATTAAAGTCTTAGTTTAGAAACAACCTAAGTAGGAAACTAACAAAACTAGAAATTTCTTAAGACTAGAATTTTCTGAAAATTTTAAAAAAAAATTAACTAAAATAAAAATATATAAAATTAGCAATTTTTTAAAATAGAAATTTCTAAAAATAAAAACTTTTAAAAATAGAAATTTATGCAATAGAAAATTAACATAAAAATTAATAAACTACTATATATATATATATATATATATATATATATATGCAACAAGCTTCTCTTGATCTTGCATAATTTATTTTTTTTAGTTTGTTAGTCTTATGTTAATTTCCTATTGCAGAAATTTCTATTTTTAGAAATTTCTATTTTAAAAAATTGTTATTTTTATATATATCTATTTTAGTTAATTTTTTTATTTTCGGAAAATTCTAGTCTTAAGAAATTTCTATTTTTGTTACTTTCTACTTGGGTTGTTTCTAAACTAAGACTGTTAGTTTCCTTTTTAAGTTGTTTCTAATCTAAGTAACTAAAGGTATTTTGATATTTTCATTTTATTTGCAAGTGCTATTTAAAGGGTTTAAGATCTAAACATTGGAGTTGATTTTTTTGGAGAAAATAATAAAGCTACGGAGCTTTTCCACAGCCGGGTGTGAGACCTTCCTCTTCCACCTACTACGTTCTTTCTCTAATTAATCATCATAATCTTCTTCTTACTTATTTCTTCCATCTAGTTTATTTGCAAAATTTTAGAATTCTACTTGTGAATTTCCTACTTGGATCTATTCAAACATCCCCAACTGATAATCCTATTGGATCTAACAGTTTGTTAAAGGATTAGATCATCACATTGGATAGTTGAATTGACCCTAGTGAAACATGAAAGCCCTATCTTTCGTAGGATCCACTTTTCGTAGTTGAATTTATAGTACTACATGATTGTAATGAATGGTCATAATCATTGATGAGTTTTCTTCAGATAATTCTTATTTATGATGAATAACCACGCTGAAAATTGATTGTTGATTTTGTGTTTTATCTTAAATTCTAATTCCGCACATCTAGGGTAGATCATGTTGTCCTACATCATATTTTTAGTATCAGAGCTTTGGATCTTGCATAGGGTCACTTAGTTTGATTTTCCATCATCTCATATATCTAGCATGCATGCTTTGTGTCCAGTTTTAGGGTTTTTCTATATTTAGAAAGTTTCCTAATTTAGAGACTTTCCTTTTTCAAAAAGTTTCGAGAATTAGAAATTTTCCAAATTTAGGATTTTAATTCCAGATTTAGTAGTCTCCAAGTTTGGCAAATTCCAATTTTGAAATTTACTATTTTTAGAAAGTTTCCAAATTTAGAAAAAAAAATTGAATTTAGAAATTCCTATTTTTGGAAAGTCTAGATTTAGAAAGTGTCATGTTTAGAAAAGTCTATTCATCATTCTTGAGTTAGGGTCATTATTTCCTTGTTGAGTCTACTAACGCCTTGTCAAGGAAACCCCTAGTTTATGCCCACTCGCATTGGTAAAGGTTTTGGTCTTCACCCAGTCATGAACATGGAACAACTTTCTGAGATGATCGAGAGGATCAACAATCGTTTGGCGGCCATTGAGGCACATAACAAAGAGTCTGCAACCCAACTTACTAGCCGTATGGATAAAATAAAGCTCTCTCTTTAGGAAAACTCCAATCATGGAGATGACCTGCAGTCCAGCGTTGAGGACGTAATTGATGACCAGGGAAGAAACTGTGGTAGAGGTTGTGGAGTTCGTGGTCGAGGGGTTGGCCATGGTTGGGCGCGTGAACCACAACCTGTTAGGAAATTTCAAGATCACTATAATCCTGAGGGTCCAAGTTTTTGTGGGCGACTTGACCCCAAAGTCTTCCTTGATTAGTTAGCAGACATGGATCACTAGTTTGAGCGGTACCAAATGTCCGAGGACCAGCAAGTGTGACTCGCTAAAATGAAACTTGTGGGCCAAGCAAAATTATTTTGGACCAACACTGAGGGTAGGATCGCTAGGGCTGGGGGTAATATAATAGCACATTGGATTGACATGAAAGAGCTTTTAAGGGAAAAATATCTTCCCTTGTCAGATCGCCAAAAGCACCTAGATCAGTGGCATGCTTTACGCCAAGGATCTATGCCTGTCGCAAATTAAATCACCAAATTTGAAGAATACATGATGCCGTGTAACGTCGAAGAGGACCCCATGGTGACTTTGGCCCGTTTCAAAGTGGGCCTTCGTCCAGAACTTCAAAGGAAACTTGTGACTCGAGAGATCAATGATTTGGATCATGCATATCAAGTGGTAAAAGACTTAGAGCCTTATTTGAAATCATCCACGACAAGACGCGGGGTTTTTAGGGAGCGAACTCCAATGTATCGAGTCAACCAAAGGCGAAGGTTGTCACCCAACCTCAACCTAAGGATGACAAAGGAAAAGAAATCCTAGGAACAAACCCGAGTGATGTGAGTCAAGAAATGTTTTGAGTACGGTGGTAGAGGGCATTATGCTTACAATTGCAAGGAGAGGAATAAAGGAAAAGCATTACTCATAGAGGAGTTCCATGAGGATGTGGGAGATGAGGGTGATTGTGAACTGGAAGAATATCACCTTGATTGTGATGGAGATGACTATGAGGCTACACAACTAGCCATAGTAAGATGTGCCCTAGCGCAGGCAAAGAAGTGTGATGATTGGCATAGGAATACTATCTTCTACACATACATCAAGAGTGGTGACAAGAACTGCAAAGTCATCATAGATAGTGGTGGTTGTGTCAACGTAGTCTCAACTAGCATCGTCACTTGTCTGGGACTAAAGCCTATCCCACACCCTGAACCATACAAGGGCTCATGGGTGGATACATCATCCATGCCTGTGTCCTAGCAATTTCTCATTCCTGTTCAAATCAGTTCATTAAAAGACATGTTGCAGTGTGATGTGTTGCCTATGGATATCGGCAACATCATTCTATGGAGGCCATGGTTGTTCGATCGAGATGTTACAATTTATGGTCACTCTAATGTATGTACATTCATGCATGAGGGCAAGAAGATTAAGATGCACCCAGAGCCACCCAAGAGCGCCAAGGACCAAGGCAAAGATGCAAGAACGATGAGTCAAACGAAGTGAGGAATACAATCCTAAGTCTCTACATATTATAAAAGCATAAGAGTTTCAAAAAGAGACTAAGGATGATTTGATGGTGTACGCCCTTGTGGCAAGAGAAGTTACACCCAATGTTCGTAATATCGATACTATCGGCCGATATTATCATTATCGCTTGCTAGTAATACAAAACTCAGTAAAACTCGCTCATAAATTGGAAAAAAAAAAAAAAAAAAGGAACTCTCGATATCACAAAATATCGTGCGATATCACCAATATTGACGATATGTCGCAAGATATTGTGAAATATCGTGCGATATCGACAATAAAGTAGGCATCATTTTCGACCATATGAGGCAAAATCATTGCTACTACCCCATAAATTCGAAAAAAAAAATCAAAAAATCAAAAAATCTCTCTTACCTCAAAGATCTGTATTAGGTAATCATCTTTAACTGAATTTGGTGGGCCAAACGTCGAGTACGTTGGATCAGGTTTTAAAAAAACCTTAAAACCCTTCCCTTTTTTTTCTTTTTTTTCTTCCGGAGAGATTCTTTGGAAAAAATTAAATTCCTACCGAGGTTATGGGGATTTTGGGAGGGATTTGGAAAATGGATGGAATTCGAACGAGATTTTTGGGCTTTTGAAAGGATTCAAAATCACGATACCTTCCGAAGCCTGCGGATAAGAAGACCAGCCAAGGGTTTCATCGATTCGGTGCAACTCCGATGCATTTGAGAGGTACAGCCCTTACAGTGGGGCCCACCTTGATGTATATATTTATATCCATTTCGTCCATACGTTTTATATCAATTTAGGTCACGAGACAGAGAGGCATATCCAAAGCTTAAGTGGACCCCATCACAAAAAACAGCGGGGATTGAACGCTTACCATTAAAAACTTATTGAGGGCCACAAAAGTTTTCGATCACGTTGATATTTGTGTTTTCCCTTAGTCCATATCTTCCTGGACTTGTGAATAGACTAGATCACAAATAAACATTATGATGGGCCCTAGGAAGGTTTCAAGTTTCAATGGTGGGTGGACTGTTGATAGGAACATCTCACGCACACGCGCACGCACACCACCACCCCTACGCATGTACGTACGCAGAAGGAGGATCCCATCATCGATCTGGCTCGATGACGACGTCCAGGGAGGGCCTCCTAGGTAGAAGACAAGTTTTGGTTCAGAAAAGTGGGCCCGATAGTCAAGAAAAGCCCATAATGGGATCTCATGATCGTGGCCCACTCGTCGGATTGATTTCATTTTTTAGGTTTTGCTTATTGTTATTATTTAGAACATTGTAAACGCTTTAGATTTCTGTGTTTGGTTTTTATTTTAGTTTACTTCATCGCCAAGTAATAAGTTGCGCACATGGTGCGAGTTTTTTGGGTATAAGGTTTTCCTATAAATAGGCACCCCTTGTAGTTCTTTTAATTCATGGAAGATTAATAAAAATTCTGCGTTTTCCTACTCTCTGAGTTGTGAAGCCTAATTGGGTGCGAAGCCCTCCCTTCATCGAAGGGTTAACTACCGTGGTGCGAAGCCACATCTATCCCGATTCGCCCTCATCCATCGCCATCTCTACTACCCATCTTCTACCATCCATTCTTCTCACCTTACCTCATCATCTACACTTCAAATCAATCATCTATTGCAGCAATTCTCCTCCCCACATCAGAATTTCAGAATTTGGCCCTACAGGAGGGCTGAAATTTCGGCGGAGCACCACGCACAAACCGTACATCGGATCGAGCTGAGATTTAGGGGTTTTGGAGCCCATCCTTGGCCGACCAGGGCCAAGGTGGCCTTTTTCTGAATAGTGGGCCCCACACACGTGCGGCCGGGATCACACGCACGTGCGCCTGGGCCATTGTTGTTGTCCACGCGTGCGGTACTTCTCTGGTTCGTCTCTCCTCTCTTTCACTCCACTTTCACCCAAAATCCCTAAACCTAACCCTAAATTACTCAAATCTCCAATTTTAGACCATTTTTCTTACCCTAGGGTTCCTTGATTTGAAATTGGTGAATCCCTTGGATTAGGGATTGATTACTATGCATGTGTGGATGATTATTTCTTATCTTTGAGTATCGTTTGGTTCGTAATTTTTATTGATCCAGCCCTATCATGTGTAGCCTGGACCCGCATAGATTCCCCTTAATTGAATGTTTGGACTTTCATGTGAGATATGGAATTTGTGTAATTGTTTTTGAACTAACGTGATCTTAAGCCTGAAATCTCGCATATCATAGTTAATTTTTATGTCCTGCATCAACTGTCCTCGTTGTTTTCTGTAGTGGGGTCCACTTGAGCTTTGGATCGGCCTCGTTCTTTGGCTGATGCACTAAAATGATCTATTCAAATGGATCGATGGTGTGGATACAACACATACATCATGGTGGGGCCCACGGTCAAGGTCGCACTCACATCGCTCGTCCGTGTGCAGCAGACTGAGAGCGGATTAGTTGTTGCCCCGAAAACAGCTCATTGGGTGTTACCCTAACTGTGTGGAGCCCATCTTGATGTATTTTTTTTATATATCCATGCCATCCATTTGTTTTTCCATCCCATTTTAGGACGTGATACCAAATCCTAAGAAGATCCAAATCGCAGATGGACCATACCACTTGAAACTGTGATGAATGACCATTAGTGGGGGCCACAAAAGTTTTGGATCAAGCTGATCTTTATATTTACCCTTCATCCAGATCTTCTTGACATTATCAACAGGTTCAATTGCAAATAAACATTACTAAAACCTTAAGATGGGCTCTTTGGAATTTTTAATGGTGGGGCACTCAATCATCACAGTTTTCAGTGGTATGGTCCACCTAAGATTTGGATCTGCATAATTTTTGGAACCCCATCCTCAAATGGGCTGGAGAAACGGATGGACGGCGTGGATGTACAAAAATATCACCCATGTGGGCCACGTGTTAGGGGTAACACCCACTAAGCTATTCCATAGGTAACACCTAATTCACTCCCACGCGGATTGAGGGGCTACCCCAACTAGGGGCAGATGCGGATTTCGAGTTCCTGCGCTGGGAACCTATGTGGGGCCCACTGTGATTTTTGTGATGAATCCACACCATCCTTCCGTTTTGCGTGATCATTTTAGGACATGCGGCCAAAAATGAGACAGATCTAAGAGTCAAGTGGGCCATACGAGATGAAAAATAGGGGAAAGAAATTCCTACCGTTGAAACCTTTCTGGGCTCCAACCTGATGTTTATATGACATCCAAACCGTTTATAAGGTCATTCCCACTGGAATGAACTAAAAACACTAAAAGCTTATCATGATGCAAAACTTTTGTGGCCATACTAATGGCTACGATAGTTGCTTAATCCCCATTGTTTCCTCTCATGTGGCCCACCTGGCTCTTAGATCAGGCTCAATTTTGGCTGCATGTCCTAAAATGATCAAGCCAAACGTATGGACGGGGATTCACCAAAAACATCGCGATGGGCCCCATCTAGGTTCTTAGCATAAGAACTTGGAAAGGTTTTCGCAGTAAATTCACGTCCACTCTGGGCGTTGTTTTGGTGGATCCCTAACTGTGGGGCCCACTATAATGTATGTGTCTTACATCCACACCGTCCATCCATTTTGAAAGCTCATTTTTGGGCATGATCCCAAAAATGAAGCAGGTTAAGTCTTAGATGGACCATAACACAGTTAACAGTAGTAATTGAATCCCCACCATTAAAACTTCATGGGGTCCACTGGAATTGTTATTTGCCATCCAACCTGTTGGTATGGTCACAAAGACCTGGATGAAGAGACCACGCAAAAATCAGCTTGATCCAAAGCTTTTGTGGCAGATGAAAAGTTTATAATGGTCGATTACCACTATTTTTTGTATTATGGTCCACCTAAAAAAATTATTAAAATATATATATTTTTAATTTCTACAATATCCTTTGCTTTTGAATGCATTGGTTGTGTTTTCATACATGTCCCAATACATTTATAAATTTTATGCATCATATTTGAAAATAATTGCCTTTTTTTTTCAATTAGACAGCGCATGGCTTAAGAGTTAGGACCCTATACAAAGGAAACCTATTATGTGCACTTCTTTTTTGAGATTTTATGATTTAAAAGTGTGTATTAAGGTCTTTTTTAATAATCCCTGAAGTTTAATTGAAAAACTCTAACCATTTTTCCAATGTTTCCCCATGTTTCCCAAAAAGTGCGATAAATTACACGATACGAACGATATATCCCGTGCGATAACCGATACGTATCTGTATCCCAAGGTTGTGATACATTGCGCGATAGCGATATTTCGAACACTGGTTACACCTAAGGTACTAGTAGAGTTTTCCCCTGAGATAGCTACGATCTTAATGGAGTACAGTGATGTATTTCCTAGTGATTTACCAGATGACCTACCACCAATGTGGGACATCAAGCATGTCATAGATCTTGTCCCGATGTCTACTTATCCAAACCTTCCTCATTATAGGATGAACCCTTTCAAGCATGCAGAATTGAAGAGGTAAGTAGATGAACTGTTGCGCAAGGGTTTTATCCAGGAGAGTATGAGTCCATGTGTTGTACCTACGCTTTTAACGTCAAAGAAAGACGGTACATGGCGGATGTGTGTGGATAGTAGGACCATTAATAAAATCACCATCAACTATAGGTTTCCCATACCAAGACTTGATGACATACTTAACATGATGGCCAAGTCCACTATCTTCTCCAAGATAGATCTCAAGAGTGGTTATCATCAAACTCGCATACACTCAGGAGACGAGTGGAAGACTGCCTTCAAGACGAAGGATGGATTGTATGAGTGGTTGGTTATGCCATTTGGTTTGACCAATGCACCTAATACATTCATGCACATGATGACCCAAGTTTTGAGACCCTTTATGGGAAAGTTCTTAGTAGTCTATTTTGACTATATCTTCATATACAGTACCACTAAAGAGCTTCATCTCAACCACTTGAGACAGGTCTGTAGTGTTCTTAGGACAGAGAGGTTGTATGCTAACCTGAAGAAATGCTCATTTTTGTCAAACAAGGTTATCTTCTTAGCTTTCATAGTGGCATCTGCAGGAATGCGAGCAGACACGGAAAAGGTCAAGGCCATAGTTGATTGGCTTGAACTGTGGAACATTCATGATGTGCGAAGCTTTCACAACTTAGCCACATTTTATCGGTGGTTCATTCATGGATTCAATAGCATCATGGCTCCCGTTACAGATTGCATCAAGAAAGGGTTCATGTGGACCAAAGCCACAGCAAGGGCTTTTAAATAGATTAAGAGCAAGATGATTGAGGCCCCCGTAATGCGTCTTCCAGACTTTTACAAAATCTTTGAAGTAGCATGTGATACTTTAGGCGTAGGTATAGGAGTGTTGAGTCAAGAAGGACATCCAGTTGCCTATTTCAGTGAGAAGCCGAATCAGGCCAAACAACGATACTCCACCTATGATAGAGTTCTACGCGGTTGTTCAGTCCTTGTGCCATTGGTGTCATTACCTCTCACCGCAAGAATTTGTCTTGTATTCGGATCATGAGGCCTTAAGATATTTGAATTCCCAAAAGAAACTCAACCCGAGGCATGCGAAATGGGTGGTGTTTCTTCAAGAATATTCATTTGTATTGAAATACAAGGCTGAAATAGATAACAAACTTGCCGATGCCCTTAGCGGAAAAGTGGCAGTGCTCAATTCTATGTAGAAGTTGTCAAATTTGAGCAACTAAAAGATGAATAGTCCATGCATCCAGATTTTGGGGATATCTATATGTCACTCTTCGATTATCAACCTACTTCAAAAGAAAATGTGCTAAAGAACAATTTCCTTTTCTGAGGAGAACGACTTTGTATTCCTCATACTTCCTTCCGGGATTTCCTAGTTTGGGAGCTTCATTCTGCAGGCATAGCTGAGCATTTTGATTGAGATAATAAGACCATCGCCCTCGTAGAAGATAGGTTCTATTGGCCAAGTCTCAAGCGAGACGTCGCCAAAATTTTGGGGAGGTGTCGTACATGTCAACTAGCAAAACAAAGGAAACAAATTTTGGAGTTGATTTTTTTGGAGAAAAGAATAAAGCTACGAAGCTTTTCCATAACCAGGTCTAAGACTTTCATCTTCCTCCTTCTACTCCTACTTTCTTTCTCTGGTTAATCATCATAATCTTCTTCTTTCTTCCATCTAGTTTATTTGTATTAAAAAACTGAAATTCTATTTGTGAATTTCCTACTTCTTGGATCTATTCAAACGTCCCCAACTGATAATCCTATTTGATCTAACAGTTTGTTAAAGGATTAGATCATCACGTTGGATGGTTGAATTGACCCTTGTGAGACATGAAAGTCCTATCTTTCGTAAGATCCACTTTTCATATTTGAATCTTTAGTACTACGTAATTGTGATGGACGGCCATGATCATTGATGAGTTTTCTTTCAGATATTTCTTATTTATGATGAATAATCACACTGAAAGTTAATTGTTTATTTTGTGTTTTATCTTAAATTCTAATTCTGCACATCTAAGATAGATCATATTGTCCTACGTCAGGTTGAGCACTTGGGAAATTGGGGACACGAGCTAAAGAAGGTCAATCTACTATAGAGTTTGGTGGCTCATCTTATTCTACACGGGATCTATTTCTTCTCTAGAGGTATGCTTAGATTTATCCTCTGCTGTTTGATTATTTTCTTTTTATTTTTGTCTACCATCCCACATTTTGAGCTCTTCATGGAAAGGCTAGTGAATTCTTTCTAGACTACAACACAAATCATGTTGTGGTGCCAATAACAACTGTAGACATACAAAATGGTGACTTTAAAGCGTGTATGCTGAAAACTGGGGATTTCATTGTCTTCTACACAAGGAATCTTCTTCTCTAAAGGTATGCCTAGATCCATCCTCCATTGTTTATTATTTTCTTTTGATTTTTGTTTATGATCACACATTGAGTCTTCCTGGAAAGGCTATTGAATTCGTTCTAGCCTTACAAGACACATCATGCAATGGTGCCAATAACAACTGTCGACGCTCGACATACAAAACCAATGTCGGTAAAAAGCATATTTGCTGAAAACTTGGTCTCGTCTCACTACTTGTGTGCGTCTACTCAAACAGAGGCCATGGTGAGCTGGTTTGCCCACCAAAAACAGAACTCAAGAAAAACTATGCCTAGTTAATTTGCTGGATTTATCCTGGATCGTAGAAACCTTGACAAAGTGTCAATTGCAAATTTTGAATTTTACAGCAAATGAATCAAAGCAAGAATTCCTACTAACTTCCTGAAGCGTGCTCGACTAGGATGTTACTGTTCATTGCTTTAGTTACTTTCATTCAATGGAAGTTGCATCAACAAAATATTGCATATTCTCATCTTCTTTATTTTTATGCAGGTGTCAGTATGCATATCCTAATATCCATATAACAAAAAATCCCAATTAGTGTCCAAATAGATATGACCCGAATGCAATGCCACGTACAACATAATTCCAAGAAGCAATTTTCCATAGCCAAAGTACCAAGGAAAAATAGAATAGAGCAACATGGCAGTGGCTATACAGATGCACACCTGCACGGGTGTAAATGCCAGGCTTGAAGTCAATCCTGAGGTGGCACCACTGCTTCCATAGGGCTTTTCCTTGAACCTGAAATATTGAGATTTTACTGGAAAGTCAGGTAGCTTGAGAAAGACGGAAATTGAAGTGAAGAACACGAAGGTTACAAGAAAACAGAAACGACAATAACGGCACTAGTGCCCAACTCGGACTAGAAATATTAAATCAATAATCATCATGTCTCCAAAAAAAAGTGATGAGATTGCAGCATCTAAGGATAAGATGGGAGAAGTATAGAAACTGCCTACTTTTTAGCAACTTTTGCAGCAAGTTTGCTCTGGCCAACTGATACACGCAACTTCCCATTTCCAGCTTGACCCAGCATGCCGTACCCTTCGCCCAGTCCATCCCCTGAGACAACAAATGTGTAAAAGACAAATAAATATAAACATGCATAACTCGATGCAAAAAAAATTATACTGAAGTTTCAACTTGAGCAACTAAAATCAGATGAAAACTTCCTCTAGAAGTGCAGTAGATAGATTCTACCACCCATCAGACAAGTTCAAAATGTAATCCATTGTCAACAATATAGATCCTATTCCAGCAAGTTCGCACAAAAATATCTGTTGAAGCTGATACTGCAAGAGTGTTGCTAGAAACTAACACAAAAATATCAATTATACATAAACCCCACAAAACAGCATCAGATATTTTGGAAAAATGGTATCCAGCAGGACTCTCAGAGTTAGAGGCAAAAGACCTCGAGCTCCTTCATCTTCTGCAAGGGATCCAGCAGCCCCTAGGGCAGTCGATTGCTTATCCTGGGTGCCCTCCCCCTCGAGAATTTTCTCAACCAAGTCCTTCAATATCATCCATGGCTCCTCTCCAGATCAAGAATCCCTTTGTTAGGCTTCTAGCCGGAGGGAGAGTCATGACAGTGGATATCTTGCAGCGTCGTGGCTTGATCCTCCCAAATGGTGTCCTTCTCCATCTCAATGATGCAGAGTCCATCCCCCACCTATTCCTCCACTGCCCTTTTGTGGTTGAAGTCTAGTATGCCATCTATTTGAGATTCAATGTCTTCTTTGGTTTCAATTCAAATTATCAGGGATCTAAAGGACCAGTCTATCAGTCTAAACCAAATAGACAGATATATCATTCCAAACTTGGGCTAATTTGGTTGTGTTTTGGTTTCTCTGCTTTGCAGAAGCCATTGTTTCGAGTTGTATAGTTGTTTCCTAGGTTTCTATTTGTTTTCTTTTGTATCCTCTATTTTGCTTTTGTTCTGTCTGAGCCCCGCATTTAAGCATGCATTTAAGCAACTAAAACTTACTTCAATATTTCAATAAAGAACATCTTCAATTGATTGCATTCACCAGCAACCAGAGAACCACATTTACAAGTTGGTTTGCAACTTAATTTCAAATTAGTGCATGAATACTTGCCTAAGGAGCTCTCTTCTAGTACACCAAACTGCATTCTATTGGCCAGCTTCCTCATATCTGTTATTGCATACCTGAAAAAGTAGGGTGAATAAATACAGGAAAGCCCAAGAATTGAATCCTGAATGAGTAGAAGGCCATTAAAGAGAAACTGCAATACCTTTCCTTCATCTTCCGCAACCGACGACCTCCTCTCTTCTTTTTAGGTTCAGAATCAGGAACTGGAAGAGGTTTTGGAAGCTTTGCGGGAGGTGGCTCTTGCCATTTCTCAATCTTTTTCCGGATCTCCTCTCGCAAGTCTCTCCCAGTCTTCCCTGTTGGATCTCCTCTCGTTGAATCTACTCGTGCTGCAAGTGTTGCTTTTGCAGCCAATAACCGGCATGCTCGCATCCTCAAAGAAGGAGGCGTGCTCTGGAAGATCTCGGTTTGCTCAACATAGCCCACCCGAAACTGAGAGGTCGCTGTAGAGAACCCAGCCAGGTTCTTTTTCTTTGCACCAAGAAGCTGAACATTACACGCCGGCATCTTAGCCAGTGCAGAAAGACCGCCAGCTGTCCCCATTAGCTTTGCTGCGACTGCACTCCCAACAATAGCAGAAAGGTTTGGTGCAATATATCCCATTCTACTCTCTACAAAGTCAAGAACCTTCTTCTTCGCTAAATCAAGCGCGAGAGCTCGGTCACATGCATCAATTGTCTTTTTAAGGTTCTCTTCTGGCAGTGGCTTTCCGCTGGTAGTTGAGGCTGTGACGGAAACAACCATAATAATAGCTGAGGGTAAAAGGCCTTCCAGATCAACCAGAGTTAGATCCATTTCATTTCCAATTTTCTTCACAACTCGGGCATAATCAATTGGGTGGTGTACCAGGGATTCAAGCTCAGGAAATTTCAAGCGATAATTGTCACGAATAAAATTGTGGATAATAATAATTTCGTTCTCAATGTCAACTGACAAAGCATTGCAATCAACAATAAGCTGATATTCAGGATCATCCTCCAAAACCATTCCATGGCTTGAGATATCTGATCCCTTTTGAAGTGCATCTTCGACTTTCTGCAATTCAAAGCCATAACGAATAGTGTAGCATGTGTAAAGTAACTTATGACAAATAGAAGTTTCTAAACATCTTGCATATGTAGAACTTGTATGAGTCTTTATAAATAAAATAAAAAAATAATAATAATTTAATTTGTGAAGACAAAAGCTTGAAAGAAACTAAAGAATCAAAAGGAAAGAAAACACTGATTACTCAAACAAAGACAAACCTTGTAAAAAAGGAAACAAGACATCAATTTACTGATACTATGTGCATTTGACCACACATGCCAACATGGCACAGGTGTGCTACATCCTTACAGAGCAACAGGTGGGCCCTGTGCACCTGATGATTGAACCGGTTTGATTTTGGGCCAGTTTATCTGCCCGCTGTGGCACACATTGACACCTGGGTTGGATGGGGCACATGTGGCTTTCTTTTAGGGGGGCGTGTAGGGAACAGCATGAAGAATTAGCAAACCTCAAATATTTTAATACATTAGAGGGAGAAAAAAATAATAATAAATTTATATATATATATATATATTAAAAATAAAAATAAAAAACTGAAGTGTTTATACATAAGGCAAAGGGAAAAAACCTACAAGCAAATAGAGGAAATTTTCAAGTGAAAACATTGAAAGTTAAATCAGACCAAGGTTAGCTCATTTACCTGCATGATGTCAATATAACGTTGTGTTTTCTGCAGTTTTGAAACACTATCCAGATCATCATAATTGAGAGTTTCAATGTCAGCCATGTCGCCGTCAGCATCTTCCTCCACATCTCCTGCATCCTCACCATCATCATCCTGAGAGAAAACAATTTCTTATGAGAAACATGCAGCAACCAAGAACAATAAAGACATAATTTACTGCAGGAAAACATGAGAGGAAGACACAGTGGACTCATAACCCTGAGTAAAAACTCAACTACACTAACGATTCCAAGGAAAGACCGAGTGCTTCCTTGGCATTAAAACATGTAAATGTTGCAAGAAGAGAAGGAAATAAATACTCACAAGAAGAGTGGCTTCATTATCAGATAAATCATCAAGGTCCGCCAAGAAAGAATCAGCAAGGGTAGCCTGGAAAGAATTAAATATCGATGACAATCAATAATACTAAGCATGTACGGATCAGTCTGCATGTAATCAATATTTACAGTAACGAAAGTCGAAACAATAGCGAAGCTCTTCTACAAAGAATGAATCACTGATAAGTATCAAACAACAGCCAGAACTTTAAGATCTAAATCTAGTTGATCGTTTTTTTTTTTTAAAGGAACTTTAAGAAGAATTCTAAATCAAAAAGCATCAATGAATTGTCATAGATATTCAAATATGTCCATTATAAGCACTAGAACCCAACATCAAATCTATGTTCAAAGCATTCTCAGTTAAAAAACCTCCTGAGCTACCTGATGATCTGCAGTGCTTCAATTAAAGTTCAGGATAAATGAAACTACGCAATAAGCAGCAAGACCAATTTTCCGAACAACCCTTCTAGAGATTCAAAGGTGTCATGATTTTTTTTAAAAATTTTGCTGATTTTCAGATGAATAGTGACTATGAGGAAATCCCTCCTCCTTCCCCCCACAACCTCTCTCTCTCTCTCTCTCATACATATATATATATATATATATATATATATATATATATATATATATGTATATATATATATATATAGTGTCTAAATTTTAATGTGGATGATTCAAGATACGTAGGATGACTACATGTGCAAAATCATGCCTTAGATTTTATAAATTTTTTTATTTTATAGTTTTATCTAAATACCGACTATGAATAAGCATGTGAAAAAATTGTTGTTTTTTTTTTAATTTCATCTTGACAATATTTATACATATATATATATATATATATATATATATATATATATATATATATATATATATATATATATATATAGTGTCTAAATTTTAATGTGGATGATTCAAGATATGTAGGATGACTAAATGTGCAAAATCATGCCTTAGATTTTATAAAAAAAATTATTTTATAGTTTTATCTAAATACCGACTATGAATAAGCATGTGAAAAAATTGTTGTTTTTTTTTTTAATTTCATCTTGACAATATTTATACATATGATAACTGTATGTATCTGTTTGTATTTTGAGCAGTTGAGAAGCATGATTCATTTTTGTTTTGAGGCTTTAAAGTTAGATAACCTAGACTTTACTACTTTAGAGTTTAGACTTTAGTGTACACTTTACAGATTAGTTTGCCTTAGACTTCTAGGGAATAGTGAGAAAATGGCCAGCCAATCAGGATCTGCAAAATATGCTTTGTCAAAATATGCTTTGTCAAGTTGATGCCCACAGGCTAATCACTCCACGTACGGGATCAAGGTGGACCACGCCCCATCACATGAATGAATAGTGAGCTGTTACCCATTGTTGGGATTTTCTAGTGTAATGATAGAGTAATGCAATACAGTAGGGGGATGCAGACTGCAGCATATAACCTGAAACAATTAAATTTTTTAAATGACGAATATGCGCCTATAGGAAAATTAAGGGCCTGTTTGGTTGGGGATGTATTTGATGGGAATTGTGGTGTATTTTACACTTTTTTAGCATTAATTGCATACCAGAGGAATTTGGGATGGAAGGGCTGCTGTATGACATTGACAGCAGCTACTTTTAGGTATGGAAAACGAGATGGACTCTGTGGGTCCCACCATGATTATATTTTTTTATCCACGCCGTCCATTCATTTGGCCAGATCATTGCAGGGTATGCCTCCAAAAATGAGACGGATCCAAAGCTCAAGTGGACCAAACTATATTACTAATGAATGGATGGCGTGGATATAACACATATATCAAGGTGGGGCCCACCAAGTTTTGGCTTCAAATTATCATGAAAATTGATCGGGCGCAACTCATCTTCACTTTCAAACACATGTGGTGTGGTTTGATGTATGCATTTAATGCTGATTTGAGAGAAATTACATGAAAATACATGTAATTACATGGAACCAAACAGGCCCTAAGGAAATATACAAAGTATTTGATTTTCTGTTCAACTGGTTGAAAAGTTATAGCGTGACGATCTTCTAGTTGGTCTGCTCCATCTATATCTTGCATTAATCCCAAAGTATTTTAGGGCCCACGATTCACGAAGCAAGCCAAAGTTCGCCCTTTTGGATTTGTTTCTTGCTTCTAGCAACATTTGGACTAAAACAACAAAGTCTCTCCTCCTCTCGGATTGTAAACCCCAAGACATGCAATTGTCATTTGACTAGATTTACTTTGTAAGCAATTTTCTTAATAGATTTGGTCAATCATCTCTATCTTGAACAAATTCTCTTTGTTACCAACAAATTTAGAACACATTCTCTTTCCTGTTAATGCCATAAGACAGATAATGCTTCTTTAACAAAATCAAAAGGTTCAAACATGGTTCTTTAGCAGAACAAATGTCATAAATAAAAACTTACTAATAGCCAATCACAATAGTGTAGAGGAAATATTCTAGAGTAGAGGAAATATTCTAGAGTGAACTTCATTGTCCCCTAAAAACAAACATAATATTGGCGAGACGCAATAATAAAAAAGATTAGTACAATGTTTATGGAAGGAAAACATAAATAAGATTGATAGCATAAGAGAGGCATGAGAATGAGAGGAATATATATATATATATATATATATATATATATATATATATATATATATATATATATATATATATATAACCATGTTTTCTCTCTAGGAAAAAGAAAAGTGGACTCACCATTCCCAATCTTCCAGGACTCTTTAACAGTATATTTCAAGTGCTGAAGATTGGCTGATCCAGTGAGGGTACTGCACAAATACACAGAAGAAAAGAGTAAAGGTTCTACGCTGGTTTCCATATTGACTCAATATAGTCAACATCTCAATCCTATACAATTTCCAAGCAAATTAACCAAAAAACTCTCATGCTTATGTACTCTCAAAATCTCAATTGTATACAAATCCTGTTAGGACACTGTCATGCACACCACACTATACATTATAGAGTTTCTGTTTTTTCATTATAGTAGCTGGCTCTAGGAGAAATACTTCTATGTGGTGCTAAAGATTCATTAACTTTTTTTGTAGCTCCAAAATGTGTCATCTGGATATACCGAGAGAGATCTACAGTGTAATAAAGCAAGTAGGAAATATTTACTCATGGGTGGTGGGGCAAGCTCTTCTATTCTGGTTCACGGTTTCTCTTACTTCATGACTTACCAGGGTAGAGAATCAAAAACCCTATGGAAATTACACAAATTTCTTACAATAAACTAACCATGGATGTGAATATTGGTTTTGTATCGGCCGATACAGCCGTATCATATCCGTATCGGCACGAGCCAATAAGCAAAACGAGGTCGTATCAGTCCAATATGAAAAAATTGACCCGTATCGGTTCGAATTGGCCCGTATCCGCCGATACGCCTATAAAAGGCCAATTTTGATTTTTTTTTTTTCCAAATTCTACACACCTTCTCTTCGTTTTTTTTATTTAAACCAAGGAAGAAGCTTAAAAACTTATATTAGGCTAGATCTAGACCTATTTTGGGATCAAAACAAATTATTTGAATGGGATTCGACAAATCAAAGCGAAGTGGACCATTATAGGAAAAATAAAAAAGAATGGTAAATCTTCACTTTATGTTTTATATTTTCATCTTCTTTTGTTGTATTTCAATGTAATGAGCCATTGTTCACCAAATCATGCTCAATTTATGTTTAATTAGAGCCCATTCAATTGAACTTCAACAAATCGACAAACATCATTCTCATCAAAGAATGGTCTGACACACCATTGAATACATGGTCACAATTTAAATAAAATAAAATAAAATAAAATAAAATAAATGATAGATTCTTGGATATTAAATCTAATATTTTTTCATATTATTTTGCTTTAAAAAAATTGAACCTAACCACTTGCTCTAAAATCTTTAATTGATGCAAAACAATTAACCACTTGCTCTAAAACTCGAATCGATAGAGCACGCCATCCCTTTTTTCTGGCCCCATCTCACTCGTGGGCCCCACTTCACATCACATGAACGACACCCGCTCTCACACGGACCACCGACATTCAAAACCATGAACCTAACCACTTGCTCTAAAATCTTTAATTGATGCAAAACAATTAACCACTTGCTCTAAAAGCTCGAACTGATAGAGCATGGCTAATCAATCCCTTTATGTTATAGCCCAGGCCCCATCTCACAGGTTAGGACCTCACCGATATCCCAAACTCTCGATCCCAACCAAACCATGGTCAGTCCTCGGATAGTCCTCCCCCCCTCGTGGGCCCCACTTCACATGGGTTCCGCTTCACACGAACCACCCATGATATCCCGCCTCACGGCTACCCACCCCGAGTATGTCCCCCTAACTTGGGCATCATGCTCATTAGAGGCCAATTGAACCAACAAATCGACAGACTCATTCTCAGTCCGATACACCATTGAATACATGGTCACAATTTAAATAAAATAAATGATAGATTCTTGGATATGGTGTGAAAATGCCACAGCATTAATCACTCTCAATGAAGAGTCTCGAACATAAGACCTCCCGCTCTGATACCACTTTGATGCAGGACAATTAACCGCATGCTCTAAAAGCTCAAACTGATAGAGCATGGCAAATCAATCCCTTTATCTCATAGCCCAGGCCCCACATCCCATAGGTTAGGACCTTAGTCGACATCTCTTCGGACTCTCTCTCTCTCTCTCTCTCTCTCTCTCTCTCTCTCTCTCTCTCCCACTTCGAGGTGTTGGATGGTCTCGATTGAACCACCTCCTCCATTTGATCATTAACCTTCACATCATGATATCCCAAACTCTCGATCCCAACCAAACCATGGTCACGGATCAAGTCCTCAAGCTCTCCCATTCTCTTAATTCCGATCAATGTACGGCTTGGGACCTGATCTGGTTGATTTGTCTGTCCCTCCTAACTTGGGCCCAAACCAAAACCATATTTACCTGGATATCGATTTGATTTTCTGATATTCGGAACCTTCGCTACATAGTCTTCGAATGTCTCTGAGAAGATCTCTCATTTTGAAAGAGTTGTGAGAGACGACTTCACTGAGGGTGTCATAACCAGATACGTGATAAGATTTGTTCTCTCAACAGATCTCTAATAGTTGTGTCGAGCATGTAACCTCATTAATTAGCTTGATTAAAATAGCTACATAGCATTTTCTATTTCGTTCTCCTAACGGTGAACGTAAAGGTTTATACCTCTACATTAATAATATAATGTAAAACACCCAAGAAAGAACACTAGTGTCAACACGTAACAACGTTTCGTTAGTCCATGTGAGGGCACCAAAAGAGTGTGCAAACACTTGCACTTAAAAACCTATTCGGGCAAATGAAGTTTTGGGTTAACCTTATTAATAGGTTCCATGGTGAAAAATCATCTTTGCGAGTCTTTGGAATGTTTCAATGGTAGAGGCCATCATCCCATTGCTTTTTGTGGTGTGGTCCACCTGAGCTTTGGAACTGCCTCATTTTTGGGCGCACGCCCTTAAATGATCTTGCAAAATGAGTGGACAGCATGCATAAACCACATACATGACGGTGGGCCCATGAAGTTTTGCCACGTATACAAAGTACCGAGGTTAGCGATGTGTTCTACCACACCACGCAATCCAAGTCCAGAATGGAGAGAGGGAGAGGAAAAAAATAAGGGGGAGGACGCTAGAGAGAGGAAAAATAAGAGAATGAAAAAGAGAGAGAGAGAGAGAGAGAGAGAGAGAGAGAGACGTACCAAAGAAAAGAGGAGAAGGAGAAGGCGAAGAAGAAGAGGAGGAAAATAGGTATGTTTTCTTTTGTTATCTTTTTCCATTTTTTTGAGTTTTTTGGGTCTCCCATCACCGATATCGTCGACACATCACCATATATCAACGATACATCTCCATGCATCGATATTGGCGATAGATGGATATGTCTCGGCTGATACATGACAGTATATTGCGATAATATCGCCGATGTCTTAAAACTCATGAACTTACACTGGGGTTTCGTATCGGACAAGTGCGATATTGACAATATTGCTATCGCATACATGTAAAGATTCGATGGCCCGGGATTTTGTAAATGCTATCTTATCTAGCTCCTAGGTTTGTCAAATTTTATAGTGCCAAAACCTCTTGGAATCTGTATCTTGTGTAGCTGTTACTGTAAGATCAACTTCATGTCATCCTTGCCTACATTCAAGTACAAGATCAAGAAGTTCAAATACAAGTTCAAGAAGTTCAAGTACAAGATCAAGAGACTCAAGAACAACATCAAGAAGTTCAAGTACTAGATCAAGTCTTCAAGCTTCAACTACATCAAGAGAATGATATGTGATGATTCCATCTCACAAATAAGGTTTGTTTGACCCTAGATTGACCTTAGGATAGGTCATACAATTTGCATTTATATCATAGGTCATTTGATAATTTTACTCGACATTTAGCTCGGCCTTTACAGATTTATCATAGGATTTTGTCCTTGATAGAATGGAACGGCAGAACAGAAGTCTCAAGTCCCCCCCCCCCCAAAAAAAATATAGTGAGGATAAGGCTTAGATCATGATTGTGATCAATGTTCAAAATATCGGTATCACGTTACATATCGCACCCTTGGGATACGGATATATATTGGTTATCGCATGGGATATATCGGTTGCATCGCATAATGTATTGCTATTGTTGGAAACACAGGGAAACATTGGGAAATTGGTCGAATTTTTCAATGAAACTTCAGTGATTGTTAAAAAAGACATCAATACACACTTATAAATCAAAACATCATAAATAATAATAAAAAACGAGTGCACATAACAGGTGCTCTTTGTATGGGGGTCCTAATCTATGTGTTGTCTAACTAACTTGATATAAGTATATTCAAACTCTATTCATATAATTTATAAATGTAAGAATATGTGTGTAAACACAAGTAATACATTCAAAAGCAAAAGAAGAATCAATAGATTAGGTTACATATGTATTTGATTTTATGTTTGGACACAGATTGCAACCGATTTACAAGAAATTGAGAAATTTTATTGTTTTTTCCATTTTCAGCAACTCGGTCCATCTCTTCCAAATCTCAATATCGAAGCTCCCAATACATGCTTTTTCATGCAAACCATTAAAAATCATGGATTGGTAACAATTTAACACTAATTTGACATGATTTATAGAGGGGGGGATAGAAAATCAAAAATGCTCATCGAATCGAACATGTGAGAAGACCCGACTACTTTTGCGTTTCGTATCGAACAAGTGGAATACAAGATGTATTGTGGGATATATCGGCCAATATCGTTGATACTTAAAACACTGATGATTATGATGGGGATATTGTTTTCTATGTTGTGGCCCATCGCAGATTAGATTAGCCTGATTTCTAGTGGCACACAATCCTCATAGTTGGATGCATGTCTTTGACGGTTGGATGTTATACACACCAAATAGGCCCCACAAGGCTTGTTTCTACCATAATGAAAAAGATGAAGGACAACTTGATCATTTTACCCTCCCTCTATTCAAAGAATTGTATTACAAATTCACATTCATTGGTATGACAACTATAATCATCATAAAATAACCGTATTAAGCAATGGGACTCTTAGATTAGTCAGGGATTTTTCTATAAAAATCACTTGGGAGCTTGTAGGTTGATCATGGACCACTGTTCCAACCATTCATTTGCATCCCAATCATCAAATGGCTACACAATCCAATCCTCTTGGCTTTTGTGGTATGGCCTACTTATGTGATGGCTCACTACATTAATAGCTCTAATAACCACGAGTGTTTGCCATGTGTACAATGAGAGAGGTGCCCGTAACCGGTGTTTCTCTTTTCTTAATACAACAAGGTATTGTTTTTTCATTCAAATGGCTCTCACTTTACCCAAGTAAACATGATAAGTTGTTGCCGTACTTAATTGAAAAGGTGGAACTATGATCCCATACCCGATGCTTTGAACCCCAAACCCTAAACCCTAAACCCCTGAACCGTTAAACCTCGGACCCTAAAAAAATTAAAAAATTAAAAAAAAAAAAAAAAAAAAAAAAAAACCTAGATAAACCTTAAACCCTAGGTTTGCTCCCTATAGCTGAGGGTTCGATTCCCCTCCCTAGCTTTACCCGATACACATGGTTGTGGGTGACTGTGTGTATCCGCAAAGATTATTCTAAGTCTCGCTTCAAAAAAGAGGTGGGGGCACCCTGTGTCTTCAAAAAAAAAAAAAAACTAAACCCTAAAACCTGATACAGGACATGAAATTAAACATGATGTGTGAGATTTCAGGCTTAAAATCACCTTGGTTCAGAAACAATTACCCAAATTCCATATCCCACATAAAAAGTCCAAACATTCAAGTAAAGGTGAATCTATGCGTGTCCTGGCCTATATGATGTCATAAGTGTTAATCAATAAAAATTATAAACCAAACGATGCTCAAAGGGAAATAGAAATCAACCACACATGCATAGCCCAAAATGGGTCCCTAATCCAAGGGATTTCCCAATCTCAATTCAAGGAACCCTAGGGTGAAAAAAATGGGCAAATAAATTAGGGCTAATGCAAACTAAGGCTAGGGTTTAGGAAATAGGAATGAAAAGAGGAAAACCTAACCCGGAGAAAAATCCTACGCGCAGATGGTGGCCCGGGGCCCGTGTGCGGGTGGGCTGGTCGCACGTGTGATGGAAGTCCGCCTCCCCAAAGTGTCACCTACCTTGGTCGGCCAGGGGAGACCTCCAATCCCTCCAAGTTCAATGACGATCCGACATAAGGTCGAAGCGTAGTGCTATTTTAAAGTTTATTTTTTTCCCTCCTATTTTGTCCGGATTTGAAAACCGGGTCGTCAGGGGGATGAATATTCTTTTGTTGTTTGGAAAATTCAAAGCAATAATGATGATAGAAAATGAGAGATATGGATGGAAGAGGGTAGGAGCGGATGGGGATAGATGTGTCTTTGCACCACGGTAGTTAGCCCTTTGAAAAAGGAGGGCTTCGCACCCACTTTTGAATTCTTCCACAACTCACTAAGAGAGCAGAAAAATAAAGCAGGAATTTTTTATTAAGCTTCAATGAATGAAAAGAACTACAAGGGGTGTCTATTTATAGGGAAAACCCTATACCCAAAAAAACTCGCACTATATGCTATAACCTATTACCAATTTATGAAGTAAACTAAAATAAAAATCAAACAAAAAATCTAAAGTGTTCACATATTTTTGACAAAAAAAAAAATTTTGCGCCGTTCTGGGCCGTTACGTAAATGATAACAATAAGCAAAACCCAAAATATGAAATCAATGTGACGAGTGGGCCACGATCACGAGATCCCATGATAGGCTTTTCTTGACTATCGGGCTATCAGGCCGACCATTTTGAACCAAAACTTCGTCTTCTAACTAGGAGGCCCTCCCTGGACGTCATTATCGAGTCAGATCAATGGTAGGGCCCTTCTTCTGCATACGTACGTGTAGGGGGTGGTGTGCTTGCGCATGTGCGCATGATGTCCCCATCAATTCTCCCCGGCTGCAAAGATTTCGCCACTGGCGAAATAAAATTCCTAAATTGATCCAGGATGTCAGGATCAAGTCTCTGAAGCTCTTCCTCAGCGAGCCACGTGCTGTCTGAAGCTGAGTGTGACTTCCATTTAACCAGGTACTTCTAAAACCCGTCGTCCGACGTGAATATTATCTGATGGTCCAAAATATCCTCTATTTCCTCTCTAGGTGTAGGAATGGTAAGCATGTGAGGTAGAGGCTGAGAAAATGGGTCGGGAAGGGTAGGTATGGGATGTAGTAGCGAGAAAGATGGGTCAGGACAGGTAGGTATGGGAGGTAGAGGCTGGGAAAATGGGTCGGGACAGGTAAGTATGGGAGGTAGAGGTTGGAAAAATAGATCGGGAGGGGTAGGTATGGGACATAGTAGCTGGAAAGATGAGTCGGGACGGATAGGTATGGGAGGTAGAGGCTGAGAAAATGGGTCAGGAGGGTGCCATGGATCAAGGGAAAAGTCTGATGAATCAGGATGGTTATGTGAAAGGTTGGAAAATGCATTAATGGCCCCTTAAAATGCAACTAGATCCTCCACATTGAATGTGAAACTAATTCCCATGGAGGGTGGAAGATTTGCCGCATACGCATTGAAACCGTTTCAATTTATAATTTTGACTGGTCCAGTGCTATGCGCATGTAACTTATGAACGGCCCCCGGAAGATACCGCTCGGGCCTGATGCGGACCATCACAGAGTCCCTTACATTGAATTCCTTGAAACATTTATGCTAGCCTGCAGAAAATTTGTAATGTTCATTACTAGTAGTGATCTTCTGCCTGATTTCTTGATGTCATGAATGAATGTGATGCACAAAAGACTCTACAGGCTCTGACGGCCTATGGGACAATGACATAGGGACAATATCAATAGGTTTCTCAGGTTTATAACCAGTAACAACTTTATAAGGATTGAGACCTGTGGACCTATTGACAAAACTATTAAACGCAAACTCAACTGTAGGTATTACGGTGTCCCATGTTCTGGTGTGCTCTATATCCCTCCTAGGGGGAGACATCTGATAGATCATCAGGAAAGACATTATGAAACTCATCCACTACCGGAATGGCCTTGGTAGGTAACTCTACACTAACCTCTGGTGCACTCTCTCTAGCCACGAGGCCGCACATGCTGTACCACTCAAAATAATGGTCTTAATGTCCCTCATGGGGTGGGGTACGGGTGCACGCTCATGACTGATTCCTTAGCCACCTCCATTCATTGGTCTATCCTCCTGGCCACCTGCCTGAGATTGCCCATCTTCCCTAATGGTGGGATTTGTCATGAGGGAGGCCTCTATTTGGTCAAAGCGTTGATCTATGTCTTATTCCAAGCGCTTACCCCAAGACTCGATCTGCTACGACAGCTTGTTTAATAACTCTAGCAGTTGTTCCATGTTTAGTGTAGGGTGTTAGCCAAAACCATGACCCGTATATGTGGGCGTACAACTTGCAACTCCACATAAGTAGGGGTGTACACAAGCCGGGAAGATGGCTAGCCGGATAGGGCTTAGAGGCTGAGAAAATGGGCCGACGACGGCACCATGGATCAAGGAAAAGTCGATGAATCGGGATGGTTATGCGACCGGGAACCAATGGTTCGAAGTCAAGACAGATCATCCACATTTTCTAGGCCCGAAAGTGAGATTTGACGCCGAGTTGGATACCAGTTTCGGTTTATAATTTTGGGTCCAATGCTACGGCGCGACTCGGTCCGAAATCCTTGAGAAAATTTGTAATGTTCACTCGACTCGACCAACCCACATGAACACGATGCACGACCGGCCGGCACCGACTCGTGTATGACTATATTTAATTTGTATAAAATGTTTTATTTTATGCTTTGTCAAATGTATGTAAATATCCTGACTAGTTAGATTTTTTGTAGAGTCTATAATTCAACTATCTAAACCGTTGATCGAGGGCCTTGTAATGGGACGCGGATCATGAAAGCCCTTCTCATGAACTTCTTAGTAGGTTAACTCTATACGAACTCGGTGTTCGAAAGCCCCGAACTCGAAGGTTCAAAACTAGCTCGAACTCGGCCCGAACTGGCGTCGGTGCCGCTCAGCAGAGATGTTGGCCGGTGACATGGGCCCGTTCGGGTTCGGGCCCATCTTGTGTGGTGGGATTTGAACAAGCTCGGACGGGCTAAAGCATTGATCTCGACTTGTTCCCGACCCGTGTACACCCCTACACATAAGGACTTTCTACGACGACTATATAGGACTAAATGATCCAATGAGACTATATGAGGGAAACTACGCAATGCTACTAAAATCCAGCAATATAGTTGTCAAAGTAAAGGAATAACATATGAAAAGTTACAAAGAATGTAAATTGCTAACTAAAGCTAATAGAAATTTCAGCAACTAATATAAGGGACTATGGACTCCTAAAAGCTACATATGATGAACTGAATGCATGATGGACTCAAACAAACTAACCCTAAATATGTAATGTATTCCCCTATAAGAACCCTAAGCTCTGATGCCAAATTTGATGCAGGACATGAAATTAAACATGATGTGTGAGATTTCAGGCTTCAAATCACCTTAGTTCATAAACAATTACCCAAATTTCATATCCTACATAAAAAGTCCAAACATTCAAGTAAAGGGGAATCTATGCGGGTCCAGGCCTATACAGGCTAAGATCGGACCAATAAAAATTATAAACCAAACGATGCTCAAAGGGAAATAGAAATCAACTAAACATGCATAGCAAACAGTCTCTAATCCAAGGGATTCCCCAATCTCAATTCAAGGAACCCTAGGGTGAAAAAAAAAAAAAAAAAAAAAAAGCAAATAAATTAGGGCTAATGCAAACTAAGGCTAGAGTTTAGGAAATAGGAATGAAAAGAGGAAAATCAGACCCGGAGAAAACTCCTGCGTGCAAATGGTGGCCCTGGGCTGACGCACGTGCGTGGGTGGGTTGGTCGCACGTGTGATGGAAGCTCGTCTCCCCAAAGTGACACCTAGGCCTTGGTCGGCCAAGAGAGACCTCCAATCCTTCCAAGTTCAACGACGATCCAACATAAGGTCGAGGCGTAGTGTTGCGCCGAAGTTTCAGCCCTCCTATAGGTTCAGATTCTGGAAACTGGCTGTAGGGGAATGAATAGCTGCAAAAGCTGAAAAATTCAAAGCAATAACGATAATAGAAGATGAGAGATATGAATGGAAGAGGGTAGGGCCGGATGGGGATAGATGTGGCTTCGCACCACGGTAATTAGCCCTTCGAAAAAGGAGGGCTTCGCACCTACTTTTGAATTATTCCACAACTTACTAAGAGAGCAAAAAAATAAAGCAGGAATTTTTTATTAACCTTCAATGATTGAAAAGAACTACAAGTGGTGCCTATTTATAGGGAAAACCCTATACCCCAAAAACTAGCACTATATGCGCAACCTATTACTTGGCGATGAAGTAAACTAAAATAAAAACCAAACAAAAAAATTTAAAGCGTTCACGATGTTCTAAATAATAACAATAAGCAAAACGTAAAATATGAAATCAATCTGACGAGTGGGCCACGATCATGAGATCCCATTATGACTTTTCTTGACTATCGGGCTATCGGGCCAACCGTTTTGAACCAAAACTTCGTCTTCTAGCTAGGAGGCCCTCCCTGGACGTTGTCATCGAGTCAGATCGATGGTGGAGCCCTCCTTCTGCGTACGTACGTGCGTAGGGGGTGGTGTGTGTGCGCGTGTGCGCACGATGTCCCCATCAAAACCCTTAACCTTTAAAACCTTTAAAACCCCTAAGCCCTAAACCCCTAAACGCCTAAACCCTAAACACCTAAAAACCCTAAAACCCTTAACTCTTAAACGGAAACCCTAAACCCTTAACCCTTAACCCTAAAACCCTAAACCCCAAAACCCCTGACCCTAAACCCTAAAATCCTAAACCTAAAACCCTAAACCCTTTACCATAAATGTATTAAAAATGAAGGATTGTTTTAAAAACTTGCAAGAGTAGAATGAAAGTAATTAACCTCGTATATTCTACACCAAACCCTAAAACTCCAAACCCCAACCCCAACCCCTATACCAATCACCCATGACAACTAACATTCATCATTCAACCAATTCGTAACAAAATGTATTAAAAGTGAAATAACAATTTCAAAAAATTGCATCAGTATAATGAAAGTAATTAACCTAGTATTATCTACTACATACTAGTAACATGCAACCAATATTGGGGCACCATACCATAAGTTACAAAAAAATCATGTCCCCCTAACCAAGGTATCCTCCATTGATAACATATAATATACTCATACATAAATATATATTAGAAGTTTTTTTTTCCATTCAGCAGCCAACTAACTATTATCATCATTTAATTCAACCTAAAACGAGAGGAATCATTAATTCACACAAATGGTCATTGCACTTGGTTGAAAAGCCAGTGGCGCGAAGCTACCGAGTGCCAGATTATGATTGAACGCCTCTAAGTCAGAATCCAAGCTAAACATACGGTCCTGTTGGGAACCACCATACACTGTAATGTCTTACAGCAAAGCAAGTTCAGAGGAGTGACAAGTTGGACTTCTACGAAAGAATGGAAATGAAATAATAAAAATATAAAGTAAGCAAGATCAATTGAAGGTTTTGAGAACTTACCGTTCATTAAGCTTTCTAAGTTTAACAAAGATGAAGGGGAATTGGACATGGAAGCTTTCTAGGTTCACCAAAGTAAGCAAAAACTCTCACCAATCAGCTAATCCCTGTAGATATTCAAAAAATTCAGATTCGAAAGTGAATTCAATTGAAAGAAAGCAAAGCTTACGGTGACAGTTGAAACAATAAAAACGCAGAGGTACTCCTTATAGATAAGCTAAATTCAATTGAAAGAAAGCAATGCTTACAGTTTTGACATTGGCAAAATAGAAAAGAAACTCCTAAAAAACAAACATAACAAGGAACAATGTCAGAGGAAACAAATGCATTAAACAAACACAACAGGAAAGGATGATATGATCACCTACAGGATACAGAATTGCAGCTTATTACCCACTTTTTATATGATATATATATATATAAGTGTTCAACTTTCAGGTATGGGGCAATCAATGTAGTTGGTTGGATATTGTAATGGATCCCACTGAGATTATCAGATTTAACTCCTGGCGAATTTGGATGAAGGTACCATGTGTGGTACTGGTTCCAAATCTGATGATTTGGTCATCCCATTAGGTCTTGCCAGGAGCATCAATTAGTATTCAGAATAGGGTCCAGATACAGAATAAGGTCCGAGATGGTGTTGAAATCAAGTATTAGGGTCCAAATCCAGGATAGGGTAAGATCCAGATTCAGGTCCATAACATATAGAAAAGAAACTCCTAAGGAACAAACATAACAACAAAATCATTAAACAAACACAACAGGAAAGGGATACAGAATTGCAGCTTTTTACCCACTTTTTATCAAAACAGTTCAAATTTCAGGTATGGGGCAATCAATGTGGTTGGTTGGACATTGTACTGCATCCAACTGAGATGATCAGATTTGATTCCTAGCGAATTTGGAATACCATGCGTGGTACTGGTTCCAAATCTGATGATTTAGTCATCCCATTAGGTCTTGTCGGGTCTGGTTTCAAGAATGAATTAGTAGTCGGAACAAGGTCCAGATCCCAAATAAGGTCTAGGATGGTGACGGAATCAGGTATTCATGTTCAGGCCCGCATCCAGATTCAGGTCCATAACATACACATCTTTTGTACATTATATATAAAAAGTCTAATTATATAATGATAAAACTTAAAGATCATATATTTAGGTAACCAAGCCAACCCCATTTCTAATAAGATCCAAGTCACTGGACCAAAAACCAACCTGATTATTAGTGGCCCAAAATCTGGACCCGAATATAATTAAACCAGATCAGATATCTATAGACCCACGTACACATTTGACAGCCTACTCATCAATCTCGTGTTGGCATTCTGTGAGATACATGAGGACAACATTCTAGGCTTCTTGCAGTCATTGTGACAAATATTGCCGAGATTTTGAAAATACGTGGTAATATCACAAGAAATACATTTGATGATACCATCACAAGATCTTCAAAATCTCATCAGATATTAAAATTTTGAAATTTTATCGTGATAATATCTTGACATTAACTCGAAAAAAAAAAAAAAAAGTTTAAAAAATAGGAATTTGATATGTAATAAATATTTATATCAAATTTATTTAATAGTTTAAAATAAATATTTTTAGACATTTTTCTTTGGAGAGTTTCTTTTTTCAAAGATATTTTTGGAGAGATTTTCCAAATAATATCACAAGAAAAGCCTCAAATTTTGAAAAATCTCCTGAGATTTGTCATTATGCTTGAAGTTGGCATGCATGGCAAGATACAATCGCATGAACTAGATATAACATATAAAACAAGTATGCAGCAAAAACAAAACCATTATAGAAATAGAACAAAGTGCCGCAAAAAACAAATTAAGAACAACCAGGAATAACAGATGCTTAATATAACATTCCCTGCAGCAAAAAATTTACAAATACATGGAGAAAGCAAAAGAATGAGATGGAAAAACACAAGCATGAGCAAATTAAGAGGCCGGCAAATCTGGATTTGTATAATTTAAGAGATGAAGAGATTTCAGCACTGGCTAAGATGCTATTCTTTTAGAGAACATCCATGTTCCGAGGTTGAAGATTGGAGATTTTGTAAAGGTCATCTCGCAGAAAGAAAGCACTGAGAGATCTCTGGCCCAAATGTGTTTACCTCTCTTATTACGCCAAAGAGGTGGTCAACGGATCAGGTTAATGGTTAGCCACAAACCTTGTCTAGTCATTAAGGCTAATTTTGTGATACAGTCAAATAGGTTTAGGTAGGGCAGAAGTTCAAGGGTGATTACGAACCTTATTGACGAGACAATTGATCTATATTAATGTGCATTTCTCACACACTCATTAAGCCACGAACCCTGAACTCTAAAGCCCTAAACCTAAACCCCTAAAGCCCTAAAAACCTAAAAACCTAGAACCTCCTGTACAGAGCAAATTGGGCCCCCACCATGACGTATGCATTTTATCCACACTAGCCATTCATGTTGCAAGCTCATTCCAAGGTATGAGCCAAAATTTGAGGCAGATCCAACGGTCAAGTGGACCACACCACAGGAAGCAATGGGACAATGATGCCCACCATTGAAACCTTCATAGGGCCCACCGTGGATGTTTATTTGCCATCCAACCTGTTCCTAAAGTCACATAAAATTGGATGAAGGGAAACATAAAATCAAGTTTTCCAAAACTTGTGGTCCACAAGAAGTTTTCAGCGGTAGGCATTCATCCTCATTGTTTCCAGTGGTGTGGTCCACTTGAGCTTTAATTAATGTGGCATGCGCATCAGTACACATGTATACAGCCCTGTCTATCACACCAGTAGACAATAATGTGGCATGCATGTGCAAATATCCAAGCAATCATTCAGTCCAACCATACTAGGTAGACTACCTAAGCTGAAATCTAGCAAGTCTACTTAGCTTGGAAAAAACATATTTTATTCATCCATTAGCTCCAAGCAAAATATAACATTCCACATGCTAGTGTCTCTATATATGATTATATTCAATGCAATCCTTCATGTTGACCCCTTTATGGATATAAATGAGGAAGAGTCATGGAAACAAAGAGGCATGAGTTGTCTCGCCAATCCACATATCTTCCCAAATCCACACTCAACGCAACTCGTAAAACAATCCTGCTCCTCAAAAAGTTACACCTTGCTTAACAACAAACAGATTGGAAAAACATATTCTATCTGTCCATCAGATTCCTGAAATTCATATTCAATGCAACCCTTCACCTTGACTCCTTCATGGATGTAAATGGCCTAGAGACATGGAAACAGAGAGGAAAGAGTTGCCTTGCCAATCCAAGAACTTCCCAAATCCACACATAATCCAACCTTACCTTGAAAAGGATCCAGTGGAATATAAAAAATGCCCATCAACTAGGTCTGACTGTCAAGACTGGAACCTAACAAGAACCTATGCTAGTTGGCTCAGCCCAGGTACGGGTACTAGGAACCGACCCAAACCCAATCCATTAGCTTTATCAACAAAGTTATCTAAAAGGATTGTTAGGCACGCGCACGAATGAGGCATGCCATCTATTAAGGCATTGCATGTGTACAGCAATGGAATATACAAGCTGTCAAGGTCAGACTGTCAAGATATTCTCACCAAAAGATCAGGCTGATGGGCTCACCAGGTGGGTCCAATTCAATTCTTTGTTCAAGTAGTCAACTGACCTGCGAACCCAAAACAAGACTACCCTTAAAAGTTCAGTCTCATCAAATATTGACAAGAGATAATTATTATGTGGGTTTTTTGCATTTTAGCTTTCATTGTTTTTCATTGGGCTATGTTTCTTTTGATTTCCCTTTTCTTTTCTTTTTTTATCTCCTTTAATCCATTTGGTTCATCATCATCATCTATGCCTTATATTTGGGTTCAGCTACATGAATCTTGTTCTATTCAGGGTCAGCTACAAGAATCCTATTCCTCCATTCCATTCTATCGAGAAACATGTCCTTAGTTAAACCCTCATCAATATATTCTTACTACTTCCCCCGTGTCATTTTGGGCCTTCCCCTTGTCCTTTTATAACCTTCAATTTGAATCAACATTGCCATACACAGACCCACACAAACCCATAGTTGCACCTGCATGACTGAGCTCACATATGTCCTGATCCACTAAAACACGATATGTGGCGCCCACTGTGATGTTTGCATGACAATCGATAAGTCCGTGTCAGACCCCACGTGTTCTCATTGGAGCCCAAAAATCCGGCCATTCCAGAGCTAAGGTGGGCCAAAAAAGGTCAAATCATTCCTAGAAACTCTAAAATAATGTGGTGTGGCACATCTGTATTTTGGTCATCCTGGTTTTTGGGCACCAAGGAGAACATGAGGAGTCGCATGTGATGGACGATTTGCATCTTGGGAGAGGCAACTACTAGGAAAAAAATAAAAAATAAGTGGAGTCTTCCCAAAACCCTCCGATTACACCACCACCAAACCCTGGAAAAACTAAAATTCCTACCAATAGAAATCAAATCACTCAAAAAACCCTATATTTCGAACCAAAACCCTACACAAATACAAATTTCCACAAATAACTCCAATTCAACCAAAATCAAACCCTGCCACATTTTTTCTAGAAATCAGAGGCGAATCGCATACCTTCCGATGCCAAATCTGAGAAACAAAAACCTCTGAAATGAGCAGCCGATAGAAACGGAATCTCGCCCGAAACGGAGATCAGGTTTTCGGGTTTCTTGAATCCGAAAATGAGAGCGAGGGAGGGGGAAATGGAATTCGAAAGAGAGTTTTAGAAATCCCTCTTCGAAAATGACATTTGCATTTGACGGACCCAATAGTTGTTTATTATTTTGTTATATGGTAAAATTATCAATATTAACAATCAAAAGTGTAACCACTATTGCGATGGCCTGGATAACCCTGAATCATTGCCACAGTTGACACGAACAAATCACCACCATTTTACATTATATCCGCAACTATGAACTAACACTTCAGTTTCCATTACGGACTGGTTTGGCCAGTGAGGCAGTGATGTCGGTCAGTGTTCCGTGGGCTCATCATGTTGTATTTGTTTTACAATATGGAGAAATGATGTTTATTGAATGTCCAGAGCAATTTAACCGCACCATGGAGAAATGATATTTATTGAATGTCCAGCAATGTAATGTTTACTTGACATGGAACATTTTCACGATCAGTCAGACCTTGATGAAGGGGAAAAATAAATACCAACTTGAACTAGAATTCCAGTGGCCCCAATGGGTTATCATGGGTATGAGTTTCACCCCCACTGCTTTTCGTGGTGTGGTCCACGCTTAAATCTGCCTTATTTTGGGCTCGTGCCTTAAAATTGTCCGTCAAAATGGATGGCGTAGATAAAACAAAATTACCAATGTGGCCCCCCACCAACCTCATACAGGATCGCTTATCTTTAGCCAGGTCGGAGTGATTGGAATAGTAGGGTTTGAGCGGTTTTGATTCATATATCTTATTTCACTGTATTGTGTTGTTTGAGTGAATTTGATTCATTTGTTCCATTGAGTTTATTATCATACTTTCACTGTTTGAATAAAATAGTTGCATTGTTTAGTCTATTTTGTTTTTGATAGATGTCAGTGTTCTATTTTAACTTTTCGTTTCACTGTTATTCCTTTTTTATTAGTCCGCATCCATGGGTTATATGTATAGAATAATATCATTTTGATGTATGATTGATATAGGTTCTTGGATTACTATTGAGGGAAAAAATGGACAAGTCGATAAGTCGGCTTATGGAATGGACCAACTCTACTGAATTGGCTCAGGCCCATCGAGCTTCGAGCTGAGCGAAGCCTTTGTATCCAAAGAGCGTAACCTCCAACAAGGATGATGCAACTTTGAGGACACTCAAAAAGCTCGCCAACGAGCCCCTTTAATAACCATGTACTACCGACTTAACCCATAGGTTGGCAATAGGCTAAACATATCTCAGCCGACAAACGATCAAGGATTGACTATAGATTGGCCATAAGTCGATTACGGATCGACTATAGGTCGGGAGCCGCACAACCACAGATCAACGATTTCATTGCTAAAGTCAAGGTCTACCTTGGGTCTTGACTCACCTTGGCTCCCGACCCAAAGCCAACCTAAAAGATTTGAATAAACTTCTGACATCCATGAAGATCTTTCAAGATCTATAGGGGATAATATCGAATCCCGACAATCTCAGGATTCCCGCATCTCACGAAAATTCTGGATTACAACCAAAAAATCAGGAAAGAATCCAGTTGAAATGGTATTCTGGATCTCGTATAAATAGAGATACTTTCCACCATTTAAGGTATGTTCACATAAAAAAACCCTAATACTTGACTGATATCTCTTTCTAAAATATCTTACTCCCTTCTCAAAGACCTCGTGTCACACTCTAAACTCGGAAACCAGGCTCACAGAATTTTCAATCACCGAATCCAGTGCCGACAGCCTCCATAGTGCCCTATTCTCGGCTCCCGGCACCCATACGCCAGATTTCGATCCTGTGATCCTACAAGTAAGATTTTTTCGTATGAATATTTTTTTGTAATGGAGCATAATCACAAGCACAACCAAGTCACAAAACAACATTACCACATATCCACTATATCAAAAACTTTGAGTACAATGAAGAAAGGGAAATACAAGTATAGATATCAGAACTTCAAAAGCTCAACTACACGCTCCTACCTCAGCGATGGTGCGATCCAACGTCACCTGTAGGCAACGGTCGTACATAAGCTTACGAAAAGCTTAGAGGATGGTGTAAGTGTGTGAATAAAGCAAGTTTCAAGTATATAATATCAGAGTAATGCGGAAACATGCTGGTAAGTCCATAAATACTATCAACTGTATCAAGGCTATGTGATGCAAGGTATGAATGCTATCAACCATACCGAGACCATACGATGTAAGGCATGAATGCTATCAGCCATACCAAGGCCATGCGATGCAAGACCTATGTAGCTAAATATCATATACGAGATGCAACACAAGCATGTCAGTCTTCATCAAGTACATATATCAGTACAGTTCTTCTTTGAGATATCATTGGGGTCTAATACACTCCACACTGATTGTCACCTCTCTAGCCAAACAGTCCAGCGAATAGAAGAGACCACACTATCCGCCTGACCAGTAATCTGTCAATGCCTACCCGGCTTGCCTTTAGCGGACCCATTTGGGAGCTGGTCAAACTCAGCCTAGCTTACAGCCCCCTCACTCGGGCGAATAAGGTCACATTCCTTTCCAACCGACTACGACACAGTGGGAGATGCGACCTACTGGTATTTGGCACTCGTGTGCTCATGTATCCACTTAGTCTAAACGTTGAAGCATCTCTTAATACCAAAAAGGTTCTGGGACTTTTACCCAAAGATATCATATGTGCCCACAATACTAGAGCCAATATTTATGGTATCCAATCCGGCCATCCACAATGTGCATGTAGAAGCCATGACCCTGATGTCGCCAAGGCATACAGTGATCATGTCACACAAATGCGAGATGTATGAGTCATTCTATCCAGTCATGCATCAGTCCCACGCGTACCGCGCGATCATGTGAGGCACTCCGTCTCATAAGGAGTCCCGTAAATGTCTCAGCCCAACGACATATGATGCATATGGGCATGAACCATGAAGTTATATTAAGCATGTTATATGGTGATGAACTATCTTCATAATGAAGATGTGCCTAGACGATCTACACACAACAAATATGGGCTTGACAATGAGACCTAGGGAGAGTTACAATGCGGACATTTAACGATCATTGCTCTTACAATGTGGACGTTAAACCATCATTACTCCCGAGGCATGACCCGTCATAATCATCATTACATACATCATGGTGGAATCACACATCGCAATGGACCTCATATACATCACATTCAGCCCGACACAGAGGCCTCACATACGTCTCATTGGGCCTCACTCATGGCCCTTATATACATCACATTGGGCCTCAACCCATGGGCCATCAAATACATCACAACGGGCCTCAAATACATCAAGTGTGCTACATTACATGGGCCGCACCAATGGCATGGGCCTCATATACATCAAGTGGGCCGCACCAATGTGCCTCATATACATCAAATAGGCCACACCAATGAGCCTCATATACATCAAGTGGGCCGCACAATGGGCCACACCAATGGGCCTCATATACATCAAGTGGGCAACACCAATGAGTCGCACCATCTACACCATTTATCTATTTTAGCGGTCTATTTAGAACATTACCCAAAAATGAATCACATTGGAAGATTATCTGGACCATACCACAAATAACAATGGAGATAATGATTTTCACATTTAAAACTTCACAGGGCCCACCATAGCGTTTATTTTCCATCCAATCTGTTCATATGGTTGCAAAGACCTAAATTAAGAGGAAAAACAAATATCATATTGATCCAGAATTTCGATGCTCCCAAAAGGATTTCAATGGTAGTCGTTTAACTCACCACTGTTTTATGTAGTGTGGTCCACCTGAGACGAGCTTGCCAATTGGATGGACAGTTTGGATGTAACACATACATCAGCGGGGCCCAAAAACTTGCTGCGTCAAACAGCAGCTCTAGAGCTGGCGTGCGATACTCTGGCCAATCTGTTTCCATCCAGGTAGGCCCCACGTGGTAGGGATGAAACACATACATCTGAAGTGGGTCCCACCGTCCTATGGTGTGGACGGTGTGGATGCACTACACGTACAGGCCCCATACAGTGGACGGTGCTAGAATACAACACATATATCATGGGGGGCCGTCAGACGGACGACTGGGATAAAACACTTACAGCATGGTGGATCCCACCGTCCAGCACACATGTCCACGTGTGGGGCCATGCTGGCTGCATGGATAAAAGACATATATCACGGTGGGTCCCACGTGTGGGGCCCACAGAATTTGCTTACCTCAACACGTCAGCCACATGGCTAGTATCAAATACACCAACCAATTCTTTTCCATCAAGTGGGGCCCACCATAATATATATTATAATATTAATATATATAATATAATATAATAATAATATTATTATTATTATTTTTTAAAATCGTCTATGCTTTAGACGTCCTTTGATGGACGGACCGGATATACATAATACCATGTGGGACCCACCGTCCTTATTGAGGGACGGTGGAGTCACACATGGGAATTCAAGGTGGGTCAACACGTGTGGCCCATGGCTCTGGATACGAGCTGATATTTGTGTTTTCTCTTCAATGAGCCTGTTCCGTTTGGACAGGCAGTCTAGCAACAGTTGGGCCCCAAATGTGGACAGCGGGTGGCCCACTTAAATGGACGACATGAATCATCATACAATTTCAATAGTGGGCCATTAAACCGAGAGAGAGAGAGGAGAGAGAGAAGAGAGGAGAGAGAGAGAGAGAGAGAGAGAGAGAGGGACCCCGACACTATAGGCCCTCCCTTCTATGCATTACAACATACATCAAGTGGGTCCCATTACATGTGGGCCCACCAATCAAAATCAACAATGGAGATCCCTTCTCCACCAAAATACAAGGTCTAGATGACCCTTTTTCATACAAGGAAATTAAACATCATGATGGGGTCCATGGAGAATGGCCCCATCATGGGATGGATATATGAATCATGGTGGGCCATCGGCCACACCTAAGGTCTAAAGTGAGATCCATACCATCAATCGGTAGGCCCCACTTGGCCCATCATCAAAACATAAATCTAAGCTTATAAAAAAACATTCACCATTCAATCTTCTTGGTCCGATGGAATGTCAAACTCTTTGGCTCTCTCTTTGATAGAAGATGATGAAGGTTGGAGGGTTGAGATGGGAGATGAGAGGGGTAGGAGGTGGGCCACACTTGGCTCTCTTGGAGCTTAGAATTGCTTGGACATCAAGCCTCTTTGGTTGTTTGGAAAAGTGAGTAGAGAGAGAGAGCGGTTGTAAGAGAGAAGTGATTGGTGTGAGTGATGGATAGAGTGATGTAAGAGTTGACTTTGGGGTAGCTTGTGTAAGAGGGGTATGAGTTGTGTAAGAGAAGTGACGTGTGAGGTATAGGTGTGATAGGTTGAGTGATGGGTTGAGTACTTGATTGATTTGATTGATTGATGGGATGGGTTGTAAAGATTCTCTCGAAATTCGCAACGCGCTGTATTTCTTCGAAATATTCACGGGCCCACAACTCCTGGCCTGGGTTTTGCATCGATGCGCAAGACGCGGAGTTGGAACCGTAGCGACGACGCGGTCGCGATGGATAAGTGTCGAGTCGAGCCAACTCAGAATCATAGGATATGACTTAAGGTCGCGCGCAAACGCCGATTACAGATCGAGGGTTGTCGAAATTCAATAGGGAGGATCGCGGAGTCTACGGACTAGGATACGGGCCTTACACCTTAATCCTGACTTAGGCATCGGAGAGTCCCTTGTATTAACCATGGCCTCCTTTGTGCCTCTTTACTGCTTCTACAGGTTCAGAGAAGTCTCGCAAATTGGACCTACCGAAAAACTGCATAAACAGTTTGGCGCCGTATGTGAGAAGGACGTTTTAAGTCGTTTCTGCTCTACCAAAGATAATCTATAATGGCGAAGGGAAAAAAGAAAGTTCGATCCCCTCCAGTAGCAATTCCGATTACGACTCTACCCGCACCAGAACGTGCTCCACGATCTGTGGAACGACCTGAACAACAGGAGAGCTGTCAAGGCTCCCCGCAACATCAAGCCACCTTAAGTTCGAGTAGATGCGGTCAGCAAAATCGTGGAAGAAATGGCCAACGGAATGCCCTTGAAAGGGAGGTTGGAGATATCAGGGCCGACCTAGGTTTTATGAAGCAAATGCTTCAAAACCTTCCATTTGTTAGTTTTTCTCATATCCATCACAGAGTTTAGTAAGATCCACACAAGTTTTAGATTAACTGTCCAGAAAAGTCAATGAATTGACCAGAGGCATGCCATCAACAAACCTTTTATCATTGGCCCATCCATGAAATGGCCAACCAATTGGTCGGTCCAGATTGAAAGACCAATTTAGTGGTCTTATGAGGTTGACATCACTATACTAAAAGATCAAGCATGCGATCCACGGGCATGGTGCACTTTTGTACAATTAAGAAAAGTTTAGATCAACGGTCCAGAAAAAGTTGAGCCCGATGAGCTTCTCGTTCTTCATATTCTCCCCAAGATCCCAAGAGGCATAGGCCCATTTCTATCCGTTTGGCCCAATGTTATGGCTCCCAACGAACATAGGGAGGGATATTCCTCACGAACTCCATGGCTTGCGCTGGATCTGAGTTAGGGAGGTTCTTCTGGTTTAAAGAAAAATTAAAAGTTTGCTTTTGATGTCCGGTTGCAAAGTTCTTATCAATCAGGTAAAGCTACCTCTACACTGAGTTTGGTTGATTTTAAGGGTTGGATCTGGGCGTTTTGCATCTGCCAAGGCCCAACAAGTGGGCTAGCTGGGAGAACGTTTGTACCATTGATGATTTTAGTTTGTCATGGTGGGCTCGCCCTGGTCTAAGATTGGGCCGAGACATGTAGCTTGGATTAGTTAGTATTTCACGGTGGGCCCACCCTGATCTAAGCTTGACTCAGGTTAGACTGGGCATGCAGTAAGACCTCAGACCATGGGCCGAGACTCAAATATTATCTAGTCAGGCACAGTTGCTTTGAAAACCGCTTTTGGACCAAATGAAAATGAGTCGCCTACTAAGAGGAACAGATCGTTGTAAAAACGATACCATCCGCCGGTTCCTTTTCAGACAACCTAACAGCTAACCATGGAGTAGGGAAAATGCTCTGAATCCAATACAAATGGAAACCCAAAATACAAAACTCAGAAATAGACCCAGATTCAGTAACAAAGAGCTCTCATTAAACTAAGATAGTCTGATGAAGTTTCACTCTCTCTCTCTCTCTCTCCTTACTCTGATGAAGTTTTTTTTTTTTTTCCCTCTCTCTCTCTCTCTCTCTCTCTCTCTCTCTCTCTCGTCCTCCTCCTTTGGACATGACAATTAGACATCACACCCTGCCTTTTTCAATTTCGCAGATACACCTCCCCTCCATTTTGAAGGCGTTGAAGGCATCTGTTCCCAATGGCCAAGATAACCCCATCCACTTGAATGTCAACCTTCTTGTATCTGTTACAAACAGAGTTTTCAACCTTCTTGTATCTGTTACAAACAGATCAAAAGGTAAAGATTGTACAATCAAAGATAGTTTTGAGGCAAAGTAGCATTGGAAACCAATGGTCTAGATTACTGAATGACCAAGCTACCTGCACAGCGACTGATAAACAACGCCAGTCCACATGCACGGAAAGCACAAAAAAAAGGCCACGCGTCTAGAGGCATTGGATCTCTTCCCACTTTAGAGATAGAAACTAAAAGTTATATTTCGCTTTCCAGGATTCGAGTAATACACATAACCGATTATGCTGTGCACACATGTAGGACATCCAAGCTGTCTCAAAGGTAAAACCTCAGAATGACACTCATATCCACTCCTTAGTTAGACACGAGGCCACCTACCGAATTGATAAGCTGATTTTGTGGAAGGCGGTCTTAGGGTCTCAGACAGCTTGAATGCCGAGCATGATCCAACACTGGCCAGAATGCACAACGCTCAAATGTAATAACCGGGCATATATGAGCACTATGCAATTCAAAATAACTCTATCCGAGTAAACAAAAACCCCAATAGTTGTGATTTAGCCACGCTGCATACATGCAGGCATCCCAATATCACAATCATCTCTGTTTTCTGTTCATTTGATGCAACATCAAGGGAAAATGCAGAGATTCATATGTTTTGTAAACAGGAAACCTACCCTCAAAGTTGGGGCAGCCACACATGCATATGAATTCATATTCCTCTAGATTCCACTCCCTATGTCTCTGCTATGTACTCGTATTCCTCTAGATAGACATAGTTATAGAGGCCAGCTAACCCCGCACATTGAGCTACCTGCAGGTAGCATGCTTACCTGCCAAATGTTGTACTACAGGCAGTGTATCAGGTACAACCACTACTTCGACCAGCTGGCCATAAAACCAGTCCAAGCTTACTAATCAGGTGGCCCAGAAAAGTAAGCTGACCATGTATGAATTTCGAAAAACCAGATCATCGTTTTTTGCAAGGTTCTAGCTGATTACTGACCAGGCATCTTTTTTGGAACACATCATCTACACAGTGGATCCCACCTGATACATACAGGAGTCCCACACGTGACAACTTGTACATGCAACCGCAAAGCAAACGGAAGTGCGTGTAGGGGCTAGCAAACCTCCATGTTAATGTACGGTCAAAGGTTTTGCTCCTTTTCTTAAAATAGGTTAACTGGTTTCAACCATAAAAAAAGGAAGAAGAATAGGGAAGAAAGAAGGGAAAAGATTGCTTCTTCTTCCACTTGTTTATTCTAACATGGACAACATTTTTTCGAAGATGTTTGAAGGATGTGATGCAAAAATGAGATTAAGCCTGACATACAGAAGAAGAAACAGAAATGGAATGGGTCTTTACAACTTCCTCTGCTGCAGAATCTGCTGCCGCTCCCAGCCGGTAGGGGACCAAAAAAAAAAACAAAAGATCGCCGATCGGAAGAGCAGAAGGCTCTGGATTGCAGGAAATGCAATGGACTCCCAAAGGGAGAATGGATGGTGAAACACGTCTAGGTTGAGATCAATGGCCAACATGCTGATGTTGAGGGAGGGATGGTCTCTTCTCCAACATGTCATAATGGAGGACGAAATTGTCCTGCAATCCAAAAGATTTGAGTATACCTTTAAACATCATTTCAATGTTAAAAGAAGGACAGAAGGCATTTGTGCAAACCTTGCGGACTGTTTCCCATGTGTTGGGATCGAAACAGTGGTAGGATCCCCTCTCATGTGTGTTTGTCTTGGCAAGAAGCTCTGAACTTGGGACCCTTACAAGCCACATACGGAGTTCTCTGTGATAGAACCACCCTCGAGCATGCCTGAAAATTCAAATTGAAGACTACACCACTGTAAATGAAATATCCACTTCACCTTTAGCCAACTCATAACATTAATAATCTAAAACGTTCAGATATTGAACTTTCAGAAAAAAAACAGAAGAAGAAGCTCAGATATTGGAATGATGTCAGCCTAAGATTGTTGCTCGCAATTCTATTCTACTTATTTCCAATCCATCTGATACATCTGCAAACTGTACCGTATCTATCCTTCGGCTTATTGCATTTGCCAACGGATCTTCAAAAAGATTTTTGTCAGAAAGGATTCATTGGATCTTCCTTGTTTCCGAGTTCTTCTCAAGTTGCATGAATTGAAGCATAAATTATAGGATCTTATCATGCACGATAGAAAAGAAGGTCATTGGAAGAAGGCATTCCGAAGAATGAGATTCAAACATGTGGTGTTTCCTCCATTCCCAAGTACCAAAAGAGTCTTATTTTTCTTCTTAAGCTTCCCATGCTGGGAAAGATGAGACATGAACTAAGGTGGGTGAACTTCAATATCGATATAAAAACAAGAATCGCTAGTGTCAAGACAAGTTAAACCGTGGTCAGCTGATCCCACAAATGCATACAACCCAGACCCCATGCATGCCTCTACATGTGCCAAAATGGCATTTGTTGAACATTCAAGCTATCCATCAGGTGGAACCCACAGTTTACAATTCCAGACCAAAAGATCAAGAGATTCATATCATCTAGTAGGCCACAGTATGAAACAAAATGGATATTAAACCAAGTCTTTTCAGAGATTTTCTTCCTGCATTGGCTCAGCTGATGAGTCAACTAGCTTGATTTTTGGTCCAGGGCATCTGCTTGGCAGAGCCCATCTGGTTGAAGCCCAGATGTTCCACATATATAATGGTGTCCCCGTTTGGCATTAATTCTAACAGAATTAGTAGATGAATTGAAGTCCAAGAAAACAGAGAGAGAGAGAGAGAGAGAGAGAGAGAGAGAGAGAGAGAGAGAGTACAGCTCATTAGCAGCATACAACTGAGCCTCATCTTTTGGCATGCTGCAAAAAAACCACATATAATACTATCAAAAAACGGAATAGGAATATAACAGGATTTGAGAAGAGATCACAAGAAAAGAAATGCAATGCACCTGTAAAAGATGTAGAACAGTGTCTCGAGCTGGAACTTGGAGAAATACCGTGGCTGCATGCACAATAGCAAAGTTAGGACTAAAATGATAGTTAGCTTAAAACAAAAGAGTTCCAAGTGTCAGAATAGCTCACATGCAATGGAGGTGGTTGCTTGGCATAATAACACTCAGGCACCACATACTCAGGTTCTCCCTTGGCAGGCTCATCAGACCATGGAGACCCAAATGTTTTATGAAGGTTATCTGTTGAGTTTAGATTTAACCCTAAAGTAGTTAGATCAATCCCCAAAGCAAGAGATGTCAAATCAGGATCGCTCATTCTAATAACACTTAATAAGCCCAACAGGCCAAATCGATCGGGAGAAGCTTGGGCGCCCTGCATGGACTTCAGGCTCTGATCTCTATATGACTGAGTAGGAGCTGACATTTGTTGCAGCCGAAATTGGGCCTGAGGGTGGTGTTGATACTGCTGCATAAGTTGATCATATGCTCCTATACCAGAAACTTGATTTGGAGAATTGAGAGGTCGCAATCCAATGCTAGGTGGTCCACTGGTCTGAACCTAAGAAGGAAGAGAAAAACAAAAATTTAAGCGTATACAGGCATGTAGCTTCATGCATATTCCCTCTGCAATAAATGCCTCGTCATCTGGGACTATTGTGCTACCATTGCTGGTCTCAAGCTGACCCCAATTAGTCAGGATAGGGCTTAGATGATGATGATGTGAAATAAATGAATCAGTGGGCGCCAACGGCAATACCTGTGAATGATATGTTCCATGAGAAGATGGGAATAGATCGGAGCCATGTAGATGAAGGAGATCTTGACTGTTTGCAGGTGTAAAGGAAACCCCAGTACCACTGACTGATGGAGCATGTTGCTGTTGTTGTTGCTGGCGGTGAGATGAGTAAGTTCCTCCTAAGCTGTACCCAGCAGATCTTCCCATCTGTACATTGAAGCATGAAAAGCGACTCAACAATAATGCATTGGACAATGTAATGATGAGCGAATCAGGTAAAATCAAATATTCTGAAAGGAATTTAGGACTCACAGGGTAGTGTTGGGATTGAATTATAGACATGGCATTGTCATGAAGTTGTTCTTTCTGATGCATATCCATTGCAAAATCAGCATTACCACCTGCACAAGAATAACATGAAGGTCAATATTGCAAGCAGAAATAATACAAATATTTCAATGTCATCAGAAAGAAAAATACAGATGCCATAAGTTCTACAAAAACCCTAAAACATACTGAAGGACAAACAGATTATACAGTAAAGCAATTCCGTGCCACCAGCAGTTTCTTTCATAACACATAGGGTCTGTTAGGTTGTTGGGGAATTTATTCCCTGGTTTTTATGTTTCCTGGGGAATGTTAAGAGTTGGCCTAGTGTTTCCTGGGGGATGATCAAATATTGTTTGGTTGATACACTGAGATTTCTGGGGAAGCCTAGGACAAGTCTAAAATTCTATTTGTATTCCCCATATCTTCCATTCCCAGCTAACAGCTGAGGCAAGTGTTTTTTTCTTTTTTAAAAAAAGAAATGCTGGGGAATGTAACAAGTGTTCATCAAGCCGAAGGTTTATATAGGTTTTTCTCCAGAGTGGAAATATATAGGTCACAGAAAGGACTTCAAAGTGGGGAATCCAGTAATTAGCACGCGTCTTGCACAATGTTGTCAAATCGCATATGCGATTGCATGCGATCAGCATATGCTGTTCGCATATGCGATCGCACAATCGCATATGCCATGGCATTTTTTTTTTTTCAAAAAAAAAAAAAAAAAAAAATCTAAAAAAAAAAGAGGGAAAAACATTAGTACACATGATTGGATTGAGTTATTTTACTTATTTCATTATAGTTTATGTGTTTCATTAAGTGATATATTTAATTACTTATATTAGATAAATTTTAACAAAACAATCAACAAGCTACATTAAAAGATAACTAATTATTATAAATTTCGAAGAAAGAAATTTTAATGATAAATGGATAACTTGAAACAACTTACAAGTTATAACTTACAACTCAATTTACAAAAAGTAAGCACAACTTATAAAATACAAAAAATAAACATAATTGAAATAATTGTAGAGAGATTAGAGTAAGAAAGAAAGAGGTGTAAGAGAGAAAGAGTAAGAGATTTAGAGCTTTGGAGTAAAGAATAGTGAAAATGGAGGGGATATGAGTTTTTCCAATTTGAAAAAAAAAAAAAAAAAAAAAATCTTGCCAAGCATTGGGAAATATGCGATCGCATACTCGCATATGCGATCGCATATTTATCGCATACAAAAGTATGCCATGGCATACTTGCCAGATCGCATATGCCATTATGGCATATGCGATTTCATCAAAAGTATGCGCATATGCGATCCCATATGTGCATATGCGATCGCATTTGATAACAATGGTCTTGCATGAGCTATATATCCTCGTGAGGGGGCCATTTTTCCAATATAGCATATCACACCTCCAGTTTGTGGACTATACCCTTATGCTAGGGATTCTTTTGACACTCAAGCTATCTTAAGGTGTTTTGAGGTATCTTGCCTTTGGGTTAATCTTGGAAAGAGTAAAATGGTGCATATCAAAAGGCGGGGATATTGATCAATTGCACAGAATATGTTCTGCAATACTTAAGGGTAGCATATCACACCTCCAGTTTATGGACTATACCCTTGTGCTAGGGATTCTTTTGACACTCAAGCTATCTTAAGGTGTTTTGAGGTATCTTGCCTTTGGGTTAATCTTGGAAAGAGTAAAATGGTGTATATCAAAAGGTGGGGATATTGATCAATTGCACAGAATATGTTCTGCAACACTTAAGGGCTTCCCTTAACTTACTGAGCTTCCCCTTGGAAGAAACACCTATTTGGAACCCTATTATTGAAAAGATCAGTTTCTTGACAATTGGGCAGCTTGTAGCTTTTGTTTTTTTCCTTTCCTTTTCTTTTCTGTTTTCTTGTTTTCTTTTGGCTTTTGGCCTCTCTGAAATAAATTCATCACCGTTCAAAAAAAAGAAAAAAGAGTACTGCATTTTGCAGAAGATATTCACACTTGTTTGGCATACAGATTACCCTGGGAGAGCACATGGACGGATGACGTACCTCTAGCCTTGAAGTTTTTCAGAACAAATTAGCACATTGCTCTAGAAGGAATATAAGAGATGGTGAAGCATACAGGCATATGGTTTGTGGATCAATGCCTTTTGATCCTTGGAGTGCGTAGGATCCTAGAGTGTGGAAATGGACCTCTCAAGGAAGCTTGTTCGTAGTTCTTTGGCCCCTCCAAGAGTTGTAGTTCGAGTGGACAGCCATGGCCAACAAAATCATTGCTATAGATGATCTCGAACATACGGAGGATAAACTCTCAAGTACATGCTTCATGTGTAGAAGGGAGATGCACCCGGTGCATCATCTCTTCTTGCTCAATAGTGAGAACAATTTGGGTGTGTACTTCCATCTCTTCAATTTATCTGGGGCCCTACTTGCAATACAAGACCTTTGGGTTCCATGAACTTAATATCCTGGAATTCCCAAAGATCCAAAGTTTTCCATGTGAAAATTACAAGAACTTCATATTCCTCTCAATAAAAAGTTCCCATAGAATAGAGAACCTCAGTCCCTATTGGAAAGGAGTAATTTCAATTCCAAGAACTGCATCCCTCGCCTCCATCATCCAATGAGGTATCCCTCCCCCATGACTATGATCCATAAGATACATCGACAAAATCATACCACTCATCATGTGGGACCATGAGGGATCCATAGCTGAAAATCAAACCAGTCACATGAGGCGATATGTCTGGCCAAAGGCAGGACTCTAGTGATGATGATCTAGATCAATGACCAGACTTTCTATTATAATCAATACAGCTTACCCTATCTATTGATTGGACGGTTAGGATCTTCCAACCAAAATGATGATTTGATTAGGATGGGCAATCAAAAAGATCCATGTGATGGGTAATCTAGATCAATAATCAGAACATTTCTAGCATAAGATGGTTAAGATCATCTGTCCAAAATGATTTTTGAGAGGGGTGGGCAACCAAAAGTGGAACCAACGTGATGGATGATTTATGGGTCGATGATCAGACTGATTCTATATTATCAGTATGGATCTTCCATAGCCAATGATTGGACGATCAAATCATCCAAACTTTTTTTTTGAAAGGTATCATCCGAACAAAGCAAATTGAAAAGGGGAATAGGCAATGAAAGGTGGCACTCACATGACAGACGGGGAGTAAAAAATCGGATCTTATCTAGTACAAAATATGGAGACCATTTCCCCAGCCATTGACGGGACAGTTAGTATCATTCTACCAAAGTGCTTTTCTTGAGAGGGATGGACAATCAAAGTTGGAACAAAACATGACAGATGGTCTAGATAATGATCAGACTTTTCTAGCATAATAAATATGGACCATCCATTTCCCAATCCATTGATTGGATAGATAGGATCATCCAATGAATGCAATCTTTGTGAAGTTGGAAATCAAAGTGGGAACCACAAGATCAATGGTCTAGATCAATGTCCAAGCCTTTTCTAGGATAATCAATATGGACCATCCATTTCCCTAGACAATGAATGGATAGTTATGTCATCTGGTCAAAGTCACAAAAGTGACAGACAGGAAATCAAAGCTGAGACCTGCATGATGGGCTGTCAATATCAATGATTGGAGCTTGTCTTATATAATCAATAACAACGTTCAATTCTTAAGCCAACTGGGTGAAATGGCCTCACTGTTATGCAAAAGATCTAATTAATGTGGTCCGGCTGATGAAAACATCTAATGTTGAATGTGTGACATATTAGTAAGTGTGGATTCTAATAATGGTTCATTTGGATGTGCTGTTCCAACAGCCACTATGGAAATGGATTGATAAGTACATGCAAATTCTTGTGTTTTGCCCTCTGGAAATACTTGGAATTGGTTTCCTATGGGCCACAAAGTTTGAAATTCCTTGGGAGGAGCTATGCTTGCAAATTCCATGGTAATTAATTCCCTGCCGACAGTCATATTTCTGAGTTCCCTTTCCTGTGGATATCATTCATCTAAGCATAATCCCAAGTCACTGGTGTCAGAAAAGTGTAATTCCTGTGAATGTGCACAGTAAAATTCCTGACAATTCTTTCCGAATACTATAAACAATTTGCATTCCACAAATTTACATTTCCAATACCCAAACATGAAAAAGAGAATACCTTTCTTAGGGATTTTGTTTACCAAAAACAAATTATTTTTGCCCCTTTAAATCCCTTAAACCTAGGGCTGGCAATGGATATCCATTTACCAAATTATCCAACATTTCCAACCTAAGAAAATCGGATACATATGGGATTTTACTCGATTCAAAAAGCTTTACGCAATTATGCAATCAGCTGACTTCTAAGCAGCTCGGATACAGATATAATCATACCCTAATCCACTTACCCAATCACCTGAAGGCATTTTCATAATTTACTCAATAATAATATTTTTAACTAAAATATTAAATACTAATATATGATATATTAATTTCTACAGCCTTGCTTGACATTGACATGGATGTCGAGGTGGATATGGTGACCGTTGCTATTATTGATCTTATCCTTTGTCAAAGTGGGTAAGTTTTTGTTTAAATGTTTTAGGATTTGTAACTCGATAGTATCTTATTAGGTTATGGAACTTTTTTATTTTTTGGGTTTCTTTTTTTTTACTACGTATATAACCTTTTTTAGTTCAATATTAGTCAGATATTCCATCACTCAATTATCCGACTTCTTTGGATGGTATCCATATCTGACTTATTTGGACAGAATCTGTATCCTTATTTGATGTCCAGGTTGGATATTGGATACAGATATTGCAATTAAGGCTGGCAATGGGCCTGAACTAGGCCCAGCCCAACCAGTTCAGAATTTGGGCCAGGGCACAGCCCATTGCCAGACCTAATTGTAATATCCGACCTGTTTACAGCCCTAAACACATCCAACAAAATCTAATTATGTTCTACCGAAAAGTGGGATTCTCAATTCCAAGAGTCCCATTATATGTGATCCTGGAGTGAGACATCTTTACCTGTTAGGTGGAAGATCAAATCAATCAGTACACCTGATGGAAACCTCAATTTTACGTGTGGCATATTAGCATATGCATTCTAGGAAAGTTGTTCTACTAAACACTGGTTCCATGCAGTGTTTTAAATAGCAGTAGTGTGTTGCATAGCGTTCAGCCCGCTGTAGCGTGTAGCGTAGCATGTAGCTTAAGCTACACGATACTTCTATTTTTTAATTTAAAAATAAGAAAAATATGATAATTAGTGTGTGTGTGTGTGTGTGTGTGTGTGTGTGTGTGTGTGTGCCTAACAGATGATTCATTTTTTTCAAATATAAGCATGTTCAAACAGGTTATTAATTATTATTTATCAAAAGCTAATCCACATATATAAAGTTATAAAGAAAATCAATAATCAAATAATTATCGCATCAACAATTTCTAAGCAAACCACTTTAATTAATAATGTCTAATTAAAACCACAAGTCACAACTCACAAGTATGAAAAGAAACAAAAATCCCAGAGGTTAAGAGGGGCTTTCGAAGACCCTTTTTCTTTTTAATTTTAAATATTTTTTAGTGTAAGTTTCACACCAACTTTAACAAAGGATCACCACCATTTTAAATGAAAGTGAACACAGAAATGTTTGGTTTTAACTTTACATTTTAAATTTTATTATTATGCGAATTTTAAACCATTTAAAAAAAAGAAAACTTTTTTAAAAAAAATACGTTGTGCCGTACCGTACACTACATAGCTGTAGCATATGCTACAATCACTGTAGCATATGCTACAGGAGATTTATGCTATTTAGCTACGCTATGTAGCGTACGCTACCACTACACTACAAGCACTATTTGAAACACTTTCCATTTCATCAAAACAAAGTAATTCCTCAATCTATGAATTCCTAGATGTATGGACTAAAGAGGAGTTATGTGGCATTTGCTACCCTTCATGTTACATTATGCTTTCTTCGTGGCTATAAAATAAATAGAGCAACTCTGGCCATGAAAAAAAAAATAAGGAAAGAAAGAAAGACTAAAGCTCCAACTATAGTGTTGATTGCATTCATGAATAATTAAAGAAAAAAAAAATAGAAAAACTATAGTAGCAATTGCAATACATAAAATTACAATGCAAGATTATATGTCATGAATAGTAGCAACTCTACGATTTGTGATAGTAATATTGTTTTCAAGAAGGAAAGGCATAAGCTTATACATGAGTCATTGGCCCATCAATGATATGCAGAACTTCAACAGATAAACAATTTTACAATAGCTAAACCACAATTTGACCACAATAACTTTATTAGATCATAGGTCAAAAGGAATAACTGAAGCACCTTTAAATCCAGGTAGAGCTGGAAAATCTTCATTTTGGATGCTAAATTCTTGGTTTTGTTGAACGATAGAACTAACACCAACACCTTGCTTTCGCAGCGAACCTGCAAATTGATGGATCAGTTTAAATTCAGCTGCAAGACAGCACTAAGAGGAAAGTGCCAGAAAAGTTGGATTAACTACCCAATTGTCCTTGAGGCCCTCCAGCAGAACTTGGACGCCCAGTCAACTGAGGGAAATCGTTCATGTCAAAAGGAGAATTATCACTAGAGTTAACATCATTTAACATTCCCAGGGAGCTTAATTGGTTATTCCCTGCTTGGACTTGGTTTTGAGATAACGGGCCTCCAGATGTAGAATAAGAATTTCCAAGCATAGAAATCATCTGTGGTGCTGCAAATCCCAATGCATGTTAATTGTTTTTGTCAGATAAAACATACCCAAAAAAAAAATACTGCACAACTAAACCAAATCACAGATTCCAACTTCGACTTTTGAAAGAATAAATTAACAAGTCCATTTTTCCAAAGAACAAACATAACTACAATGATGAGACAGACCCCCAACTAGGGTGAAGAGTAGATGTAAACGAACACAGTATGAAACCAAACATATGGTTTGCTAGATAAAAATGGACCCGATGTATCAATTCAACTAACAAGGACCTTGCTCTGTACATTGAAAACAGAAAGAACTTGAATTCACAGAAATCAGACATATGGGAGAGCGTAAGCCCCAGTATTATCTTATGCATTCCTAATCAGTGAATCATCCACATTCACACCTGCATCCACTTTTTATTTTTCTTTTTGGATATATAAACTACTACTAAAATAAATAAATAAATCACTAGGGGGAACACATTACAAGTACAAAGGATGGACATTGCAATACCCTCTTCACCATGGTGTCATTAATCTCAATAGCCTTTATAGCTCCATAGTCAAGGAAAAGGTTTAGCCAATCAACTAATTCAATGATCAGATAAAATATAAGTCTCCATAGAAATATTTATACCGAAGAAAAAAAACAAGATGAGAAGAATATATCTAAATGACTCCACATGATCTAAGAAACCATGTCTTAATTTCCTGGCAATAAACTAAATTACATGTCATTTGTATCGCAATTATCCGTCGCCCAATAACTAGTGTCTCAGTGCCACTTTTATCACACTTATAACCAAGATCGTGGACACTTAAGAAACTAAACATATTAGATCCATAGGTTTGGCTCAGGTCTACAAAATCCTTGCTAAAACTTTAACAGCCAAGGCTTAGAGAGGCACTTAAGTTGGTCATCTCTCCATTCTAGGGATCATTTGTGAAGAAAGAACAAATTCTGATTGCATTCTAGTGGACAAATCAATGAGCAGGGTTGTTGTGTAAAGTGGATGTGGAGAAGTACGTTGACTGGGACTTCTTGCTTTATTTGATGCGAAAGATGGGATCAAGAAATGCATATCCATGCATCCTTCTCTATCATGGCTAACGCATTTCCCTCGGGCTTCTTCTCTAGCTCTAGAGGTCTCTGGCAAATTATGGTTACATGCATAGCTGCTCTTACAAGTTTTCCATGTCATGAGACATAAAACAGATAATTTATTGCATTGATCAAATAAGATACCAGAGACAGATCCTTTGACTGCCCCTAGAATGCTGACACTTTTACACAGAAAAGAAAATTGGGTTTCAACAAGGTCCTAAAAGCCATGTCAATAAAACGCATGAACTCTTCCCTATAAATGCTTCATGATAAATGAAAATGCAGCATTCGTCCCCTTCTACAGACAGCTAGAACTGACTTGGATGTGCTGAGTTGGCTAAGAAATGTACAAGATGAATCACTAACTGCTCTCTTTCAAAAGATATCCATAGCAAAGACCAAAGAGAGCCACTAAGAAATGCAACTTGACAAAAATAACTGCAATTGTAATTTAATTTTGTAAACACCTAATGAGATGATTCTCTCATGAAATTAAAGCCACTACCTTGTTGAAGCACACCACTCATCAGTCTGCTAGGTCCTTGTACACCGAGACCTCCCGATCCACTGTTAGCTGTTAAATTTACACGTGATGCAAGACCAGGCACAGTTAATCCTCCACCAGAGCCTATGCTCCTTCCAATGTTGCCCCCACCAACCATGTTCCCCATGGAGCTTGTAATTCGAGGACCTGCATTTCCCAAAATTGGAGATACTCCCAATCCAGGAACAGCACTCCGGTTACCAACAGCAGCTGAGGTTGGGGGAATCCCAGGAATAGAACCGCCAACTCCGTTCATGCTACTACTATATGCAGGGCTTCCTACAACACTTATACCACCTCTGTTTGGGACCCCTGAATGTCCGTGAGAACTTCCATGAGAGATCTGCATGTCAAAAGGAAGATGTGCATAAATCAAGCATTCGCAGATTATAAAACCCAACAGAGAAAAGAAGCTGAAAAATGACAAATTGAGTTGCCACTATAGATGAATTTATCGTATGCTGTATATAACACACAATTATAGAGGCACCTGAGAAAGAGCCACAGGCAGATTGTTTGACGCAAATCGTCCACTAGAAAGGCTTCCTGTGGGTTGTTGTACCCCACTTGAAGGGACACCACCCATTGCTGAGTTTCGTGATGTGAGCGAGCCAGGCATGTTTGAGACATTGAAGCTTCCATGAATGTTATGAAGCCCTTGCATGGTTCCTAACAACAATCATTACATTCACCCATGATACTCCCATACACCAATGAGTAAAATAAAGTGGAAATTCCAGCACAATCTATCCACCTGAATGATGAAAAACGGGTGCTGTTGCAGATTGAGCAGAAAACGATGTTGCATAAGGCCGGCCTGTGGAGTCTGGAAGATTTGAAGTTGATCCATTGAGGGTTGACTGTAACCAGAAGTTCGATAAATTTTACAACAACGAAAAACAATTGCAACATAAAGATATGTTTAGACATCCTAATCATCAGTGTTTGTAATAAATGAATCGGAAAACTTGCAATCAGAAGTTTCCAATGGAAGTTCCTTGGTACTAAATTAGTTCTTAGAGGGACAAAATTCAAACAGCCATCTACAAAAGCATATAAAACTAATAAACATGGGCTATAGCATATGTTGGCCTTAAAAAGTGTGTGGAATAAGATCTGAATGACTAATTTGAACAATAGATAACACTTATGGAATATTAACCAAGAAGGTAAGTGCCTAGATATCTAGCCACAAAGGTGGTTGAAAGAAAGAAAATAAAAATTAAAAAAACAATAGGTACTCATGTGATAAAGAAGTTTCAAAAGTTGGGAACAAACCAAAACTACATATGGCATGGACCATATAAAACACACTCCACAAAATATCAGGATCAATTGATTATACGGTAGTCAAAAACTCTACAAATACACTGAATTCTCAGTAACAGACAAATATTGGGTGGAAGTCGTACTTTAAGAAAACCTTTCGAAAATTCATGAGCTCTTGTCGCTTTAATGAGTATCTCATTAATCTATGAAGTTGTGAAGCAGAAACTGAATATTTTTTTGGTTTCAGTAGGGCTTTCAAGTTTTTAAGGGATGAAATGGATAAGCTTTGAATTTAAGAGTTGAAACTTGGAATAAATGAATTACAAATGTATTTTATTCCATCATATACTTACTATGCGAATTCTCTCTCCCTCTCCCTCTCTCAGGAAGGAAGAGAATTCCTCATGAAGAATTACAAGCAAGGCGAACAGGAATCAAGAGAAGCAACAGGGAAAGAAGCAAAGCATACGAGAGAGAGCCCAGGAAACGACATCCAGCTTAGCTTTCCGGAACACCTCATCATGAGATTATTTGCGATTCTGGAAACATCTCTCATTGCGCTTGGTCCAAATCGATCATAACGTGGCAAGGATAATCTCCAAAAAAGTCTCCCTTCAGGTGTTTTTAGACTCAGCCACGAGAAAGAATAAGTGATTGTTGGGATTTCTACTTGAAGGAAATTTCCCAAAACCGGGAAACGATACTCATGTCGATTTGAAGAGCTCTTTCTTTCAAATACAACACGAGCCCGAATTCCAGATTTAGGGATGTCACTGCAAAATATATAATTTTCAACAACACAATTTATTTTACATGCCACAGTTATCTACAAACTCCATGCGCCAAACGCAACAATAGTTATTTACGTAGAGTTATGACTCCTAATCATGCAATGATACTTTTCCCTTTTTTAGTTTTTATGGATATTACAAAATCACGCTTTGATCCTGTGAATTGTAATTTTCAATCTTGTTATGTAAAATGTTACTATTTAGTTTTTTAGCTTATCATTCTTGATTTGCCAATTTAGTCTCCTAATTTCAGTTTTTTCACAAACAATACCTTTATAGATGTTATTTGTGAACTTTGTTTGCAAAGTAATGGGTTTGGGGGCACTCAGTATTCAGATTCAGAGTGTGGCATACCATGCTTGTTTTATTTAATTGTTCATAACTAGATCTGTTTCCACTTTTTTGGAACAGAGCATACTCTCATATTTCATAATACATCAGGTTTGGTTTAGCTGTAAAATCATCCCAAAAAAAAATAAAAAATCAATTGACTTGATCAAGCACCCCTAATATCTTTAGCAAATTTTCAATTCATAAAATATATTTTAGCAAACTTTAGCTACAAATATATATAGCAAAATGTTCACCTGAAAACTGGTTCGCAAGAGAACCTCATGCCAATTCAATTGGTTAGATGGGGTGGGCCCCACTGTGATGTGTTGTTCACATCCACTCCAACCATCAGATGCTTCACAACATGTTAGGGCCAGGGCCAAAAGATCAGGCCAATTCATGATTCCGGTGGGCCACATCAGGGGAAACAGTTGAGAGGGAACAACCACCCTTGATTTTAATTGGCGCCCACCTGATTTGCAAAATGACCTGATTTTTTTCCATGCCCCTTCATTCGTGACAGATGAAGGGAATGGACGGTGCAAGGGAATGGATGGTCCAAATTCCATGTACACAGCAAGTTGGGGCCCAGACAGAATCAAGGGTGAGCATCCTTTCTCCCAACAGTTCCTCTTGGTGGACCCCACCTAAATCACATATTGACATGAATTGTGGGCCCTGGGACTAACTTGATGGGATGCATCTGATGGGCACTTCTATGGCATAAACAACCTACATGACATTCTGCTATCACTGAAGCCTGTCTTCATTCATATAAAGCAAATGCTGCATTCATATGAGAACCATTGCTGATCATGCACAAACATGAGTAAATGTTGCATGCCATGCCTATTTCCAATGATGAGAACTCGATGAATAAGGAAATTACAGAATTCAGGACCTAGGGAAACAAATAGTTTTCTCCATTGCAGGACTTCATACACGGGCACCCATGGTTGAATAATCTAGACCTTTTATATGATGAGCCCCACCTGGATGGGAATGCCTGAAAAATCCTCAAAATTGGAATATCCTAACCCTAGATCAGTGGCCTATAAATAGACAGGTAAGACAGAATATGGGAACCACCCATATTCATCTGAATTCTGAAGATAGGCCAACGACTGAAGCATTCGGAACTTCTAATCTGGGAAACCTTTAGGTACCATCAATCAACAGTTGCAGCCATCAGATCAAAGGTCTAGATTAATAAGCATGGAACCCATGTACAGAATCCTGAGCCACTGCAAACTAACATTTGATGAGGTTCAGGACATTTATAATTCCTAAAAGATATGTACCAATCCCACAAACTCAAAAATAAACATAAAAATACCAAGGATCAATTAGATGGAGAACATTAGCTAGTTGTCTGCCTCTTAACCAAAGGGGTCAACAAGCACTGGTTGTTTTTCTTTCCTTTTGATAGAAACATTAGGCACTGGTTCTTCACAGGAAACCGCATTTCTATGCCAGCCAGCACCTCAGATGCTGTTTACAGGAAACCTAAGGTACATAAAATCAAGACATTGCTGCCATCTTCCGGCAGCACACTTCAGGAGGCAAAGATGACATTTCAGAAATTGCATGCAGCGTTCTAATTAGTTATAACAGGCTGCCAGGTATATTATTAATGCAATCAAGTTATGGACCAATGAGATTTCAATACCCGAATCACTAGAATGAATGAAGAACTCACACCATGCAAGAGTTTTTTTTTTTAATAGAGTGGGAACAACAACTTACCAAACCCGAAACTTCTTCACAATTCCCAAGTAAAACTCCACAAAACTCAAGTATACAGTGCCTTCTAACTCCTAGCATACACCATTTTATAGGCCCTTATAAATATTTAATTACAATTTTTCTAACTATTAGACTGATTACAAATCAATCTCATAAGATACCAAATAGCAAAAACCCTATCTACAAACACTTGGGCATGTTCTAACAGCCTAAAATTTTAGCAAAAGCAAATCCAACAAATCATCCCAAAATCTTTAGAGAATCTTCAAGATCAGCAACCACCATTGAAACCAACAACTGCAATCTTCCAAAAATTGAAAAGTTGGTCTTTGAAATCTGAAATTTAGCCCCCAAAACTTGCAGCAAACAACCCAAAATTGAGCACATGTTGGGCCCTTAGGCTTGCATATTCCCCTCGGCTTAGAGAGAACTCAACTCTGACAAGGTTGATACCTTGTACAAGAAGTAGAGAGGTCATCAAACTTTTTTATTTGTCACCCGTACCATTTCACCAAGTACTGCTCGTATTGACCTTGTCTAAAGTCAATTGTTACGTGAAGCACCTGTCAACTTACTTCTTATTTTTCGTAGTGAATAATTTGTCCATATAAACAATAATTTTTACTTGCATGGTAGACGCCTTGCTATGGTATTTGAACAAATCAGTCACGTTGAAAGTTGATGAGATATCCAAGTCATCTGGAAACTTGATCTCGTTGGTATTGTCACACGACTTCCTCTTGACTCGACATGGACCAGTCTTCTTAGACTTGACCTAGCAGCAAGCTCCACTCGAAAACTTTTCTTTGAATAGGAAAGCCATAAGCTAGCCACCTTCTTTATATATCTTCTCTCAATGATGTTCATCTGTAGCTTCTCATAAATTGGCATTGCTCTCTTTGATCTTCTCCTTTCGCTTATTTCTCCTTTCACATCTAGTTCTTTTCTAATCAGTAAAAGGATATTTATTGAAAATTCTTTCACTTCTTTCATGCTTTTGTATGTTGAACTAATCTTTATCAGATTAGGCGTTGGAATCTGCTTCATCAGGTGCAAGATGATTTTTTTAACGTTCTTTAAGTTTTAATTTATCCAACATTTCTTATGAGATTCTGTCCTCATTAATTCCCCCATTTACCAGAATCTTGCACATCTTCCCACCTAAGTGCAGGTGGTGCGAAAGATCTTGTCTCGCAACCATTGCCCCTCATCAATCACCTGAGACATTGATAACATCGTCCGCTCAACAACCAAAGTCTCCCCAAAACCTTCATTCATCTGCTATACCTTGCACGGGCCACAACCATCAATATATGCATGTTCTTCACAATCCAATGATGTACCATTCTCTACTTCATTTGCCTATTACTGGGATTATCTTCAACATGTTCTCCGGCCACAACCAAACTCACTCAACTGCAAACTTGTGTAAAGGATATTCAAAAGAACAATATCAGTCTCCTGACTGCCTACACTTGAAACATTTAAAGAAGTGCTGTTCAACCCCATTTTGGATGCAATAGCCCCCCATCTATAACCACACCCAGGTCGAGTTTTGCTTTATGGTTAGATGTGGGCCTATTGTTCCTCCATCTATATAGGTCATGTGGTTTCTTTATATGGGAAATTCGCTTATTGCCCTATCGTGGATGATGGTCCTCGTGAGGCACAAAATCATCTCCCAAATCCCAATTGATTCTCTTCAGCTTTCAATGCAAGTGTATATGCATCAGAAATTTTACACGCATCATCTAAAGCCAGTTTCTTTCCCATTGGGGATTTGGGAGGTTTGGATTAAGACCATTAAGATATCTTGAAACTTTTGTCTTCATACTGGCAAAATCCAGGCCATCATATCAAGGTAAGAAATTCCTTGATGTATCCATTACTGATTTTTTTTTTTGCCCTTGACGAAGATTTTGACATGCTTGATAGAGGCCACAAACAAAAGTCATGGGCAAGAACTTGCTCTCTAGTTTCTTCATCTTTTTGTCCAAGAAAATCACTTTCCCCACACCTTGACAGATCAACTTGAACACCACCCCACTATGCTAATGCATGGCTGGAAAACTCTACGGCTACCATTTTAAGCTTCCTACGGTCAGCGATTTTCTTGTACTAAGAAACTTTCTCCACCATACTTATCCGTTCAATGAAACCGTCTACATGCAAACAAACGACCATGCAATTCCAAAATTTTCACCTTAATTCCAAGTTCTATGTCACATTCCAACGGTCAATTTTTTTATATCACTGGCATCTTCACCAACCAAGACCACTTTTTGGATGGGACCATGACTGAGGCCTTCCCCTGCATGTCTCATAGTCCAACTTTAGTCTTGGGAATACCTCCACGTCAGAGATCTCTCACTTGATCAGTGAGCGTTGACATTGTCTACCATATGCCTAAGTTGATCTATCCACTTCACGAGTTCTTACTTCAGCTGGGCTCTACTTGTGTAGGACCCTTCTATCACTCCCTTCAAAGCCATTAGGAGACAATGTAGAGTACAAAATTACCACAATCCACTACGATACCAAATAATCAATCAGATCATCAAATTGATGAGATTTAGATAATCCAAATCATGAGAAAGGACGAAGAACACACACCATGCAAGAGTATTTGAATACAGAAACATAAACAACTTATTAAATTCAAACTTCTTCAGTAGTCATAAGCGGTGTTCGAGTTGTCGGTAGCGCTACAAGTTTCACTGGCCAGAGATAAAGATATAATATCGCCGATAACCGAAAATGCGGGAAAAAAGAGGGAAACATGGGGAAAACGATGGAATTTTATGGTGAAACTTCAAGACATGCCTAAATACACATATTTGCATATTTAGGAATTTAAAAAAAAAAAAAAAATAAAAAAAAAAAAAAAAAAAAAAGAATACATTACATGATAACTTTTCATTTAATGGGAACCAAAAAACATGTGATGCCATAAAAAATCGCTCCAATAGCAACCAAAATGAGTTTATATATTACAAATGCAGCTAGCATACAATAATTAAGACATGTAAAACTAAATGAACTCAAATAGGCCAAATCAAGGATGGATTGGATTATCAGATCAGTGTGGTTTTTGCATGATAGAGATGTAAGTCACAAATCCACTCCTACCATCTGTTTTGAAAGACCACAATAGGACAGTGTTCTAAAAGTCAGGCAGATCCAAAACTCAGGTGGTGGGCCATACCAACAAAACACTGGGAACAACAACGTGTTGAAACCTTCTTGTAGGCCGTAGCTGACCATATGATGTTTATATGCCATCCAAACCGTTAGTACGATTATTACCACTCACATATATTGTAGGAACAAATACCATCCTGACACAACTTTTGTCACTGCCAAGTGTTCAATCCTCACTATTTCGTGTGGTATGGCCCCCCTGAGCTTTGGATCTGCTTGATTTTCAGAATCTTGGTCTAATTGTGGTCTTTCAAAACAGATGGACGGAGTGGATTTGTGACGTACATCTCTCTGGCCCCACGTACGAGTCACACGCAATCCGCTCCCAGATGCATAAGGGCGTGGATTAGGTGTGTTACCCAGGCAACAGCTTAGTGGATGTTACCCTTACCGTAGGGCCCACCTTGATGATATATTGTATATCCACTCCGTCCATCAGTTTTTACAGCCCATTTTAGAAAATGGATCCAAAAATTAAGTATATACAAATCTCATGCGAACCACACCACAAAAAAGAGTGATGATTGAAGGGTAACCATTAAAAACTTCCTAAGGCCCAATGTAAGGTAGACCCGTAATGCTTTTTTGCCATCCAACCCGTTGATAAGGTCAACTAGAACTAGATGAAATGAATATACAAATATTAGCTTGATCCAAAACTTTTGTGGCCTACAAAAAGCTTTTAATAGTCATTCGCTACTTTTTCCAATGGCGTGGTCCACCATAGATTTGGATCTAATTAAGTTTTTGGATAAGGACATAAGGTCCTTGGATGAGCTGGAAAAAAAAAAAAAGGATGGGCAGGATGGATGTGGAAAACATTCATCAAGGTAGGCCCCACATGGTAATGGTAACACCCACTAAGCTATTACCTGGGTAACAGCTAATTAGCTTCTATTTCATAAAGGGAAGGTATTTAATACTCTAGCTGCGTATGACGCTTGATACCTAGCATTTGAAAATGGTACATGTGGCAAATTTTAACATAATCTAAACCGCGTTTTCGCTTCATCAAGGTCTATGTGGCCTAATCAAGAGGTTGGATGGCAGAAGGGGAAAAAAAAAAACAAAACAAAACAAAAACATTACAATGGCCCTAGTAAGTTTTTAATGGTGGGCATTTAATCACCACTGTTTCCCTTGGTGTGGTCCACCTGAGATGCAGATCTGCCTCGTTTTGGGCTCATGCCCTGAAATTATGTTTCAAAATAAATGGACAACATTGATATAATGTTTATCATTATGATGGCCCCACAGAGCATGGACCCACCAACCAACGGATCCAAATAGGTCGCATGCCCAGCAACTTTGTAGGAAGGGAATTGCGCATCGCATAGATCAGTACGCTAAGCATACTGAGTTAACTTTGTGGGGCCCATTTTGATTTATGTATTTTATCCACCTCGTCCATCCATTTTACCAGATAAATTTGGGGCTTAATCCCAAAGATGAAGCATATCCAATGCTCAAATGGACCACACCACAAGAAACAATGTAAATTAAATGCTTACCGTTGAAAAATCATTAGGGGCTACAGAAGTTCCATGTCATTTTTGTATTTTGCCTTCACCCATTTCTTTGTGATCTTATGAACAGCTTGGATGACAAATAAACATCATTGTGGGCCCTAGGAACGTTTCAACAATAGGAATCATTGTCCCCACTACCTTGGTGGTGTGGTTCACTCGAGCTTTGGATCTGCCTCATTTTTGAGGTCGTGACCTAAAATTAACTCGCTAAATGGATGGACCGTGTGGATATAACACATACATCATGGTGGAGTCCATGGAACTTGGTGACGTCCACACACACCCGCACACCACGCAAATCTGCTCCCGTAAAAACCCTTCGAAAGCCATTTTCGAAACAGAAGAGGGTTTCGGAAGGAGACCCTCAAAACCCTAAATTCCCGAAATAAAATCTCTTCGCCGATATCATCTTTTGGGTTGAAATTGTGTTCGAAGAAAAAAAAATGGAAAGTAGATATTGGATGGCACTTACGGCACACTGATCAATCGATTGGCCCACTACAATTTCTGATCACCGATCCTCTTCTACGATTGGCTCACTGCCATTTCCTATTAGCGATCCTCTTCTACAAGTACGAAAATCCACAAGTTTCCCCGTCTTTTTCCTTTTTTGGATATTTTGTATATTTACGCAGCGCCCCAATGTTATCAATCTTTTTATCATCGAAAAGGGGTTGTTGACTACAGTTATCCCGTGACATGGTAGTAGATACAACAATTTCTCGATGACAACTGAACTTTTTGCAAAAAATAAAATAATAATAAATAAAAATAAAAATCAATAAAATCGTTGAAAAATCAATGATATTAGGAAGAGAAACAAAAAACTCCAGCGATACTGAAATTATCGGCAATAATTCGATAATATCGTCGATAATTTAAACACTGGTCATAAGTACCCTACAAAACTCCAAAAACATGTAGTGCGATATATCTCCTAGAACAACCCTTTTTATCAGCCCAAATGACACACCCTAGAATCCCTATGCATCGTTAATTAGGATTTTCCAACTCTTAGACTGTTACAAATCAATCTAATAAAACACTAAATAGCAACAACTCAATCGAAAGATTTGGCCATATCTTAACAGCCTAAAAATAATAAACATCCAGCAAATCATCATAAAATCATCAGAGGATCTTCAAAATCAGCAACCACAATCTTTGAATATGATAAAAAGGAAGTCACTGAAAGTCATCACCAAAACCAGCAACCAACAGCCCAAAATTCAGAGGATGTTGAGCCTACATCAATAACTCATTTTTTTAAAAAAATTGAAGATTTTTTTTTGAAAGATAATTCATTAAAAAATTTGAACCTAGTATATCCAAGAACATAATATGACCAATTATTTGATCAAAAAACTCATAAGGATCAATCAACTATAGTTGACATGCACAAATCTAGATCGTAATGATCATTCCAAACTGAGAACTACCAGTTCTAACCTAACCACTGCACTGCCAATATTACAAAAGCTTATAATATAAAAAGAAGATCTAAAGAAGAGAATATACATTAAGCAGCCCAGACATTTTGAGGAAGTCGAAGAGATTTAAATCAATTCGTGGTCCAGAAGCGACTGTTCTTTGTCCTGGTGGTAGCTTCTAAGTTTTGGAAGTTTTGTTCTCTGTTGAAACCAACTTCTAATCTGGAAAACATGACATACCGGTAAGAAGATTACTCAAGAAACTGAAAACATATTAGTCAAAGTTTCAAGTTTGCTTCTTCTTCTTCTTTTTTTTAAACAAAATATTAGTCAAAGTTTCAAGTTTGCTTATACCAAAAGGTCATAGTCACAATTGATAGCATATGCCCTCTGAAGAAATCTTCATATTAGCACCAAAAAATCACGGAATGCATGAATAAAAGTTGTATATATACAAAGAACATTCTCAGCAACCTCGTGTTAGTAGGCCAAAATTGCAACAATGGTTTTTTTTTCTTCCATGAAACAAACATGCAGCAAGTGCCTGCAAAGGATTCACAGACACAGGGGCACCCATTACAGCAACCTCGTGTTAGTAGGCCAAAATTGCAACAATGGTTTTTTTTTCTTCCATGAAACAAACATGCAGCAAGTGCCTGCAAAGGATTCACAGACACAGGGGCACCCATTACAGAATGCATGAGTAGTTGTGTACTTGTGTATACAAAGAATATTCCCAGCAAATTCACATAATAGGCTAAAATCCAAAATTTGTCAAGCTGTGAACACAAAAGAACATTCTCACATGGTAGGACTTTCTCAACAACCTCGCAGAGTAGGCTAAAATTACCATAATAGTTTCTTTTTCCTTCCCTGACATGCAAACCAGCACACGGACAAAGTCCTTTTACCTTTTTTATAAAAAAAAACATGAAAAAATGCCTACTACACCATTTATTCTGCATAATAGACCATCAAGTGTATTGACAGTAAAAATAGGCATTTGAGAACCTCACCCAAAATACTCCTCACAATTAAGCATTTTGTACTATATTGAATTTGGCATTTATTATGTTCCTTTCATCAACCCCTCTCTTTCATGTAATTAGATCTGAAAAAAGGTGCCAGAAATGCAGCACAATTCGGTAGGTGAATAGGTAAGCAGGTTGGAATCTACAACCTGCCCAAAGAACCTTGCAGACTGGCAGGATAACTTACTTTATCAATGTTAGAAATGCATAAATGATCCATATATGAGTTTCCAATTACAGTAGGCCCACACCAGGGGTCAGTATTTTTTTGAAGAGTAACAAGAGATTATTAAAGAAACGCCGAGTAGGTGAAACTATTACAAACGAAGAAAAAAAAAAAAAAAATTTACAATCTGCCATAGATTTAATACAAGAAGCCCACTCAAGCACCAAAGTATGAGCCTTCAAGAAGACCCCTGCTTTGAGGGTTCATTACAGAAGTATCTCCCACTTCTTTCCCCCAAAACCGCCCACAAGGACTAAGGAGGCTAGAAGAACCAATCTCCATATGACTAAAATTTCTTCCTAGCCCTACCCCGTGCCAAATCAACAGGTCCCCCACCAATCCCGGCATCACCCAAGACATGTCAAATATTCTGAAAAATCTACACCACGCCTGCCTAGCAAAAGAGCAATGAATACTATCTCAGCATCCTCATACACATTATGCATATATTAGAAAACACCATTGATTGTTTATGGAGGTTGCCTACAGTGTGAACTCTTCCTCTACCAACAAGCCATCCAAAAGCCACAAACCCTTCCACTACCACCAAGCCATCCAAAAGCCACAAACCCTCCCACTACCACCAAGCCATCTAAAATCCACAATTTGTGTGTGTGTGTTTGGGGGGGGGGGGGTCGCAATAAATCGTAGAAAGATCGAACCAAAAAGAGACTCGATTTATCCTTTAGGCAAAGCATTTGTCTGATTCCACTCTCAACAGCACATAATGATTGAGAGGCTCAAGGAGTCTCACAAACTCCTCCGCCTCCACGTCCGTCAAGTTTCTAGGGCATGGAGGAGACCAAATCACATCATTGCCAAGAAAGGAGAAGCAATTGGATATCATGATATTCCTCTTCAAGGATATGAGCTAATCTAGGGAACACATATTGGAGAGGAGATTATCCAATCCATACATCTTCCCAAAAGCGAGTAATCTCCCCATTTCCGATGGCAAAACCAATCCTTGTGCTAAATATATGCTCAATCTTAGATATCCCTTTCCAAATCTATGAGGCTTTATACGGTAAAGAATCTTTCACCCCAGATCCCCCTTCTTGGCACCTGCATTTCTCCGCTATAGTTCTACGCCAAAGAGCATCTTCCTTCTTGAAGCACCACAACTATTTTCCCAAGAGAGCTAGATTCATCTTTTCCCAATCCCTTATACCAACCCCTCCCTCATATGAGTCACGACCCTATAAACCTCTCTCTACCCCGACAAGGTGAAATCTCTATTTATTGTTTGCTCCCCACCATAAGAAATTATGCCTCATCTTTTCCAACCTCTCCTACACCGATTTCGAACACCTGAATAAGGACATGAAGTACAATGGGAGATTTGATAAAGTTGTTTTAATAAGATTATTGCGCCAATCCACCCAAAGAAAGGTATCAGATTTTCCATTAACGAGCTTCTTTTAAACCTCTCCACAACTGTATCCCACAAATGCGTAGACATCTTCCCAATGCAAAGGGGAAGCCCAAGATACGTAGATGGTAAACCCCTCGCCAAACATCCAAAGATCAATGCCATCTGCTAAACTTCCTCCTTTTTCCTTATGCACCCCCAACATTTCACTTTTTACCATATTTATCTTTAAATCTAAGACCACTTCAAAACATATAATAATCATCGAAGCTTGTCCACCATAGATTCACTTGCTTCACAGAATAGCAAAGTATCATCAGCAAATTGGAGGTGGGAGATGGGAGCACTTATCCTAATTGGCTTGAATCCACAAATGATAATTGTCCCTTGACTTTTGGCTAACATGCTACCTAGACCTCTATTGAGAGCGGCGAAACTCGCACACACATCCCGTGCATGTTAGAAAAGATCAGTACATACTCCCAGCTTCCCAACCCCTCATTTTGGGCATTAAAACCCAAAAGAGCCAAAACCTCCCAGCCCCCATTGAGAGCCCTATGTGTAACCGATCACAACAGTTAGGATAAGGCTTTGATGATGATATAAATGTCAATGCCTTCCCTGAGGAACCCATATGTGGTATAGAAGCAATGGGTTCATGGCACACCACAATTTAGAAAAATTGGCAACCATGATTTAAAATATTTAAGTCTTTTTGTCATGGTGAAATATTCCAAATTCCTTTTTGCAACATTTGGATATATTATATATTGATGTCCATGTAGCACTTGTGCTTAACCATTTTAGTAGGATGAAGAACTCTTGTTCAGATAAATATCAAAATGCAATATGGGCACTCATAACCACCAACCTTCTATTTGCTATAAGCTAAAGGTTTTTATCTCATCAAAAGATATTATTAAATATAAAATATTAGCATCTAACAACACTAACCATACAATTATGATTTAGCATCTTATATTTTATTAAGTTTCCAAATTATCATCTCCATTCAATATAACCTTATGTTTTAAAATATCTCAAGTAAGTTTATCATATTGTTGGAATATTCCAAGTTCATATGTATAACACTAGGGTAACATAAATAACTCCCATATGCTTTAAGCTTAAATGTATTTATAAACTATACATGCTTATTGTTTAACCATTTCTACACTTCTATTCAGCCCCTTTTTTGTGGGGGGCAACTCATTGACGCCATTTAAAATGCAAGTTCAAAGGATGAGCATGGAAGTGAGAAGAAGGAAAAGTGGAGACATGGGCACATGCCTATGGCTAGATTCCAGATGAAACCAAGATTCAAAGTAGGCCCGAAACTGTGCCAAAAGAGGCCAACAATCAATACAACCAAGGTATTCCCAAAATGGTGACGTAGCAGCCATTACGCATCTGTAATAGTGGTAACCATTACACGTTACAGGGTGGTAAAGGCCATTAGGAAAAATTGACCAGTGATGGTCCCGTAACAATCATGTAAAGGTCTTTTAACAGTATGTTACAAGGGCGAGGTAAAAATAAAATAAAAAGAACTTTTAAAAAAACGAAACAGCCATTACAGCCCATATCGTAATAATAACAGGGTGGCCACTGTGCCCACCATCACCATTATGGAATACCTTGAGCACAACACCTTCAAATTGGTAGAGAAGCAAGGTTATGCAGCAGGTTTGTCAGTGTTGATGATGCCATGCTTACATCAGGCCTTTTGGCATGAATATTGCATACCATGATGTGGTGTAAAGAACCCAAGTCAAGCGCATCTTTAGACAGTAACCATGTCAAAGTTTGCTTCTTTCTTGGAAATTTTTAGACAGTTATAATAATTAAGATCCATCTCATCCAAGGGCTTAGATTAGACATAGGGTTGAGAAATTCAAGAAAGCATATAAAATGGTGTTGGTCAGCCATATGGCTGGTCTGTGGAAATGGCAAGCTTGTTTTCTTCTTTTCATTTTTTCCCTTTTTTATTTTTGAAAAAACATGAGCGGCATTTTGGTATTTGAAGGGTTTATCACCTAGATTTCCTGCAAATCAAAGCCCTTCTCTCCTAGTATCCTTCAGTCCTTCTAGCATTGTTCATCTCTTTTTGTGCTTTTCTTTTTTGGAAGGGTAACACAATTTTATTAAAAAGGGAAAAAGGATGATAGGGATCACCCAAATATAAAGGGGGGGAGGGGCAGCTAAAACCCTTCAAAAGGATCCCTAAAAAAGCCCAACAACATCAGACACTTTGGCCAAATCAACAACATAATCCTTAGCTCTAGAGAAAACCCTTTAGCCTGGCTAGATTTATCACTAAAGGTATGATTATTGCTCTCCTACAACACCACCAATAGCACATCAAGCAAATAGAAACACCAAACAATTAGCCACCTCCTATCTCCCCTTCTAAAATGTTGCCAAACCTTTAGAAGATCCTCTATAATATGCTACATCAACCAATCATCATAAAGAGGGAAAGAAGATTCCGCCAAATTTTTAGAGTAAAGGGCAAAGGAAAAACAAGTTATTCGCCGATTCCACCTCCTTAAGAGTTAAGACCAAGGATGCAAGCATCTACAATAGACAGTTTTGCCCCACCAACCAAACGAAAGCAAGGACCCCAAGAGGGCCTTTGAATCTCCAAATGCAGAAGATGCAAACTAGGCTACCAAGATTGGAGAACCGGCAAGGCCAAGTAGAAGAATTTCATCTAGAAACAACCCAATTTGTCAATTTCCTACATCCACTGATCACAATTGAAAAGGACAACCCCACAAGTGCTAAACAAGGGTCTTGAGCAAGGTAATCAATCTATAACTGTAACAGTGGCGGTAATGGCCACCGCCATTACCGTTGCGGCCTTTAATAAATAAATAATTTAAATAAATAAATAAAAATTGTATCAAATCCATAACAGGTGATTACTACCCCAAAAGGAGTAATAGATCCCATTGTACCAATGTAACGATTTTTTAATGCCTTTGTCATGAAACTCGACAAATCCATATTTCTGCAAAATCTCGAGGACCAAACAATGTTCCCACCCACTGAAGACAACATGAGAGAAGGGAATAACTCCCTTGAACGCTAACCTGAATAGTTTGGGAAATTCCTCACATAAAGCCAACTCCCAACACCATCTTTCTAACAAAAATCAAACCCCGGTTCCCTCTCTGTTGAGGGTCAAATATTGCATATTATTCCCCATTTATATCTTGGTTTTATGAACATGATAATGTTTAATGTTCTATTTTACTCGTGTTTGTGTTGCAAGGTGAATTTAAGAGTTTGGATTGAAAAGGGTGCTAAAAGCATGGATTTGATGCTCAAGAATCACCAAGGCAAGGGATGGATCTTAAGAGACCAAGATTGAAGAATTCGCATACCAAAGATCCAAGAAAACCAAGTGAGGAATGAAGAGAATCAAAGATTTGAAGGTGAAGAAAAGGAATCCTGAAATCGTCCTGAAAAAACATATTCTGAAACTCTGGGTCATTTTGTGAAATTGCGCGTGAAGTCTATTTTAGCAAACTGTGTAAATTTGAGGCGGTTTCTAAAGTTTTCCAACTAGGTGCGAAAGTTGGAGTTACACAACTATAAATAGGACTTTTTATGATGTTCTTAGGTATCTTCTAGGGTTTAAGGAGTGGAGCAAAAGGGTGGAGAAGCCGTCGTCAAGAGTTTTTATTCTTCTTCCTTAGTTGTTTTCATGCTTTCTTCTAGGGTTGTAGATCCAATCATGTTTATGGTTGGCTAAACCTCTTAGCTAGAGCTAAGAGGTGAAGCTTGTAGCATGATGAGATGTTTCTATTATTGCTTTGATTCACGTTTATGTTGAACTCCATGGATTCTAATTTGACATTTAAGGAATACTTTCAATATTTAATGGTTTATTGTGACTCAGATTACAATAGATCTGCAATAGCATTGAGTATCTTCTTTTCTTGATTTGAGATTGTGAAATTAGTAAGTCCTGTTGTTCACCATCGTCCCTTGGGCATTGTAGGGTGATGGAATCTTTCCTAATCTTCACAATTCTCCTACTTTGAGATTATGGGATTGGTAAATCCTGTTGTTTGACATTGTCTCCTGGGCATGGTTTGGTAATGAAATCCCTGTCAATTATCATAGTTCTCCTTCATTGAGAATTAGGTCAATGGAAGTTCAAATTTGGTTTTATTGATATATTTTTTAATTGGATAGGATAGGACTCCAATTCTAATTGTATTACTTGAATCAAGCAAGAGGGCTCCCTGATCACTACAAGTGGATCATTGGCACCCTAGTTCCCACCTTTAAATTCTTAGTTTTAATTACTATATTCATAATTACTCTCTCAAATACTTCAGAATTAGTTTCACATCTTCTTCTAGTTCTACTTCTAGTTAATTTCAGAAACGTACAAGTTTTAGTCTCTGTGGATTCGACCTTGGTCTTACCGAGATTATTACTACATCGCGACCCTACACTTGGGGTTGTGAACACTCTCCCAACCTAAGGAACATTCCCTCTTAAAAGGAATCACAACTTTCAAGATTATTTTCCACAACCCCGGAGCTTCATAAATGATCAAAGAATAGAAAACCACCCACATTCCTCTTGATGAGGACATCACTTCACATACACCCTTGCTTACGTATCGGAAGATGAGGCGGGCCGCACCGATTTCCATGTGGCTAGCGAGCACCCGTGATCATGCTGAAGACCCAATGTGCATGTGCGAGCATCTAAAAGACCGTTGGATTGGAGGGACGTGATGATCGGGCCGTTGGATCACATTATCGTGGATCGTCCACACTACTTTTTCTTAGATTTTATCAACTTTTAGTTTTGTTTATGTTATGTTTGGACACCATTATAAATGTTTCTAGTTGATTTTAGTTAGACTGGCTATTTTCGTCAAAATTCACAAAACAGGATGTTTATTGTAATTTTCAAACTTTCTTAGAGTTATAAAAGAGGCGGGCATGTGACCCTCTCCCTCATTGGATTTTGTGATAATAAAAAGAGAGAGAGAGAGAGAGAAAGCTCTTGATTTCTTCTTCTTCCATCTTCATGAGATTTGAAGATATTTCCATGTGATTTGAAAGGGAGATTGGTGTGAGGCTTAACGAAGGTGCGAGGTCTCCTTCTATCCCCACATCACTATCTCTTTTTCCCTCTATCAAGGTATTTTCTTCAAGTTCCTCGATTCTCCCATCGTAAGCCTCCATGTCCTCTTAAACCCATCTTTCAATTACCTATCTACAATCACAAACCCTAAGAGACCTAACCCATCCATTCCACGCCACACGTGTGAACCTTCCGGGTTGGCCATACGGCCACACCTTGTCCTTTTTTGGCTTCCTTTCACCCTTGAATCAAAATCCTATTTCCTCTCTACCAAAATCCTAACCCTAAATCTAGATATCCATAACTTTCCTAGATTTTTCCAATTTCCTAAAACCGTAATTTTACTATAGGTTGTATTAGGCCTTCTACTTTGAAATACACTATACCCTATGCTAATTGGATGTCCTTACATCCATTAGATCCTAGTTTCATTTTATTTAATGATCTTGTGTGACGATGTTGGTAACTTGAGTTATAATTATGCATGATGTCCTTTTGGTTTTCATGGTATTTGTGATGATTATGGCAATGTTTGTATTTTTTTGTTAATTGTCTTAATTCTGCTACTTGATCTCACATGTTATTTGGTTTATGCATCAGTCCCACACCACCTCTACTCCATATTTGACACATAACTCGATGTCATAAGCAACCTTCCTCTTCCCACATCTCTATAAACATTTATTCAGCAAGGCTACATTATGAATTTGAGATTGTTAATTCTTGCAACAGGCCTACTTCATAGGGCTTGCGCACCTCGTATCAGCCAACCAAGTGGAACTTTCTCCTAGCATCAGAACCAGCCTCGCACAACTCACTTTGGGATTGATGGATCTTAATTTTATCCGCTGGACGGCACAGTTTACAGCTGGAAGTTCATTCTTGGTGCTAGAAGATCTGTTGTAGGAGTTGAACCTCCTTTTTTAGCGGTTGAAAATTTATTGTAATTGCCGGAACTTGGAATTTCTCACTGATTTTCAGTTTCTATTCCATTGTGAGTCACCAGGTTCTTCTAAACTCTAGATTGCGCAACATCAATGAGATCCCATGGAACCTAATAAATTTCCTGAGAGATTTTTGACACAAACCTATCTTTGAGTTCATTTTTAAACCACATTCTAACTGAAGCCAGTTGACCAGTAGATGCATTGGCAAGAGATTGCACCTTCCCCCAAGTATTAGAAGTTTATTCCTGTTTCTACATAAGATGTCCATCCCAGTATTAGAAGTCTATTCCTGTTTCTACATAAGATGTCCATCCCAGTATTAGAAGTCTATTCCTGTTTCTATGTAAGATGTGCATCCCAATTTTGTTATCTCTCTGTTCTTATTCATTGCTCTATTTGATTATTTGATCTGATAACAATGAAACAGGAACTGACAATGATACAGAACTGCTAATCAGCACCATCCTGTTCAATCGCAAATGATGTCAGAAAGTTTTTTAAGCCATCAAAGTATAGGAACAGAAGATTCTAATCACAACATCCATAACTCCCACAGCAAGTTCAGTTGGCTTGACATTGACAAAGTTATCCATGGCAGAAATTCTCACTCCCATATTGACTCTTTCTTGTCATGACAAGTAACTTTAAGGGTATGTTTGGATGCACTATCATAATGGATTTCCATAATTGGTCTAATAAAGCAGAATGACCAAACTGTAATATCCTACCTTAGCATTTCTACAGAGGTCAGGGATCCAAATTGTAATCACATTAATTTCAAAGTTCAACTTAAACCTAAACTATATAAAACTAAAATATCAGTGATATACTTCCTCAGAATAGATGCTGGGACACATCATTTATCTTCCCCACTTCCTCATGTTGCCATTTCTTCACTGTTAACTCCTCTTTGATTAGAATCGATATTCGCAATTCAACTCACTTGTTCATCCAAACGTGGCCCCTAAAATCTCAAGCAATCTCTCTTCAATAACCACCCACATGTGCATGCTGTTGTACTACAAAATGCTAGCCATCAGTAGAAAAACATCCAAACTCAAACACACATTTCTCAGAAAAATTCCACAAATACAACAGCCAAACAACAAAGTGGTCCAAAAATCCAAAAGTAACTCATAGTGACTGCAACACAAGGAATCGCTGTTTTCCGCAATTACACCAAATCTTTCCACATTTAGATACCGAAAATAAATAAAATAAAAAGTGAACAGAGAAAGATCCAGGCAACGAATTTCAGCAACAAAAAAGAGTAAACGGGAATCAGTCACTCGATCAAGAACACACAGAGAGAGAGAGAGAGAGAGAACCTGGATTAGGGCGAGGGTTCGGTTGTAATCGAACGAGATCGAGCTCCAATCGTGTCATTCTCGCCAAAATCGACCGTCTTTCTGATGGTAATCACCGAAACCCTAGCAGATCTTCGAATCGACACGCGCACAGAGCAAGATAGAGAGAGACGAAGAGAACCCTAGAAGGAGAAGAAGAAGAGCTTCCTGTGTCTGTGGGGACGGGTAAACGAAACTCCTTTGTCAAACTACTAGGAAACAAAAACAAAAACGAAAAAAAAAAAAAAAAAAAAAACGGAGTCTTCCCAAAACCCTCCTATTACGCCAACACCAAACCCTAGAAAAACTAAAATTCCTACCAAAAGAAATCAAATCACTCGAAAAACCCTATATTTCGAACCAAAACGCTACAGATGCAAATTTCCACAAATAACTCCAATTCAACCAAAATCAAACCCTGTCACATATTTTCTAGAAATTAGAGGCGAATCGCATACCTTCCGATGCGAAATCTGAGAAAGAAAAACCTCTGAAACGAGCAGCCGAGAGAAACGGAATCTCGCTGAAAATGGAGATCGGGTTTTAGGGTTTCTTGAATCCGAAAATGAGAGTGCAGGTACGTGTCGTGCGAAGACAAGCACTGACGCTCCTCGAGCTCCGAGTTGTACGAACGGTTAAAAGGAGATCAAAGTTACATGGCCTACAGTGATGTATTTATTATATCTACACCGTTCATCTATTTTTAGAGATCACTACGGAGCATTATCAAAAAACGAATCATAACCAAATATCATCTGGATCGCACCCTAAATAGCAACGGAGATACTGATTTTCACCGTTAAATCATTTGTAGGCCCACCGTAAGGTCACTGATAACTAAGGAAAAACAAAATTTATGTTGATCAAAAAATTTTATAACCCTATAAAGGGTTTCAATGGTAGCCGTTCAATCCCCCGCTACTTTTTGCAGTGTAGTACACTTGATAGCTAGATTTGTCTTATTTCCTTCTCATGCCTCGGGACGACTGCACGAAATGAATGGACGGTTTGGATATAACACGTAACTCATGCTCGGACTGTCAGAACTTGCCAACGACAATACAGTTATACAGTTGGCGTTAGGGAGTCCAGCCAATCCGCTCCCACCTGCCCCGGCCTGATAATAAAGCTCCAGCTGTCCAATGGCTGCACGGGCCAAATGTGTGGAGGTTACCTGGCAATTCAGGGGTGTACAAGTTGAACCGAGTCCAGTTGGCCTAGCTTGACTGGCTTGAACAGTGGCTGACCTTAGCTTGAACTCAGCTTGGCCCCGTCCTCCAGCTTAATTGACTAGCCAGCTTGGGCCGAATTTGCCATTGAGGCAGTTTCGTAAACACCTAAACTATAACTTCAAAATCTTACTGTTTTACAGACAAAGGTAATGGTTTTACGGGTATTTTCTCAAATACCTTCCAAGTAACATAAAAGGCAAAAAAAAAAAAGAAAAAAAAATTTGTTTCATGTACATACCTTCCTTACCACCTTGCACCAACCAAACCTTCCTTACCACCAGTCAAACCTTCCTTGTCACCTTGCCACCAGTCACATTTCGTTGAGTCATTTTATCAAACAGTTGATGAGCAACATCAATGGCAAAGCAACTGAGTCACCGAACTAGTTCGATCCGAGTTCGTTTCGAGCTGGATTCGATCTAAGTTGAGTCGAGCTGGAGTCTACTCGAACTCGGCTCGAACTCATTTTCGAGTTTAAAAAATCAGCTCGAACTCAGCTTCGAACCAAGTTAAATCGAGCTTTTTCGAGTCGAGTCGAGCAAGCTAACCAAGCTGGCTCGGTTCGTGTACACCCCTACCTGGCATTGAAGAATATTCCAAATATTTAAAGATGGACCAATATTCAATCAAACACGGTTACGATTTGATATCTAGTTACAAGAGAGACACATGTGTCAGATGATTTGATCCCCATTCGTGATTCAGTTAAGATTGAGAGAAGGAGCAAACTACATTTGATATAGCCTGATAACATATCAGTATCAGATTCCAAACCCCTCTGATAATCCAAGCCCTCGAGGACAGTTAAATGCGTGGGTGATTTGATTTGTATTGTCCAACAACTTAAAGCGATGATCAATTTTAGGTACAGGATTAACCCTTGAATTTTCCTAATATTGGCTTGGTTGTCTTCATCATATAAATTTGAAGGTTTCCAGACCTGATGACCGAATCTAATTAGTGGGCCACGAACATCACCCATCAAATGAATTGGCTACGAGAAGAATATTCGAAGAGTCGGTTCTGAATTTAACTAGTCTTTTGTTTCCAATGTAGGCTAAATATACGAAAGAATACAGGGTTAGTAAGAAAACCTAACGAGGGTTTCACCACTTCAACGGGGCTTAAAAGGATCACACAAGGAAGAGTCAGGGGCCTATGCCAAACACACATATTTACTTTATATTTAACGTTCTCATTTATGTTAGCGTAGTGTAGACTAGGTCTAGCATAAATATCTACTACTTAGCGAATTTCGCTACAATATATTAATAGTAAATTAAATATCTACAGCCTTAAGTTGTGGATTTATGATCAACTAAGTTTCGATTTAGCTAGTCATATATCAATTCGATCACATTATGTTGATCACTCGCTTAGATTGTCTGTTTTGATATATGAATTAGGTATTTGTCTCTTCTTCTTTTTTTCGTCTATTTTTTTAGTTGATTAATATATTATTGAATGTAACGGGCCATACATTCAAATATGAATAAACAATAGCAATGTTTGGTCTTCTTTTATTTATGTGTATATTCTTGTTCATTCGAGAAATATTGAGCTAAAAGTATTAGTAAAAGAAAGTGTCATTACATTTATAAATTCATCTATATTGTTGTCGCAAGGCAAAAAGATTTTATTCAAATGAACTAACCGCTACCATTCTACAAATCACCTAAATGCTGAGTGCAACTAATGGTTGAGAGGACAATTGGATCCTATATCCAATATCTAATCTATCCATCTTAACGCGGGGAAACACGAGAAGCTCAATCAGACTTTGAATCCAGTATGCTCTAGCACAATCGTGCATCGATCTCACACACAAAAACCATGTATAGGCAACAACAAATACAATAGTTGTTTTTAGGGTGTATCAACAACAGCAGTAGTTTCTTCTTTCTTCTTTGTTTAGGTAATACTTCGTTTTTTTCTCTTGTTTTGAATCATAGATCTATTGGATTTTTTTTCAGCTTGTGGATTTCTTATCATTTTGGGAATTTTTTCTCATTTGCTGGAGGAGAAAAAATGACTGTCTTTTCAACCGTTTTCAATGGTTTCCATACACTACGAAACGAGAGAATTTTCCATATGCTCTGGGAGTGGAGTGGTTCTATACATTACGCAAGAGGGCATTGCTGGCCATGTGTTCCATCACTAACCATGCTTGAATATCCTGCTTGCCTAATTGGAAATGCCAATGCACTTGTATATAAATAATCAACCTATTTTGATTATTGGGTGGGCCAAGTATACACTGAATCTGGACCAAAATTCTCTTCACCTCTTGCTTGTTTTATAGGGTGCATCGGAGGATGATATTGGATAGATTTTCAGTACGTAGCATTTGCATTCTCTTAGTTGCTAGTGGCTTTGAACTTCCATGTATGTTTCATTTCCATGCATGAAACTAGCGTATTTACAAAGCAAACTTGAATGACTTTAACTTTCATCGCCATTTAGTCACAATCTAAATTCCAGTTAGTTCCTGTTTGATCGCCTATCTTATGTACTATTTTTATGTTTTTATTATTAATCTTACAACTTAGTATTTTCTCTTTCTTATCATTCTTCTCATTTTTCTCCACTTGTCTGGGTGATGGCTTTGCAAGCTCATGGTTAAGAGTTCAGAAAATAAAAATAAAAATACAAATGTCTCTTTCTTATGAATCAGTTTACCAAATGACAAATCTATTACCTTAGTTCAAATGTTAACTGATTAATATATTGGTCAATATAGTTGATTGTTTTCATCCCATCCAGCTTGGAGATAAGTATTGTGGTGGTTACCGGGAATATATCTACTCATTTATGTAGCAGTTGTGTATTTGCACAATCATCTCTCATGGTTGGATAATTGCACATTGAAGTCTCTATATCAGTAAGACTTTAACCATATAAAAAAGCAGTGATACAAAAAAAAAACCGACAAATAAAAGTTTGGGTTCCATCAGACCACATGATTTGCAATGTAAATTCTTAAATAGGAGAATGTTATTCCTTTATACACTTTCCTTTACCAGTAAAGTCGTACGCCTACTTAAGATTACGAGATGCATTAAAGAATATCTAATGATATCTTCCCCATTTTTGGTTGTTGACAGATCGACGAATCACAAATATATCATGATCTAACAGCTTTAATGATCCATAATATTTTTAAGCCCAAAAGTTAAAACATCTAAACATGCCCCATAGCATAGCACGTAAATAAATCACTTACAAACTTGCCCTTAGCATAACACAAAAATATATTACTCATCATGACACCAATGCCAACCTTCCAGACATTGTAGAAAAGGGTAATATGAATCGGTCATCTAATAAATGACCAAGATGACTTGTTAATCTCTCTTAGAATATTTGAGATGTTGTACAGCTAAGAAATCTTAAATTATTGATTATAATTAGCTTTGATTGATTATAATCTCCCAAATTATATTATTTTCATATACGTTCCTAGCATAGGTTAATGGAAAATGCACAAGAAAAAAGCCAACTTCCTTCTTTCCTTCGGATCAGGTAAAGCAACACTTAATGTGGGGTGGTTTGATTAAGTCATTTGTTGTTAGAAATGGACCACAAAATGACTTTTACTTGCTAGACCAGTCAAACCTTACCATGTTTATTGAATTATGTTAGGCCTACTCTGTTAGTTGATGCTCACTCCCATGGTCACATTCATTGGTATGCCAATGGAGAATGATCGCATACCTCCTAGTCACGTGAGGCCCACTTTGATGTGTGGATACCATCCAACCCTTCCAGTTAGATATGCCACCATGTAAGGTTTTGATAAAAAAAGCCCAACCTGATCCATTACTCGGTGGGCAACAACAAAGGTAACAAAGGGAACATGAGATGGTGACGGGCAACAACAAAGGTAACAAGGGGAACATGAGATGGTGACGCATACCATAGACTCTTCCAAGATGGAATATGGGGTTCAAAATATTGTATACATGCTATTCAAGTATTGTATTTTGTTTCAAAATATAAAAATAAAATAGGGAGAATTTCAATTATTTCGAATTCCTTCTTAAATTGAAATTTATGTTGCTTTTGTGTAGTGGGTTTAGTCTCACATCGAATTTGCCCAACAAAGTTTTCTTGTATGTGTGACATTTTTTTTTTTTGCCTTAGGGCTTAAGTCTCATTCAAGAGGCACATGAATTTACCCAATGGCCATCCTAATAGCTTTAATTTATGCCATTGACCACACGCACGTGTCGAGTTTAGCTCGAGCCCAAGACCATGCACATGACGAGCTGGGCCAGGGCTCTAGGTGCGGGTGTGGGTGTACTCGTGCAGGTGTATGGTTTAAATCCAACGGACCGAATCCTTTTGAAATAGTATACCTTTTATGTTTTACAAGTTTTTGGTTGCTAAGTTCGTCGTTAAGTTAACTCAGCACTTCCGAGTTAAACTGCAAGTGGTTTGAGCCCGTGTATAGTGAATGCACTGATGAGATTCAATCATAATCATTATATTATGAAAGTCGATTGCTTTCGAAACTTTTTATACTTAGGACACTGTTTTAGGGTAGCAAATTTGATTTTAAGCCGAATGACTCACATCACACCTTAACTCCTTGCGCCCCAAATCCGACGTCCCGTACTACTACTACACGGTCCCGGACCTGACACGTGATGAGTCGAGCTATGAATTTGGCACCTGACTTCCATACACAAAGTTTCAAGCTCGGTTCCCAACTATAAAATTTATAGATTTAAAAAAAAAAAAATTAGTATCACAACAAATATAAGTATCCAATATACACAAAGTAACTTTTCCATTGCACATATTCATTACATATATGTTCAACTCATATACATCCAAAAAACTCAATAATATATTTCAAAAAGAAAACCATAGTCTTTCTTCGCGTCCATCCCTGGTAAGAGGAAAGGAAGGCATAAGCTTATAAAGCCCAGTGACTACATGTGTGCGCGAGTGTCTACTACAGTGTTTCCCGATATATATATATATATATATATATATATATATATATATATATATATATATATATTGTGTGTGTGTAGTATTGAATCTCATCTCTAAAAAGAATAAAAAATTAATAGTATATTTAATTCAACTAAATACACCGGTACCAATCCCTTCATCACATGAGCCCTGCCATGATTAATGAATACACGGAAAATGAAGCCATTTCTAAATTGAAGCTGGTTGTCTTGTGACTATATAAGCTATAGGTATGACTGTAGGTTGCTCTCGTGATGTGTTTCACGATAGAGGTGTACACGAATCGAGCTAGCTTGGTTAGCTCGCTTGACTCGACTCGAAAAAGCTCAATTTGACTCGGTTCGAAGTTGAGTTCGAGCCGAGTTGAGCTAATGTTTTGAGTTCGAAAATGAGTTTGAGCTGGCCACAGCTCGACTCAACTCGGATCGAACCTAGCTCAAATCAAACTCAGATCGAACTAGTTCGGTGACTCGGTTACTTTGATATTGATGTTGCTCACCAAGTGTTTGATGAAATGACTCAAAGAAGTGTGGCCGGTGGCAAGGGAGGTATATAAATGAAACCAACACCTTTTTTTTCCATAGAAGGTGTTTGATAAAATACCTGTAAAACCATTGTTGCTGCCTCAAATACAGTGATATTTTGAAGGTGTAGTCTAAGTGTTTGTGAAAATATTACAATGGTGAACTCAGCTCGATCTTGGCTCAAACTGGCCCGAGCTGCTGACCGAACCAGGTTGAGCTGGCCAGTAAGGATCAAGGACCGAACCGAGCCGAGTTCGAATTGAGGTCAGCTAGTGGCTAAGTTGAGTCGAGCTGAGGCCAGCTCGACTCGATTCAACTCGATGTACACCCCTATTCCGCATGAGCTTTGGATGAAGATGGTTGTTAGACCGTACCATGAGCATGACAAGGCACACCATATGCACAATTTTAGTTCCATGTAATATCGTGATTCGCCCTACAAAGCCCAAACGTGGGCATGCGTAATGTTCGCTATAAAACATCAAATCTTGGACATGGATTTCCTACATAAGGGCCTATTTGGGAGCGTGGATTTGAAACCCCCCGGATGTGAAACCCCTTGTATTTGAAATCCTCTTGTTGTGTTTGGCACCCTATATTGAGAATAAACTTTAATCCAAACGTAGTCATTCATAGCATATTTGTGGGGGTTTGAATTTAATTACTAAATCAAATTTAATATCTGTAATTAGTGAACTTATGTAATTTTTGACACATGGTTGTAATAAGCACGCTTAAATATATACTTCGTCAAAAAATGATGAAATTCCAAGTCTCAGATGGGCCACAAGCACAAGATCACGTTCGAGTGACTAACTAATAATGTTTAACCATGTGGGTTTGGTCGTTCGGGTGCGGGTGCTGCTGGGCAAGGTAAACAGTAAAAGAGATAAAATAAAACTACATATGTATATATACTTATGGTAAAATAGTACACACACACACACACACACACTAGATAATAGATCCGGATCGGGTTGGGTCGGATTGGATCCATTCGGAATGGATTTCGGATTGGATCAGTCCGAATTGACCACGATCCAAACTCGATTCGATGAACGATCGAATCTGATTGATCCTACTCAAATCGCACCGATCCGAGCCTTCATGGTGACTCGGTTACTTTGATATTAATGTTGCTCACCAAGTGTTTGATGAAATGACTCAAAGAAGTGTGGCAGGTGGCAAGGAAGGTATGTAAATGAAACCAACACTTTTTTTTTTTTTTCCTTAGAAGGTGTTTGATAAAATACTTGTAAAACCATTGCTGCGCCTCAAATATAGTGATATTTTGAAATTGTAGTCTAAGTGTTTGTGAAAATACTGTAATGGCAAACTCGGCTCGATCTTGGCTCAAACTGGCCCGAGCTGCTGACCGAACCGAGTCGAGCTGGCTAGTAAGGATCAAGGACCGAGCCGAGCCAAGTTCGAATTGAGGTCAGCTAGTGGCTGAGTCGAGTCGAGCTGAGGCCAGCTCGACTCGGTTCAACTCGATGTACACCCCTATTCCGCATGAGCTTTGGATGAAGATGGTTGTTAGATCGTACCATGAGCATGACAAGGCACCATATGCACGATTTTAGTTCCATGTAATATCGGGATTCGCCCTACAAAGCCCAAATGTAGGCATGCGTGATGTTCGCTGTAAAACATTAAATCTTGGACGTGGATTTCCTACGTAAGGGCCTATTTGGGAGCGTGGATTTGAAACCCCTCGGATGCGGAACCCCTTGTATTTGAAATCCTCTTGTTGTGTTTGGCACCCTAAATTGAGAATAAACTTTAATCCAAAGGTAGTCATTCATAGCATATTTGCAGGGGTTTGAATTTAATTACTAAATCAAATTTAATATCTATAATTAGTGAACTTATGTAATTTTTGACACAATGGTTATAATAATCACGCTTAAATACATACTTCGTAAAAAAATGATGAAATTCCAAGTCTCAGATGGGCCACAAGCGCAAGATCACGTTCGAGTGACTAACTAATAATGTTTAACAACGTGGGTTTGGCAATTCGGGTGCGAGTGCCGTTGGGCAAGGTAAAAAGTAAAAGAGCTAAAATAAAACTACATATGTATATATACTTAAGGTAAAAGTATATATATATATATATATATATATATATATATATATATATATATATACATATATATATATACACACACTAGATAATAGTTCCAGATCGGGTCGAGTCGGATTGGATCCATTCGGAATGGATTTCAGATCGGATTGGTCCGACTTGACCACGATTCAAACTCGATCCGATGAACGATTGAATCTGATTGATCCTACTCAAATCGCACCGATCCAGGCCTTCGGTTCGATTCAGATCCGTTAGATCGGGTTGGATCCACCGAATCAAGTCAGTTTCTGCCCAACTCTACATAGAAGTCGAACATCGAATCTGATTAATCCTACTCAAATCGCACCGATCCAGGCCTTCGGTTCGGTTCGGATCCGTCAGATCGGGTCGGATCCACCGGATTAAGTTAGTTTCTGCCCAACTCTACATAGAAGTCGAATATCGCCCTCCCCCCCCACCCCTTTTTCTTGTGAAGCAGATTGGCTAGTGTACCACACACTAGCTATATAGCTGCTATAGGTATGTGTTGTGCGAAGACGAGCACAAGCACTGATGCTCATCAGGCTCTGAGTTGTACCAACGGTTCAAAGGAGATCAAAGTTTTATGGCCCCACGATGATGTATTTATTATACCTATGCCGTTCATCAATTTTTAGAGATCACTTTAGAGCATTATCCAAAAAATGAATCATATTTAAAGATCATTTGTACCACACCATAAATAACAGCGGAGATAATGATTTTCACCGGTAAAAAATTTATAGGGCCATTATAACATTTATTTTTCATCCAATATATCCGTAAGGTCACAAATGCATGAATTAAGAGGAAAAACAAATTTCATATTGATCCAAAACTTTGGTGACCCCAAAAAAGGTTTCAATGCCAGTGTGATCTATTTGATAGTTAGACTTGTCTTATTTTTCGTCTCAAGCCTCGAGAAGAGCTCGCCAAAATGGATGGACGGTTTGGATATGACACATGCATGGTGATCAGTACTCACTGACGTCAATACAGCAGCTATACAGCGGGTGTGAGGTACGCAGCCCTCTTTTTTCTCTTCTGATTGTCCATATCAAACCAGTGCAGCCCACCTGATTGTCTGTACTACGTGACATACTTTCAAACACCTGCTGAATGGTCCATATCTCACGAGCGTCCTCTCAATCTCTCCTCGCGCGAATCGGAGTAAAGCTCCCGAAAAAAATTCCATCCATCCCTCCACCTCTCCCTCTCTCTCTGGAATTTTCTTCTTTTTCTTGGGTTTTCTCCTCTCTCTCTCAGCTGCGCTTCTATACATCGCGCCGGACGCCACCTCCTCCGAAGAATCAACGCAAAAAGGCGCCCTTCCCCGCTGCTGCCGCTGCCGAAATCTCGGAACACAAAGTCGCGACACCAGAACTCTCACGTCCATCGCGTCTGACCGGAGCGGATCCCCGGACTTCTAATAACAAATACAGATGTATTCGTTTACATATCAATCTCTAATAGATAATAATCATAATAATGAAAATTTCTAGGGTTTCTTTCTTTCTTTGATTTTCTGCTTGAATTCTTGTAGCAGCAAATCCATTGTAATTGAATGAATTCCTTCTATGATTCGAATGATCGACACTCGCGTCATCTGTCTACGGTTCTTTGATCTCTTCTATCACGTTACTGTATTCTCTTTATTTTTCCTTCTTTAATTTTTTTCTTTTGAAATTCATCGTTCTTGAATTAGGAGCGGGCGGGAACAGAATTTTAAGTTTTGTGTGAAAAAATTCTGCAAGATCATAACTTATACATCGAGAAACCAGAAAGGTTGAATTTTGTTGTTTGCTCGGTAAGGGGTTGTTAATGGGTAGCCCTGGGTTGATTAATCGGAGTAACGGGCAGCAACACCTTGGTGTCACGGAGCCAATTTCATTAGGTGGGCCGTCGGAGTTTGACTTGATCAAGACCCAAGAGCTCGAAAAGGTTTGATCATTAGAAAATCTAATATTATTTTTTCTAAATTGGGTTTTCATCTCTGAGGAAATCTAACATGTATGCCTCGCATGGAAATTGACATGTGGCACGATAGTTGGTAATCCTGACTGTTCATCTGGTGAGGCTTTCGGTGGATGGACTACTGTGATGATGTTGAGAACTTGAGTGGTGACCTGCAGCTGGGAAAATGCGAGTATGAGTGAAAAAATTCCATCAACTGGATGCATGTATGATCCACCCAATCCATGCAATTTTTTGTCAGAGGCCCGTCCACGGTGGAATCCTGCTGATGAATGGTTCAGATCGCTGGACAATATGGAGATGTGACCTTTTCTCCATGCTACTGTCACGGTGGATGGGATGAAAAAAGGGCTGTCTTCTTTTGTTTATTTGTTTTGAAAATCACTGTTACTTTGTGGTTAATCACTAGAAAATCTAATATTATTTTTTCTAAATTGGGTTTTCATCTTTGAGGAAATCTAACATGTATGCCTTGCATGGAAATTGACATGTGGCACGATAGTTGGTAATCCTGACTGTTCATCTGGTGAGGCTTTCGGTGGATGGACTACTGTAGGAAACTCTTTGCAATTGGATGATGTTGAGAACTTGAGTGGTGACCTGCAACTGGGAAAATGCGAGTATGAGTGAAAAAATTCCATCAACTGGATGCATGTATGATCCACCCAATCCATGCAATTTTTAGTCAGAGGCCCGTCCACGGTGGAATCCTGCTGATGAATGGTTCAGATCGCTGGACAATATGGAGATGTGACCTTTTCTCCATGCTACTGTCACGGTGGATAGGATGAAAAAAGGGCTGTCTTCTTTTGTTTATTTGTTTTGAAAATCACTGTTACTTTGTGGTTAATCACTTTTACTTTGTGGTTAATAGTAAGCAATTTGTTTATGTAATCAGTTTCTTGCGGACGCGGAATTGTATGAAAGTCAGGAGGAAGCTGTTGCTAGGGAAGAAGTGCTTGGGAGATTAGACCAGGTCATGATTGGATAAGTTAGCTTTAATTTCATCTCTCTTCCCCCTACCTCCCTCTTCTATAGTTGATGTCCTTGAAAATTTCTGCAGATTGTGAAGACTTGGGTGAAGAAGGCTGGCCGGGCGAAGGGATTCAATGAGCAGCTTGTCCAAGAAGCAAATGCTAAGATATTCACATTTGGTTCTTATCGGTTGGGGGTATGGAAATAGTACTCTTTTGTTTAAATATTTTTATGTAGTATGAGAAATGCTCCAGTTATCTCAAAGCACTATAAGATATGTAGTATGGATATAGTACTCTTTTGAATCCATCCACTTGGAAAGTCCAGTTGATGGATCTGAACTGTCTGTTCAGAATGCATTTCATGGACTACCATGCAAAATCACACTGTTTGGATGATCTAATCCATCCTTGATTTGGCCTTATTTTCTTTAACCATCCCTTTTCCAAGCTATGGATGGGATGGCTGCGATTGCCTAAAGAAAATGATTCTTCAGAATCGTAAGCAATCCATGATGAGCCCTAACCAATAGATGGTTCAAATTTGTTATTGGACCTATCTTGTGTAAACAATCTTGACCATCCATATTAAAGGCCATTGATCAATGGTTAATATTTGTTGGACTGGCATGATTTTGCGTGGTTACACATAAATGTGTGTGGGACATAATGAATGGTTGGGTTCAATGAATTGGAGTGTCTAAGTGCCCCGATGCAACTAGGAGCAATATAACTTATAGTGCTTTGAGAGCACTGGAGCATCTCTCATGAAGTATTGTCTTCTGATATTTCTTTTTATCTTTCGTGTAATGGTATTTTTATTCCTTTAGAGGTTTAAGTGATTGGCTTATATTTCTAGTTTGGTGGCAGTCTTCTTTGGTTGTATTGATCACAGTCAGAAACTGTTTTGAGTAGTAGAAAAATGGTTAGAAAACATGACTTGATTGATAGGATGGTCAAATTATGCAATTGCTTGATTATCTTCAAACCCAAGACGGACTGGACTGAGCTTTTTAAAATCTTGTCGTTTTTTTTTTTTTTTTTCCCTCATATTGTCCAAGTTTCAAGCTAATTTGGACTTGGGGCTTGGGCTGTCATTTTGTCTCAGCTGTGTTGCTACCGGCAACCTGGCAATGCCCAAGTTTCTCAGTTGTGTTGCTACAGGGAGGCAAGCGGTCCACACAGTGAGTGATTGGCAGTATAATTAGGTTCTCTATGAATCTGATTATTGATAATTTCAATGGAGCAAGAATACATTCTCAATTCTCACTTAAAATGAAAGAAAACTACCGAGGAGGGCATTTCCTAGAGGCTCAAGCTATTGCATTATGGGCAATGGTTAAACTATCTTCTGACAGCTGTACAGATTGCACAATATGTATCGGATTTGTCCATGAATGATAAGGCTTTAACAGCTGCATATCTTCCCAAACAGCCCCATATTGGTGCTGAACAATACGATACGCTGAAACTAATATTCAGGCCTTGGTTACGAGTCACCTTCCACATTTAAAGGCTACCCAGTCAGCTCCTGAAATCTCCACATTGGTTTCAGTAGCCAAAAGCTCGGCTCTATTCAAGGATCCTGACCCCACTGGACTGAAGAAGGTTAGTGTGATGCTACCATATCATCATTAAGAACTCCCCAAACCTAGAGCGATTGGGTTTACCTACTGAGCTTCCATCAATATTAACTGTCCTTCACCCTTCTGGCGGCATGGACTGAGCCATAGCCTTTCACTCTCGAAGAATGTCTCCCCGATGATGAAGGACACTTTGATTTTGGCCAGGAGGTGGCATTTTTGGAGGATGATTGTTGAAATCTTCTATTTTCCGTTATTTTCATATTTGGCACATAACTGCAAGCAAAAAATCCTCCATAAAACCTTGCCTCTAGTCTTGAAAGGCCCACCACTCCATCCATCTAGAAGATCCTCGATCAAACCTGATAAAACTCTATTAATTTCAAAGAGGCTAAAATATCCACACCAAATTGCTTCGAGGAAAAGCTTGGAGGTGAAGGAACCTTTGGAGCAAGGCCTGCGCATACTTATTCTCATGAGGGTGGAGAACACACATTTGACTATTGATTTCGTATTGGCCGATACAGTCTTGTCATATTCATATCAGTTGACATGATACATGATACGAAGCCGAATCAACCTGGCCTAAAAATTTTGGGCTGTATCAGTTGATACGGGTGTATCGGTACTGATGTGGCCGATACGAATGTAAAGGCCCAAATTTGAAAATTCGAAAATTATTTCATTTTCCTCGTCCTTTTTCATTTCAACCATAGAGGGAGCTTGGAAAGTCATTTTGGACAAGATCTAGGCCAATTTTGGGGATCAAACAAAAGATTTGGTTGGGTTACAAGGGATCATTATGAGAAAAATAAGAAAAATGGTAAACATCACTTTTTTTTGAATGTTTTCAACTTCTTGTTGTATTTCAATATGATGGGCCTTAATTCACTAAATCATGCTTGATTTGTATTCAATTAGGGCTAATTAGGTAGATTTTCAACAGTTGAAGTTGACAGACAATAGATCGTTTCAGCTTCCTATTCAGAGAGAAGATCGGGACTCTCTTATTCCGCGATGGGGGGATATTTGGCGATGTCGGGCTTCCCCCTGCCTCCGGATTCAACTACAGTCCGAGGTAGAGTAGAAGAAGGTACTCATCCTAGGTGCTCCCGCGGAGCACCGGTTCTTTTTTCGGAAGTAGGTGGAGATATTAATTCCGTTTCAGCGCATTCTCTCCCTCTCCCTACACGTGGCGGGTCTTTTGCTTTTTCATCGCCTCGAGCCGTGCGGCCTCTCTGTCCTTCTGCTCCTGCCTCCCTATGTGGCGCGCTGAGAACTCTTTCCTCCTGTCTCGTGCCGAGCGGGTCAACGACTATTTCTTCACCTCGAGCCGTGCGGCCTTTTGCCCCTTTCTCCTTACATGGCGGGTCGACCTCCTTCTCGCCTATATGCGCCCGTTCCGACCTGTCCGAGGAAGAGTTCACTGCTGCCGATCGGCCACGTGGCTCCCTTCAGGTTATAGAGTCTCCTTCTTTTCATAGATTTGAATTCGACACTGCTCCTGAGGCTTCCGTCGAGGGCAACGGTCCTTTCCTTGTCTTCGAAGAGGTGGATTGCTCTGGACCGTCTCTTCCAGAAGATCGCTGTGCTCTCTTGCAATTAATCCCATTCGATTCTTCTCCTGATCCTTCTCTTTTTGAAGATCACCTGTCCCTTTCCTCGTTATCCCCCTCGTCCTTGGTTTCCGCCATTTCTAATCGCGTCTCTCTCACAGCGGAGGATTCTGAGCTTCATCTCTTATCTCTTTTCCAGGAGCAGATCGGTACCGAGGTTATTAACGTCAAACCTATCCAATCGAGACCTCACCCTTCAGTATCGGTCTTGTTCATTGAAGAGCACCGGGACTTGTTGAGTAAGAAGATGCAGTGTAAGAGGTGGATACGGGATGCTATGGGTCATATTGGAAGATTATTGGGTTTCTCATTCGGCGATCGGCCAGAGGATTACCTCGCTCTCTTCTAGCGTGTGGAAAATCGGGGTCGGCCGTTGGATCCTTCCAAGTATTCGCAGAAAAGAACCCCAAGGGGCCGTAGGAATAAATATCAGAAGCAGAAACCCATTAGTGCAGAAATCAGTCCCGAGACTTTGGACAAGCCAGAGAATGAGGGAGAACGGGGCAGTGAGGTTGGCTCTAGGGGTCGAAGGTATAAAAATCAGAAGCAGAAGTCACAAGAGCAGAAATCAGTCCTGAGATTTTGGACAAACCAGACAAGGAGGGAGAGCGGGGCAATGAAGTTTGCCCATGAAGATCATCTCATGGAATGTTCGGGGGTTGGGGTCCTCTCAAAAAAGAAGACTCATCAAAGCCACCTGTAGCAGAAATAACCCCCAGATTATCTGCCTTCAGGAATCTAAGGTGAAAGCGATAGATGCTTGCCTCATGAGTTCTATCTGGAATGCTAAGGATGCCTCCTGGGTCCTTAAGGAGGCGTCGAGAAGTTCAGGGGGCATTGTTATAGCCTGGCGATCTGTGTCTTGGTCTCTCCTTTCCAGCTCGGAAGGTTCTTTCTATCTCTCGGCGATTCTCTGGAACAGTATTTCGGGTGCCTCCTTCCTCATTTGCTCGGTATATGGGCCCACCAACCCCAACCTGAGGGATGTCTTTTGGAAAGAGCTCTCCTCAGTCTATCAGGGCTTCAGTGGCCTTATATGCTTTGCAGGGGATTTCAATACTGTAAGGTTCGCGGAAGAGAAATCATCCGGGAACTCTTCTCATTCCCAGATGTCTGCCTTTTCTGAGTGGATCGATAATAATGGTCTTATTGATCTCCCTCTATCTAGTTCCCGTTTTACTTGGACCAATGGGAGGGTGGACCCAATCTTGAGTCGATTGGATCGATTTTTAATTTCCGCATTCAGTCGATTCTTCCCAGAATTACGTCCGATCATTGGCCTTTGTGCTTATCGTCTGAGGAGGTAGACTGGGGCCCGAAGCCGTTTCGATTTAATATTACCTGGATTCATGTGGCAGGCTTTAAATCTCTGGTAGCTGATTGGTGGAACGAAGCTCAATATCAGGGCTATGCAGGGTATAGATTGTGCTGTAAATTAAAGTATCTGAAAGAGAAGCTCAGACTATGGTCCAAAGAGGAAATGCATCGGTCGGAGCAGGAAATGGATATGATCCTCAAAGAAATCCAGGAGATTGATTCTCAAGCTGAAAGTAGGCCCATGTCTCCCCAGGATCTGGCTAACAGAATTCGCCTAGTTTAAGCTCTCTCAGCTATCCTTTATCAGAAGGAAGTGTCTTGGAAACAGAAAGCCCGTGTGAAATGGATCAAGGAAGGGGACAAGAATACGAGCTATTTTCACAAAATTGCTACAATACAAGCCAGTGTGAAGCGTATCAGTTGTATGGAGATAGATGGCCACTGGACTGATGACAGAGACACGATCAACAAATCTGCTATATCCTACTTTCAAGATCTTCTTCGTAAAGAGCCTTGGTTCAGGCCGCGTTTGGACCTTTCTTTCAAGCGTTTAACAGCTGAAGATAGTAGTTACTTGGAGTCCCGCTTTTCTTTGGACGAGGTCCGGAAAGCGGTCTCGGATTTGGGCGTTGACAAGTCCCCTGGTCCAGACGGATTCCCAATTGCCTTCTTTCAGGCGTTCTGGGACCTCCTCCAAGAGGATCTTTGCTCTTTCTTTAATGAATTCTATGAGAGAGGAAGACTGTCTTCAAACATTGGTGCTGCTTTTATATCGCTGATTCCCAAGTGATCGGGCGCCTCCAATTTCAAAGAATTCAGACCAATCAGTCTTATCGGAAGCTTGTATAAAATATTTGCTAAGGTGCTTTCCAACATATTGAAGAAAGCTATCGGATCGATCATAAGCCCAAATCAGAGTGCGTTCGTTCCAAGTCGTCAGATTATCGACGCTGCCCTTCTTGCTAACGAATCCCTCCACTCTTGTCATCTTTCGAAGAAAAAGTTCATTTTCTGCAATTTGGACATGGAGAAGGCATATGATCATGTCGATTGGGACTTCCTTCGTTACATGATGAGCCGTATGGGTTTCGGTGACCGATGGAGTCGATGGATTGAGGAGTGTGTTAGCTCCGCCTTCTTTTCAGTTTTACTAAATGGATCCCCGAAGGGATATTTCAAAAGCTCTCGTGGTATCCGACAAGGAGATCCGCTTTCCCCCTTCCTCTTCCTCATTATCGGTGAAGCTCTCTCCGCTATGATTTTGAAAGCTCAAGGTCTTTTTACAGGTATTCAATTTAAAAATGTTAAAGATCCGCTATCCCATGTTCAATACGCGGATGACATCTTAATTTTCTCTGAGGCTTCTCTCCAATCTGTTGAGAATCTTCGCACGGTTATCAGATGTTTCGAAGTAGTGGCAGGGCTGAAGGTGAATCTTTCCAAGTCTAAGTTATATGGGATTAATTTGGAAGACAGTGAAATTTTGGAGCTTGCGGAGCTTATGGGTTGTACAGTGGGTTCCCTCCCTTCCGTGTTCGTCGGCCTCCCTTTGTGTATGGGTCAGCCAAGGATTCATCATTGGGAAAAAGTCGTTAATAAATTTCGCCAGCGCTTAGCCGGATGGAAGCGCCGTTATCTCTCTATTGGGGGGAGACTTGCGCTTATAAAAGCAGCTTTGTCCAATCTTCCCACTTACTTTATGTCGCTTTTTCGTTGTCCTTCTGGGGTTCTCAAGTCGATAGATATGCTTAGACGCAACTTTCTTTGGAGTGGCGAGGAAGAAAAGAAGAAGTTCAGCCTTATGAAATGGGGGAAAGTCTGTAAACATGTTAAAGAAGGAGGAGCAGGCATTAAAGATCTAAGGTTGATGAATCGGGCTCTTTTGGGCAAATGGATTTGGAGACTCGGTAATGAAGAAGACAGTCTATGGAATATTATAATTAAAGGTAAGTATGTGACTTCAAATGGAGGATGGTGGATGAATGATTCCTCCCTCTATAGGGCCTCTGCGGTTTGGAAAGGAATCAACAGATTGAAAAACGAGGTCACCAGAATGATCAGATTTGAGGTGGGTAAGGGAGACCGTATTAGGTTCTGGCATGATACTTGGATAGGTGATGTTCTTCTGAAGGATAAATATCCTTCCATCTTCCAGGTGGTGAAAAGGCAGAATAATTTCATAGTTGAAAACTATTCACTCATTGGGGACAGAATTGTTTGGAACATTCCTTGTAGGAGGTACTTGCTGGAATGGGAAAGCAATCGGTTTGTGGAAATGCTGCGGTTCATCCATGATGCTTATCCCAATCAGGCCAGCAAAGATAGATCATCTGGAAAGCTGATAAGTCTGCAGAATTCACGGTGAAATCATTTTATTCGATTCTATCGGCTTATGAAGCTCCTATCCCCTCTCTCCATTTCCACTTCATTTGGAAATACGATGTTCCCCCAAAGCTGCAGGTCTTCGGTTGGCTGGCAGTGTACAATCGAATTCTCCCGTTGGAGAATCTTATAAAGAAAGGAATGATTCTCCCAAACATTTGTTTATGTTGTATGTCCTCAGCGGAATCTGTTAATCATCTGTTCATTCACTGCTCCTTCGCCTATTCTGTCTGGATCGCCATCCTAAATAGTTTCAAGATTAGTTGGTGTTTTCCAAAGGATGTGGACATGCTTCTGAAAGCTTGGCACGGGGTTCGTATAGGCAAAATCAAATCAAGAATTTGGCGCGCGTGCATTTTGGCGGTGTGGTGGGCGATCTGGATTGAAAGAAACAAGCGGTGCTTTCAGAATGAGGCGAATCCTTCCCATGTAATTTCCTCTCAAGTTAAATGTTTCATAGCTGATTGGGTGTCTTAAAGGGATGGGACTAAATGTAGATCTTTCTTTTCTTTCTTCTTAAGGGCCTGCCTTCTCAGCAACCCTCTCTTCTTTTTTGTCTTTCTTTCTTTCCCTTATTTTAGTTAATTTTCAAAAAAAAAAAAAAAAAAAAGTTGACAGACAACGTCCTTATCAAAGAATGGTCTGACACACTATTAAATACTCATCCAAAGTAAAAAGAAGAAGATAGATTCTTAAATATCTCAAAAATTTCACAAATTTCTGACGTCTTCGAAATCCTCTGGCTTAAAAAAATCTCATTTGAGATCCGACAGAGTCTGATATCGGCAAATGCTGATAAGCAACGGCCGTGTTGTATTAATTTTTGGCTGGCCAAATGCTCCTTGACACCGATATTTAGAACCTTGATGGAAAACACTCCGATTGAGAAGATCAAGGAGGAGGTCCTGTGATTTGATTTAGTTGTCTTGTCCCATAGATTTCCATGGAATTGTGAGGATGACATGATCTTATCAGCCACCGACTCACAGGAATTTTGCCTAGCAAGGGAGTGGAGCCTTGGGAATCTAATGGCTAGAGTAGAGTCCTCGATCTACATACATATCTTCCCAGAATCAGATCCTCATACTTGTAGAAAAAAGTTGCCCACTCCTTTAGATATATTACTGAACTTTGTGATGGCTTGCGATTTAAAGGACCCATTTCACCTAATGACAATTGAGAAGAGAAAAAGGGGAGAGCGGATCCTGACATTTATTGAGATATAGAAACGTGCCATTGGGATACAAGTTTTTATCCACGTCCTCCACTTGGAGCCAGATATTGTCCAAAATTTGCCCATCCATTACAAACGTGCCCCCGAAATGGAGACATGGTAATGGTAAAGGGCATGACTTATTTCAGTCTACTTGTACGGACTTAAACCAAAGTCTTCTATTAAGCATTTGTCTTACTGATATCCATTACAAAAGCTACCCACCAAGCTCATTGGGTGGAAGTCTGTGATTTCATAGCACTGTACTTGGCGATATGCGTGATCAAAGGAGGATTGGCCCTTATTGTAGAACTCACTGACAACCACCATAGAGATCATCTTGAATCACCTCCCAACATTTCTGATAGAAAGCCATCATGAACTCGCCATGCCCCAATGCTGTTATATCCTTCCACAACAGGCGCTACCCCTTTTAACTCCTTTCATGTCGACTGGTCTGTCCCTCTTTCTCTAAGAGAACATATTTGATGGCCATACCGTCCACAGCTGGCTTTCTGAATTCTTGTGAGTAGAGGGAACAATAAAAATTAAGCAATAGGTTGCTCGATTTTTTTTTTTTCTTTCTTTCTTTTTCTTCTTCTTCTTCTACTTTTTTCCTGAAACATTTCAATTGCCCAATTTCACTTGTCTTCAATAAAGGTATCATCCACCTAAAGCTTAGAGATGCCAGTTACCATTCATCGTGTGTTGTCAAACTGGTGAAGAACGGGGTGCTTTTGTCTACCTCTTTGAGTCAAGTTTGTCTTGATTTTGACTCCATGCTATCTATTCACTTCTAAGAATATTAATGAAATCCAACTTGAGCTTTTCCCTCAGTTCCCAACGACAAGAGGAAGGGACCTGACTTCTTCCTCCATGTCATTTTAATATTTGGGTGAGCAATTTCACCTTCTTTTCCTCAATTGGCAAAAATACTCTTGTACCAAAACTGCGATTTTGTTTTTAACATATTGGAGCTTCCTCATGAATACAATCAGCCTACCCTTTAATACAGGCAGCCCACCGATTTGCAACAAGCTTAACTAAAGCTGGAGCATTGAGCCACATTTTCTCTGACTTGAAACGAGAGGCAACCAAAGAATACTGCCTTAATCCAATAATATTGGATGATGATCAGAGTTGGGCATTTACATAAGATTGTTTCCTTGTCTAGATTAATCATCTCCAATTTGTTGATGATACCCTTTTGTTCTGTGAAGCTAAGGACTCCATGGTAGATTTTCGAAGTATGACCATTTGTTGGTTCGAAGTTGTTTCAGGTCTCAAAGTCAACATTGCAAAGAGTGAATTCTTTGGTATTAACTTGTCCAATGATGAGACTGCGGCTCTCATGGAGTCCTTTGGATATGAGGTTGGGGCCTTTCCTACTTCATACTTAGGTCTTCCCCTATGTGTTGGGAAACCTCCCTTGTATCTTTGGGACAAAATAGTAGAGCATATGGAGAGGAAACTCTTTCCTTGGAAGTTCAAGCTCCTTTCCTTGGGTGGCAGGATAACTCTTATCAAAACTTCTCTTTCCACCTTGCCTTAATATTATATGACTCTTTTCTCTTGCCCCAAATCGGTTTTAGCCCAGTTAGATAAAATGAGAAGAGAAGTATTAATGCAGGGGCATTTTCACACCGGACTTGAGTGGGGTGGCCTATGGGATGCAGGGGCACGTTCGGGGTGGGCGGCTTTGTGTGAGGCGGGTGGCTCGTGGGAAGCGAAACCCATGTGAAGCGGGGCCTACGAGGGAGGTTCGGCCGAGGTCCTAACCCATGCGATATAGGGCTTGGGCCCAGTGTTCGAAATATCGATACTATCGGCAAATATTATTGTTATCGGCCTCCAGCGAGACGAAACTCGTCCGATAACCCCTGAAAGATACCAAAAATTTCAAAATCCAGATATCGCACGATATTGCGCGATACATCGTCGATATCGCACTATATTTTGCGATATTGCTGTTATTATCATCTTTCTCGTGTTTTATTAAGGGATTTATCAAATTTGATGCCTAATTACCCGAAAAAATTGAAAAAATAAAATAATAAAAGAGAAAGGCTTTCAATCCACGTAAGAGAAGGGATTTTGTACTGGATCGCTTGATCCAAAGTATAATTTGGTGGGCCATGATCGACAACAACGCGCCGTGTGAAAAAATCTCAAATTCCCCGTTTTTTTCTTCGAACAGATGATATATTGAAATTGTAAAGGTGATTTTGGCGACAAATTAGCAAAAATCCTGGAGTTTTGGAGTTTTGGCGAGAGATTTTGGGGTTTCAGAACCCACTTATTTGAAAAATGGCTTCGAAAGCCCTTTTACAGGGAAGCCGCCACCATCCTAGCTTGTGTGGGTACGTGTCGTGTGAAAACGAGCATTGACGCTACTCGTGCTTTGAGTTGTACGAAAGGTTCAAACAACATCAAAGTTACATGGGCCCCACAATGATGTATTGATCATATCTACACTATTCATCCATTTGGGGAGATCATTTTAGATCTTGATCCCAAAAATGAGTAATTTCCAAGGCTTAAGTGGACCATGCCACAAATAGCAGCGGGGACAATGATTCTCACCGTTAAAACATTCGTAGGGCCCACTGTGATGTTTACTTTCCATCCAATTTGTTTATAAGGTCACACAGACGTGGATGAAGAGAAAAAACAAATATCATATTCATCCAAATTTTCTGTGACCCTCAAAAGGTTTCAATGGCTGGTGTTTAATCCCCCACTGATTTTTACAGTGTGGTCCACTTTATATTTTGATGAGTCTTATTTTTCAGCTCAAGACTTAGTATGAGCTCACCAAGTGGATGGACGGTTTGTATATAACTCATACCTCATGATGGGACCCACATAACTTGGTGACGTCAATACACTAGCTAGTGGTGGTGTGTGGTACACCAGCCAATCCGCTGCCCTTTTACCCTACGAGGTGGACGGTCCTGCTGGGGGCTTTGTGGGTTCCACCTTGATGTCATATGTTTTGTCTGTACGACCGTACCGTCCATCTATTTTGGATGATCAGTTTAGGGCATGAGTTGAAAAATGAGTTAACTTCTTTGGCCAATGGTAACATTTATTTGCTATCTAACCACTTTTAGGGCCCACTAATTTATCACATAAGATCTGGACGAACAAAAAACCAAATATTAGCTTGATCGAAACTTTTGTGGCCCCAAAAATTTTTTAATGGTGGCCATTGAACAACCCTTGTTTTGTGTGGTGTGGTCTGCCTCAATTTTGAATTTATTTCATTTTTTAGCCCATGCCCTAAAATCATTTGCCAAAATGAATTGACGGTGTAGATACACCTTATTATATCAATGTGGCCCTATGGTCAGGGTCTCACTCAGTGCCATAGTTAGCCACCATTCGAGGAAGCTGTTTGTGTAGTGGGCGTGGATTCCGGGAAGCTAACTAAACTCTTTTTGGCTTACCTCGATGTCTGTATTGCATATCCACATCGTACAGTTGTTTGGGCTGCTTATTTTATGGCATGGTCCCAAAAAATTAAGTAGATACAAGTTTCAAGTGGACTACACTACAAGAAATAGTGGTCAATGATCTCCCACCATTAAAAACTTCCTAGGGTCCATCGTAATGGTTATTAACCATCCAACCTCTTGAATTTTCCTTATTAGATCTGCTTTATTTTTTGTATAATGTCCTGAAATGATATGGAAAAACGGATGGACGATGTGGATATTGAATATAGTTGTCTTAGTTCAATTCGACAGCGCATAGCTTAGGACCCTATACAAATGAAACCTATTATGTGCACTTCTTTTTTGAGACTTTATGATTTAAAAGTGTGCATTAAGGTCTTTTTTAATAATCTCTGAAGTTTCATTGAAAAATTCAACCATTTTCTCAATGTTTCTCAATGTTTCCCAAAAAGTGCGATAAATTATGCGATACAAATGATATATCCTGTGCGATAACCGATATGTATCTGTATCCCAAGGGTGCGATACATTGCGCGATACCGATATTTCGAACACTGCCTGGGCCATGAGATAAAGGGATTGATTTGTTATGCTCTATCAATTCGAGCTTTTAGAGCAAGTGGTTAATCGTCCTACATCAAAGTAGTATCAGAGCGGGATGTTTCGTGTTCAAGACTTCTCACCGGGGGTGATTAATGTAGGGGCATTTTCACATCGGACTCAAGTGGGGTGGCCTGTGGGATGTAGGAGCATACTCGGGGTGGGTGGCTTGTGAGAGGCGGGCCCCACATGAAGTGGGGCCCACGAGGGGGGTCGGTTGAGGTCCTAACCCATGTGATGTAGGGCCTGGGCTATGAGATAAAGGGATTGATTTGCCATGCGTTATCAGTTTGAGCTTTTAGAGCAAATGGTTAATTGTCCTGCATCAAGTATCCTTTAGTGAATTAGAAGGAGGCGTGTTCCTCTTACTCAGTGGGCGGGGCTGGTATTAGATGTCTGGATTTGGTCAATGAGGCTTTCCTAGGTAAATGGATTTGGAGATTTGCTCTTGAAAACTCTAATATTTGGAGAACTGTTATTGTAGCCAAGTATGGACTAGACGCAGGAGGTTGGAAAACTAAATTTTCTTCTCTTTATAGGGCTTCCTTCCTATGGAAAGGAATTGCCAAATTATTCCTGAAAGTTTTCTCAGAGCTTACTTTTTCTTTAGGGAAGGGAGATATGATTAGATTATGGGAAGAGTGTGGCCCATCTCCTCTTAACCTCTCCTTCCCTTCCCTAGCTGCCTTGAGCTTTGTTAAAGAGATTTCACAGTGGAGAGATTTGTTTTGGGGCTTGCTGAGAATGGTATATGGGTTCCCCTTCTCCGTAGAAATCTTTCTGATGAGGAATTCTTTGCATTTACATCCCTCCTGTCTCGGTTGTCCTGCTGTAGAGGATTCTCTCTCTTGGAATCGATCGTCCTCTGGAAAATTCACAGTGAAGGCCTACTTTCAACTAGTCTCTGCTGAATCAGGGGGAGTGGATAGCCATACGGGGATAGTGTGGTCCTATGCCGCCTCTCTTATAGTGGCAGCATTCGCCTGGCTTCTTGGCAGAAATCGAATTCTAACTATGGATAATCTGTGGAAAAGGGGTATGGTTTTGCCTAAGATGTGTAGCCGTTGTATCCATGACGAAGAATCAGTCAATCATCTGTTCATCCATTGCTGCAATTCAGCGGAGATCTGGCACAAGGCGATGCAATAGGCTGGTCTGTCCTGGGTTATGCTGGAAGATATTGAAGGCTTCTTTCGGTTGTGGCATGCTGAAGAAGGAGGCAACCTGTGAAGGAAGAAATGGCACATCTTGTTCCTTGCTACCCTCTGGTCAATCTGGCTTGAGAGGAACAACTGTTGCTTCTGTGACCTGAGTATCTAGTCGGCTGGGTTTTTCCTCAGAGTCTTGAGCCTCTTTAGGGACTGGGCCCCTTAGTTTTAGGCTGTTTTGGGGGTAGCCAGCTGTGGAGCTAGAGTGCTGTATAGTTTTTTTTTTTTTTTTTTTGGTGTTTCTTTTTCCTTTCTTCTCTTAATAAAAGTTCATCTTTCAAAAAAGAAAAAAAGAAAAAAAAAAGAAGAAAACTATGGTTGTCTATGCCCTTTAGGGAAGAGATATGTTGGGTCCCAAAATTAGCATAGAGAGCTTTGTGTGGAAGACAGCTCTCTATATGAAATTCAGCAGCAAGGTTTGGATGTGTTTATGGTTGAAATCATGAGTCCTATAGAGCCCTTTACGATGGGTACATTTTTGTAGGTCCCTGCATGCATGCCTGACGTGTAGTTTGCAGGATGGATACTTTACACACACCTGCAGCTTTTTTTTTTTCTTTGAAAGATTCTGTTGTGTCTTTTTGTAATATCTTTTGGACATAATTATCTGTTAATACCTATTTATGATTGCCACCCTATTTATCATGTGGAATGAGTCAATACAAATTTTATTGGGTTATGTATTGATTTTTATGGCATTTACTAAGTACCTTTTCCGTTTATTGTCTAGGTACATGGCCCTGGTGCAGATATTGACACGCTGTGTGTGGGGCCTAGACATGCCACAAGAGAGGTAAGATAATCTTGTTCCTCACTGCTATGGCCATTGACATTAGTATGATTTACTTGACAAATTCACTTGATGGGCTGAACTAAAATTTTCAAAATGCAGGGAGATTTTTTCATTGAACTTCATCAGATGTTGGCTGAGATGCCTGAAGTAACAGAGTTGCACCCGGTGCCTGATGCTCATGTGCCTGTGATGAGGTTCAAATTCAGCGGGGTGTCCATAGATCTTTTGTATGCAAAGCTCTCACTTTGGGTAATTCCTGAAGTAAGTAATGATTCTCTTTTGTGGGCTTCTATATTGAATGAATCTCCTGTAGAGAGGCCGAGGGCCCTTTATTGCAAATCAGTAGTGTAGTTTCTCATCCATGCCTCATCTGAAGCCAATACACAACATCTTGATGTACATGTTCAGTATTTAAATTTTTGATATGGACAGCTGTGTCTTAAGTGAGCTTTTCATGCATTGAAGCAAGTTGTCCAAGAACATGTTGATTATTATCCTCAAGGACAAGAAAGCAAAAGGGCAGTGTCTTATGGTTGCAATGAAGATGATTAACCATATAACTAGAGCATAATAAAATATTTAGTCCTAAAGAGGTTTGCAAGGCCCTTGTGTACAGCCCCACTCATGTACACGCCAGCACATGTGTGCAAGATCTGAACATTCCTCAATATGTGGCACAATGTCCAGATCGTTTGGCCTAAAAATCAGGCTGGATTACTCCTAATGTCCGCCACAGTATAGAGCACAAATGCATAGCTAGAAAAAAAATCATCTATACCTTCTATTTGTTTCATATACTCTGGCCTTAGCTGAGAGTCAATACCCCTTGGTTTTGTACCAGATGATTGAATTGGCCCATCTCATGGAATACTCAGATCTTGTACAAATATGCCATATCGGCCGTGCATTGGTGTGTGTATGAGCAGAGCTGTTAACACATGTGGGCTTAGCAAACAACCTATCCTGAATTGGTTGATCGGACCTTTTGGGCTGTATGACTGAATATCAGGGCTGGTTGCTTTTCGTTGTGTTGGCTGAATTCTTAAGGGAAGGTCATTCTCTTTAAAAATGATCAATTTAAAAACTGCAAAGCACAGGATGAGGGAACAAAATCTAAATGAGTTGAATTTGATATGGAGTACTAATGCTTGAGCATTTTCACATTGGGCTCGAGTGGGGTTGCTTGTGGGATGCAGGGGCATTCTTGGGGTGGGCGGCCCTTGTGAGGCGGTACCCATGTGATTTGGGGCCCACGAGGGGGGGTTCGGCCGAGGTCCTAACTGATGAGATGTTCGGCCTAGGCTATGAGATAAAGGGATTGATTCGCCATGCTCTAACAGTTCGAGCTTTTCGAGCAAATGTTTAATTGTCCTGCATCAAATTGGTATCAGAGCGAGAGGTCTCGTGTTCGAGACTCCTCACCGGGGGTGATTAATGCAGGGGCATTTTCACACCGGGCTTGAGTGGGGTTGCCTGTGGGATGCGGGGACACACTCGGGGTGGTGGTCCGTGTGAGGTGGGTGGCTCGTGTGATGCGGTACCTATGTGATTTGGGGCCCACGGGGGGGTTCGGCTGAGGTCCTAACCCATGAGATGTGGGGCATGTGCTATGAGATAAAGGGATTAATTCGCCAGGGTTGCCTGTGGGATGCGGGGACACACTCAGGGTGGGCGGCCCGTGTGAGGCGGTACCCATATGATTTGGGGCTCATGAGGGGGGTTCGGCTGAGGTCCTAACCCATAAGATGTGGGGCTTGGGCTATGAGATAAAAGGGATTAATTCGCCATGCTTTAACAGTTCAAGCTTTTAGAGCAAATGGTTTATTGTCCTGCATCAAATTGGTATCAGACCGGGAGGTCTCGTGTTCGAGACTCCTCACCGGGGTGATTAATGCCGGGGCAAGGGCATTTTCACACCGGGCTCGAGTCAGGTTGCCTGTGGGCACACTTGGGGTGGGCGGCCTGTGTGAGGCGGGCCCTACTCGTGTAAGGTGGGTGGCTCATGTTAGGTGGTACCCATGTGATGTGGAGCCTAGGCTATGAGATAAAAAGATTAATTCGCCATGCTTTAATAGTTCGAGCTTTTAGAGCAAATGGTTAATTGTCCTGCATCAAGTACCCTCCAACAAATGCTACATGGAGATATTCTTTGAAACATAAGTTGTATACCACATTAGAATTCAGAGACGGCATGGGAAAATAAAATTTGCATAAAATGATTCAAATGTTGAGCCCCCTTAAATCCAAGGGCAACTAATCAAATAACAAGCCTTCCTTGTTATATGATAATATGGAAGAATGTTACTGAAAATTCAAAATAACTTGAAAGAGTTATGGTGTAATACGCATACTTTGGCATGCCACATCTGGCCTTTTGCAGATCAACACATGAAGCCCATGGAAGTAGAGAATATAAATCCCTTTCTAAAGTAGGAATCGTTTATGCTTATTCCATAGCTACGATCTCCCATCGACTATTTTGCTTTCATTATTAAACATCGTTTTTGCATTGATTAGTGGATATTGTTAATACTTCTCAACTTGCATGCAAAGAGTATCTATTGGTGTTGCAGGATTTGGATATTTCACAAGACTCGATACTTCAGAACGCCGATGAACAAACTGTCCGTAGTCTCAATGGCTGCAGAGTTACAGATCAAATTTTGCGGTTGGTCCCAAATATTCAGGTTGTGACATTCCCTTCTTAACATCCCTGCACAAGCATCTTTGTGCCTTTAAACTTGCAGGTCCTGATTGTTTTTGTTTGCATCTGACCCAGAATTTCCGCACAACCTTGAGATGCATGAGGTTTTGGGCAAAACGGCGTGGCGTTTATTCAAATGTAAGAATTTCTCTAAATATCAAGTTTAGGTTGCACTCTGGAGTCCTCAAAATTGATTTGGCTGTGCCACTGGGGTTACTTCTCTTTGAACTCACCGAGCATTTGGGTGAGTGAAGGAAATGAAACTGGACTGCACTAAATATCAATTTCAGGTTTTCTGGTCAAAACAACAATTCTGCTTGTTTCAACTTTCAGTCAAAACAAGTTGAATATCAATTTGCGGAAATTGATCCTTGCTGCCACTGATTTCCTAGGGATTTCCATTCACACACACAGTCTCTCTCTCTCTCTCTTCTCTTCTCTTCTCTTCTCTTCTCCTCTACTTATTTGGTACATTCTCTGTCATGATCAGGTTTCAGGCTTTCTTGGTGGTATAAACTGGGCATTGCTTGTTGCTCGTATATGTCAGCTATACCCAAATGCATTGCCTAGTATGTTGGTATCTCGTTTTTTTCGGGTTTTCACCCAATGGCGCTGGCCAAATCCGGTGATGCTATGTCCTATTGAAGAGGGCTCCTTGGGACTTCCTATTTGGGATCCAAGAAGAAATTTTCGTGACAGACTCCATCAAATGCCTATAATCACGCCTGCGTATCCTTGTATGAACTCTAGCTACAATGTCTCATCAAGTACTTTGCGTGTAATGACTGAAGAGTTCCAGCGTGGAAATGAAATATGTGAGGTGTGTTTGTATAGCTTCCAAGAGGTTTCATTGTGGACGTACTGTCTGGTTTTTTCATTATTCTCATTTCCCACTTTACATTACTCTCTCTTTCACTCTTTCTCTCTCTCGTGATGAAAACAGCTACTGGTCCTTCTCAACTAAAGAAAAATCTTTTTATTTTAACCTTTTCCTTTTTACACACATTTTTTTTTTCTGCTTCTGATATTAGAATAGTACTAACGTTTTCCTTTTCCCTTTACCTTCTTTTATTTATGTATACCTCTTAATTTCTCCTGCAGGCAATGGAGATAAACAAGGCTGATTGGAATACCCTTTTCGAGCCCTATCCTTTCTTCGATGCATACAAGAACTATCTGGAGATTGACATCACTGCAGAAAACGATGATGACCTGAGGAAATGGAAAGGCTGGGTTGAATCTCGGCTCCGCCAACTGACATTGAAGGTGAAAGGCTTTCTGCTCATTTAAGAATTATATGATCCTGGATCAATGGACATATAGCATTCTTGAGTACTTAGTTTGTGTAAGTTGTGCCAATGATTTGTGTCCTCGCTGTTGATTAGATGGGCCCACAAGGAGCGGCAATGGGTGGGCTAGGGCTGGGCTGGGGTTGGCCCTGTCAGGCTGTTCCGGCCCTAATCCTCTATGCCCTGGCCCTGTAAGGAAAAGTGACATGATCTAGCATTGGGCGCTATCTCCTCCATCCATGATGAGTCCCATCATATTAGATGGGAGCTTTGCAAAGCGCACATGCATGTGCAATAAAGCTAATGTTACACGCCACGCATATGCCAGCATGGCACATAGGTGCAAGATCCAATCCAGCCATCAGGATGGTACTGCCTTATACATGTTTTCCCAATTGTAAATCTGGTCCCCTCAGCATGGGCCCCAATATTGGAGGCAGCATTGTTGTCAAAATGCTATGATTTACAATGAGTTGAATCTTAAACAAAATGATATGAATCCCACCTTGAATCCCTTTTTATATGAATCCCACGATTCTATGATTTCAATCCTATGATCTACAATTCAAATCCTGATTACTGATTCAAATTATACTTGTTCTCTTCTATTTTAAGCTTCACTTGCCTTTCATTTTATGATTTTTTAAATTGGTGGGAGCTTTGAGAATTGTTTATAAAAAAATGATTAAAAAAAGAATAGTTTAGTAATGGTAAATTATGTATTTTATTTTATTTATAAGAGATTAAATTATATATATATATATATATATATATATATATATATATATATCTTATCTTTCGTAATTGGTCGAAACACCAACTTGATTGATTTATTTGGATTGTTTTTACGGATGGTTACAATCATGATGACTTATATGTATTGTGGAATGATGGTTAGAAATCAAGATATTTTTTCGTCGGTCTACAAAACCAAATGCTGATTTTCCAACGTGATTCTACATTCAAGAAAGGTAACAAGAACATAAATTGTTAAAGGATCCTTGTAATGTTTTTTAAGGGAAATTTCTTGAAAAGAAAAAGAAAAAGAAGGAAAGATAAGAATCCTTTAACACTATCATGACATGGTATTACTTGGTGCATATTGATGGCAAAAGGATGATTGATGAGTTTTTGTTTTTAATTTTCTAATTTATTTATATTTTCATATATTTTCAAAATTTTAAAGAAAATCACAAAAAAATATTATGATTTACGATACAATTTGCGATTTGATACAATTCTACCCCATAATACCATTTATGATGCGATAATGATTTTTACAACATATGGAAGCAGGTGGATGGGTTGGAAAACATCAGCCAAGTTGTTTTGAGCCATGCATTTGTTTTGCAAACTGTAGCCACCTAACCAATGGATCAACCTAGTTCTTGGTCCAGCTCATTAATGAGCGGTCCCGTTCTAATAAATGGATTGGATCTGGGACCTAGCATGCCGACACAGGTGTGTAGGTAGAGAATGCCTATGGCTGCGAGACAACTTTCAAGGAACTTGGCAAAATAGCCCTGCAACTTTGGGTGTGGCTTGTACATGAGCTTTATTGTACGCATGTGTGGGTTTAGCAAGGCTCTAATCTCTATAGACTTTTTTGATCATAGAAACATGACCCCGGATCCGAGAGCGCTTTTACACCACGTACGTTGAAAGGGACCGCTTGTGATTGTCAAATTGTCCATTCTTTTGTATGGCAGTGACCCACTTGATGATTGGACTAGGGCAACGGACCGGTCTGTGCAAGCCCAGCCTGACCCAGAAGGCCGGCCTAGATTTCAAAGTTTATGGGCCCAAGCCTTGGCCATACAGGGCCGGGCCACTGGGCCCATTCCAACCGCTAGGCCCTGATGGACCTTGCTTCAACCATCTCATTGTTGGGACAATCCTATCCCTTAGGCTGGTTCTGCAAATAGGCAGTTAAGATATTGAAATCTCAGATATTTTGGGGCATGGTCCATCTGCAGTGGGGCCCATTAATTTTATGGTCTGGTTCACTGAACTATGGGGCCTGCTTGTCGAAACTGAGAACCCAAGGGTGCTTTTTCATTTTTTAAATGGGATTTTCATCATATGGCACCCATTTTTTGGCCTAATTAGATAATCACCCCCAAAAATTTTCTTTAGATGTAACCACCCACGTTTTGAGGGGTTGCTTTATTTTACCACTTCTCGTCAAATTTAAGTAATGGCTGTTAGCCCATTCCTGAAAATGATGATGGTAACCGTGGACATTGATATGAATCATTCAAAGTACATGGAGAGTGATCCAGACTGTCCCAAAATGGTGGACAGCGATCTAGACTGTTAAACATTAGGTGGTTAACAATTTGGACCATTCAAAAGTAGGCGGATGGCTATTTTTGACTGTTTCTGAAGTTCATGGACAGCGATCAGGATTGTTCCAAGATGGAGGAAAGCGATCTAGACTGTTCAAGAGTAGGAGGATAGTGATGACTGTCCCAAGATGGTGGACAGTGATCTGGACCAATCCTTCCAGCAATATATGCAAAGATATGACTAGTTCTTAGGGTATTTTTGTCAATTTTCAGAAATAGCTGATGGACATGACTTGGATTTGATGGAAAATGGTAAAATAAAGAGATCCCTCAAAACATGTGTGCTATATCTAACGATTTTTTTTTTGGGTGGTTCTATCTAAATTATGCATACAAAAAAGGGGTGCATTCCATGAAAATCCCTTTTCAAATTGATGAACAGATAAATACCCCAGGATACTATGGATATCCTTGGGTGGCAATGAGATATTTCTCCTCTTCATTCTACAATTGGTTTGTTTGGTTGATTTCATTAGCTCTATTTCTGATTCAAGTGTCTTGAATCCGACCCAGATAGAGAAGTACACATTCAACATGCTTCAGTGTCACCCGCACCCAGGTGACTTCTCAGATAAATCGAGGTCATTCTACTGCTGTTTTTTCATGGGTCTGCAACGAAAGCAAGGTGTACCTGTAAATGAAGGGGAACAATTTGATATAAGGTTAACGGTTGAAGAGTTTAAACAATCCGTTGGTGCTTACACACTGTGGAAACCTGGGATGGAGATCCAGGTGTCCCATATAAAACGTAGGAACATTCCCAATTTTGTTTTCCCTGGTGGGGTCCGGCCATCTCGCCCCACTAAGGTTTCACACTTGAATGGCAGATTGGCTTTAAAACCAAAGGTCTCTAATGCGGTTCAAGCATATAAATCATGTGTAGCAGTGGGCAGCGATAAAGATGCAGATGTAGCAGATGAAGCAAGAAAGAGAGAGCCCGTTGGGATTAATGCGGATAGTAGCTTCACGAGTGAGAAGAGTATTCTCACAATTGCTTCTGGCAGTGTTGGAGCTGATGGATCTGAAAGATATGGCCCACCTATTGGCTCTCCTGGTGCAACCAGTTCATACTCTAAAGAAGCAGAGGGCAGCATTAAGAATATTGACGGGTCAGATGAAACAAGGAAGAGAAAATGGGTTGAAGATGATCAAGAAAGCAACCCGACGAATGAAAAGTGTTATGCTGCAGCTGCTTGTGGTGAGGGGGATCGAAGCTGTAACCCTCTTCCCATTAGATCCTCTGGCATTGCAAATTCAGGCTCTAAAGAAGCGGAAGAGATTGCTATTGAGAAGCTAACTTCTACTCAGACAATCGACCACACCGCTTTCCCTGAGGAACTTGATGAGCTTGAGGAATATGGATCAGCTTATCAGGTTAGAGATTTTGGTGGGGACTCAAATGGGGGCTTCACTTCATCCTCGACAGCAAATGCAGTTGAAGGGAAGGTCGTAGGCTTGCAGGCCAGTCATTTCCAAAATGGAGCAGGATTAGAGGAACTCGAGGTCTTGGCTTCTAAACCTTGTGATCTTCATATAGATAATCTCTCTTTACCAAGGACCAATTTTATTTTATTTATTTATTTTTATTTGTTTTCTTTTACTGATCATATTATCTTTAATTGCTTTATGCTATTACAAGGACTTGCATTGATCCAAGAATATGTAAGGATCCTTGGGATGGATAAATGCTCCAAAATCTCCCAGAGGCCCCTTTTCATTGGATGTTGACCATTGCCATGTTTTTCCTTTACCGTCCATTCTCAGGCCCCAATCAAAGGGTTAGAATTGTCTCATCATGGAGAATTTTGGGGCATTGTCCAAAAACTGGGACCCATCGAACCGTGGCCCCATTTGTATGGACTTGGCCCTGGGGTTTGGATGGGGGCTTCAGACTGGAAGAAAGATGGACTGGATTATGATTATAGCCTTACATCCTAAAAGAAAGAATATGATTATAGCCTTTATTCTCCTTCCATCAGTTAGTATTTTATGCTCAAACCATTGGCACTGTACATATTGAAAAGGAACTAACAGTCTGTTTCTCTTTTGAACAAAGCCTCCCGAGCTGCCTGTTCCATTACCTAATGGCCCACCTGCTTCCGTCTCTCAGCGAAAGCCACTTATCAGGTAAAATCATGACTCACTTGGTATTGGGGTATAGTTCATATCAGGTATTATACATTGCTTGTTCTGAGAGATCCATCAGTACTCGTACTAGCTTTCAGTTTGTAAAAGTTGGCCTTGTTCTGAGATTCAAACCGTTGATGTTATGGGCCTCACTGGTATAATCCAATGCAGGAAAAATATCCAAGATGTTAAAATCCTAAACCTTTCAAATGGGTGGCCAAACATGGTGTGCCATAATGACCGTTACGTAAAGGTAATGGTGGCAACTGTTATGCGTAATGGGGTTATAACAGCCCTAATAGAAAAAAACGATCCGTAATGGGGCTGGTACATTTTTTATTTTTATTTTTCCTTTCAAGAAAAGAATAATAATAATAATAATAATAAGAAGAAGAAGAAGACTGTAATGGCCGTTACGGCCCGTATCGTAATGGTAATGGTGGTGGCTGTTACGGCCACTGTTACTGTTACGGAATACCTTGTGGCCAACAGATAAACAGTTGAGAAAGAAAATATAGCAAGGGTTCTCATGCAACCAGTAGAAGGTTTAATTACTGTCGGAAAGAAAATACAGCAAGAGTTCCCACTTGGACAAACTGAAAGCCTGATAAGTACTATCCCTCATTTTTCTTATGTATTATGCAGAGCCTTGCTAAAGACATCCACGTGAAGATGATTGCAATGCATACCATGCGAGTACAAGTTTTAAAGTATCATCTGAAACTGGTACATACCGCCTGATATGTACCTGTATCGCCCCGTGAACGATATGGGTATATTGGCCCAAAACAGCTTGGTACGGGTCGATGCGTAACGATATCAATATCGCTTGTGAATGATGCATTATGTAGCACTTCCATTTTAAACCTTGTGCCAGTATTGTATACATGTGTGAGATCCTGGGGCCACTCCATAGCACGTCGTGGCATAAAATCAGGCCAGCTTTTTCATCAGGTGGGTTGCACCTGCTGTACAATAAATGGGTCACACATGCATGGTGAAATGGACGGTTGAAATACAATTTGACTGACATTCCAATCTCATGAGCATCTGAGAGGGCGTGATCTTGGTGGGGCTCCCAGAAAGATGTCCTTGCATGTGTCATGCCACATTCAACATTTGCAATTCTCTTCACCAGAATAGCCTTTTGGGTTATATCTCTCTTCGATGTATGTACTCTTTTGTTTTGCCATTCTTTTCAGGTTGAGTCTAACTTCCATGGCGAAAACAACCGGGACAAGCACATAAGATAATCGTCGAAGCATGGGCAAAGGCAGAAAAACTGCTGATTTTCGTTTATCCTGTATAATGTAACCTTTGTCATCTTTGCTTGCTCCTTCCTCTAATTTCCCCTAAATTGCCCATGGAAAGATGGATTCTTTGTAATACTAAAGAGAATGAGGAGATGGTCTGTGGATACCTTTTGAGTTGTGTTTTTCCCCTTTTTGCAATTGCTACACCCAAACGCCTTATTGTAATAAGAAAAAAGTTTTTTTCTTTTTCTTTCTTTTTTTTTTTAAATAAAAAAATTTATTTTTAATAAATTAGAAGTTGGCTCATCAGTTTCTCTTTTGATACATCTTATAATCAACGGTGGCAAGTGCATGGCCCAGTTGGAGGTTAGCTTGATTTTGGGCTTTGAGCATCTGCAAAACCCTATTTATTTCTAGCTGATGCATTTTATTTATTTATTTTTGTGATTTTGTGAAAGGTAGTTTCTATTTCTCTTTGAAGGTTTGCTAATTCCATGCGTGTTGAGCCGTACACATCCCACGTGGGTACGTGTGCAAATATGAAACACGCGAGTAATATCTCAGCTTTCACTTCTAAGGTTGGAAATAATGCACATCCTTCTGCCAAAATAAAAATAAAAAAATTCAGAAAATTCATGTGTGGGCCATACAAGGTTGAATTGTAAAATTCCTCACAATTGCTAGTTATCTGAAAAACAGCATGCTTCCGAAATAAAGAGCTTGGCACAGCACGCGTGCACCACACGTGCTGGCAAGGCATATTCGTGCAACATATAAACCATCCATCAGGTTAAGTAAGTCACTTGTTTTTCAAAAAAGAAAATCTGGTTCAATCATTGTGCAGGCCCCAACATTGGAATCAAGTGGGCATTGGAAACAAACTTCATCCAATGTTTTCACAGCCGTACATTTGTTTTTCGAATTTTAGCCCATCAGACAGATGGGTCAACCTGATTCTTGGGCTGGGGCATCAATATGGTGGGGCCTTCTAAAGGTGCCATCATCGAAGGTTTGAGGTCTTTGAATCGGCTCCACAGATCTACAGGGGCCCTAGTGATGGTTCATCCAACAATGCACCACGATAACCCTAATTATTCAATCTGTCCACTGTAATAGACCCTACTATGGATGGAACAATGGTGTCAATGGGTTTCGGGCCATCCATCTCACGGACCCCACCATGAATTTTTGACATGGCTATATTTGTATATATCCACCGTTTATATGTAGTTAGGAATATCAAACGGTCAGGATGTTTTAGTTTTTAGTATGTCATAATTTCCACCATCCATCCATAGTGAGGCCTATGATAAAAACGGTTTGGATCATCAATCCATGAGCTCCAAAAACGCACAATAAAACTGTTGAGCTGACAAATTTCTAAGCCTACAATAAGAACGCAATTCTATCATATAAAGTGGAAGCAGGATTGCTTACTGACTAAACTCCGTGGGGACTACCGTGGATGTATCTGTCTTATCCACACCGTCCATCCGTTTTTCCAGTTCATTTTAGTGAATGAAAATAAAATTGAAGCATATCCAAAGTTCAAGTGGACCACACCAGAGGACACAGTGGGGATAATGGCGTCCACTGTTGAAACCTTTCCTAGGGTCCATAGTCATGTTTATTGTCATCCAACGTGTTCATAGGGTCACACAGACATAGACGAAGGGAAAGCACAAATATATCAACTTGATCAAAAACTTCCATGGTCTTCAATAACTTTTCAACGGTAGACATTCAATTCACACCATTTCCTGTAGTGTGGTCCACTTGAGCTTTGGATATGCTTCAATTTTAGAATATTAATCTAAAATGTGATGGTAAAATGGATGGATAATGTGGATAAGAAAAACCAATCGTCCTATTTTCATGAGGCATCCAGTGAGTCCAGGATATGGTTGTCCAATCAATTTATCATTGGGAATTTATTTGGCTACATAGGGTATAGTTTTATGCGGCCGAGTATCATCTAATTCATTTTTTTAAATTTAATTTCTGAGCTTTGCTAACCCCACACGTATGTGCAATAAGGTCATGTACATGTCACACATGTGCAAGCATGGCACCATATGTCCAAGGTCCAATCCATCCATCGAAACGACACCACTACATCGACCCAAGCGGATTGCGTACAGAGTAACTTAGTATGCTTTAGTAAACTCTGTGGGGTCCACTGTCGATTATGTGCCTCATCGACAGCCGTCCATCTATTTTTTCAGATAATTTTAGGACACCCAAAACTCAACCATAGCCAAAGCTCTGGTAAACCACGTCACAGGAAACAGTGGAGATAATGGTGAAGTTCACCGTTGAAACCTTCTTAATGCTCATAGTGAAATCTATTTGTCATCCAACCTCTTTATAAAGTCACACACACATAAATAAAGAGAACATAAAATATCAGCTTGATCCAAAACTTTTGTAGCCCCCAAGAAGTCTCCAATGGTGGGCATTTAATTCCCTCTATTTCTCATGGTGTGGTCCACTTGAGCTTTCTAAATATTTCAATTCTAAGCTCATGCCCTAAAATGACTTTGCATTCAATTTCCTCTGTTTCCTATGGTGTGGTCCACTTGTACTTTTAATATGGTTTGATTCTAAGCTCATGCCTTAAAATGACTTGGTAAAATGTTTGGTCAGCAAAGATAAGATACATACATCATGGCGGGCCACACAAAGTTCACTCAATATGCAATCCACTTACTACATGAATGCCCTAACTCAAGAATTAGGTTAGCTTAACCTGATGGATGGGTTAGATGTTCATGTAAATTCTTGGTAATTTAGATTGGATAAGTTCTCTTTATTGGTTGTTCCTGTTTGCTTTATATCGGCACGAAACCACAGGCTCAATGCACCGAATGGATCCCATGCTGTGTTTTCATTTGATAGATTTGAAAGATTGTTGAAATTCATAGCTTGATGTTGAAATACATGACCCGAAAGTGAAGATAGCTTGTCAAGTACATAGATTTAGAATCTCGTGTTGGAAAAAAGTGCTCAAATGATTAGGGCATGTTTGGAACGATTCATTGCATTGCATTGTATGGTATTAACACAATAATTACTCCTTTATAAATATCATAGTATTTTGTATTAGGCGCTAAGCAATTTCAGATCAAATCAAACAAACAATTGAGAATGAAAAATCCAAACAAATACTTAACGAATGAGAATTTACGTGAAAAATACTTGCGGGAAAAAACCACGACACTGTTGGCAGACGTTAAAGCCTTCAACATTCTGGGGCTGCTCGACCGGTTGAGTGGGCCGCTCGGCTAGTAGAGGCATGCTTGACTCAAAGTCCAGCGAGCACATGTTTTGGGTATCCGGGATGCTCGATCGGTCGAGGCCTCGGTTCGACTAGTCGAGGTTACGCAGATCCTGCGTAGACTGCATAAATTTGAGGCGATTTTCATACTTTTCCAAAGGAGGTGCGTAAGTGGAGTTTTCTAAACTGTAAATAGGGGTCCCTAGGGCTATTTTAAGGTATTCTAAGGCTTTCTAAAGGAGTTCCAAGTGTTTCTAAAAGGGCTTTAGAGTTTCTAAAGGGTGTAGCAATGGTGAGATTTGAGGTTGTTCGAATCGGGTAAGTCCTCTCTCTTTGTAATTTCTATTTTCATAGTGGAGATCTGTCGCTTTATATCGCGGTTTTTTCCTGCAAAGGTTTTCCATGTTAAATCTGTGTGTTCTTTTGTATGTGCTTGATGCCATTGAGTTGCTATCCTAGATCTAGATCTGTGTGATTCCGCAGGCCAAAATCCCAACAAGTGGTATCAGAGCAATCGTTGGGGCACATATCTGAATCTGAGGGATTAGTAATAATGAGAAGCACTAGGTATGAGATTGAGAAGTACTCAGGGATAAATAATTTTGAGTTATGGAAGATCAAGATGATCAGTTCCTTAATCAAGCAAGGCGAAGATGTTGCTCTTGAGGAGCGGAAGTCTACTATGACTGATGATGATTGAAATACTCTTGATAAGAAAGCTTTATCATTGATCAGTTTGTGTCTCACAGATGAGGTTCTCTACAACGTCATGAGGGAGAAAACTGTGGCTAAGTTATGGGTGAAGTTAGAAGATGTCTATGCGAAAAAATCCTCTGAAAATCGCCTACACTTGAAGCGGCAGTGATATAACTTCAAGATGACAGAGGGTGGAGATTTGGAGGCTCACATCAGTAACTTTAATAAATTGGTTTGCAAATTGCTGGATATGAAGGAAGTGATGAAAGATGAAGAACAAGGATATATGTCGCTGAATTCTCTCCCGGTGTCTTATGAGTCGTTCAAGGATATAATGTGCTCCACGAATAAAACCCTGACTGTCGACACCGTTATCTCGGCCCTTCGAGAAAAAGCTATGAGAAAGCTTAACGTCGACATGGGGATATCTTCTGAGGCACTGCTTATAGGGGGTAGGAATTCTGAACAAGGTACAAGTTTTTCAGGTTCTAGATCCAAATCCAGGGGCAAGGCAAATGAAATGTAAAGTGCTGGAATTGTGGGATGGAAAGACATGTGAAGAAGGATTGTGAAAATCCTAAATCTAAGAGAGAAGATTTTGAGGCTTCGCACAAGGAGGCCAATGTTGTCACATTAGATGGATCGAGTGGATATGATAGTAATGTTTTGTTTGTGTCTACGATCAGGCGGCCATACGATGATTGTAAGGACAAGTAGATGCTAAACACAGGGACATCTTTTCACATGACTCCTGATCGGAGTTGGTTCACTAGTTACAAGAAGTGCGATGATGGACATATATTTATGGGCAATGATATTGCCTGTAATGTTGTGGCTATTGGTACGGTGCGCATCAAGATGTTTGATGGGACAGAGCGTACCCTGACTGATGTGAGGCACGTTCTTGACATGAAGAAGAATCTGATTTCTCTTGGTATGCTTGAGGCAAAGGGCTGTAAGTTCATAAGTATTGATGGTGCTCTTAAGGTATCTAATGGGGCACAGGTAATTGTGAAAGCGCAATGGCTCGGTAACTTTTACAGGTTTATCGGAAGCACTTCAAAAGGTGGAGCTACAGTGGATGTAGCGGATTCCACCTCTGCATGTGTGTGGCATGTTGGACATGACCACATGAGCGGGCAGGGCAGGAAGGCTAAGACGTGCAGACAGCGATACAGAACAGGTGGGACAACCACCTGTGAGAAGAATCACACGGCATGATCGCAGCATATCGGCGAGGTACATGAATAACTCCAATATCGCAGGGGATTCATCTTCTATTCAGATGGTTCTAGGTGAGCCTGATGCTGAGAAGTGAAAGGCGACTATGGGCAATGTGATGGATTCGTTGTACCAGACTGACATATGGGACCGGGTGGAGCTTCCAGTGAGCAGGAAAGCGGTTGGATGCAGGTGAATCGTCAGAGGATACAACATAGATACAGAGCGAGGTTGGTAGCGAATGGTTATGCTTAGAGAGAATGGATCGACTTCTTAGAGATATTTGCGTTGACAGTATAAGAAGTATCTATTAGATCCGTGATTGACGCTGGTTGACCAATGTGATCTTGAGCTGGAAGGATGGATGTGGAGCCTATACTTCTGTAAGGGAAAGTGAAGAGAAGATTTACATGACGTAACTAGAACGGTTCGAAGTTAAAGGGGCTGAGAAAAGACTTTGCAGGAGGTTGTGGTTCGACCTGTCGCCTAGGCAGTGGTTTGATTCCTTCATGGTGAGTCATAATTGATGACATGTAGATCGCTAATTATGACATGTTTGAAATCAATGTACTAAAGACTCGGTTAAGTGGGATATTCAGGATGAAGGATCGGGGGCTGCGAAGATGGTTCTCGACGTTGAGACTGTAAGAGGAGTAGGCTTTAGTTATCTCAGGTAGAATACCTTGGGTAGGTATTGATTAAGGAGGTGATGAACCATGTAAAGTCGGAGAGCGTTCCCAACACGTCTCTTCTCAAGTTTTCCTCAGGACATGTCCCAAAACAGATAAGGAAAAACAGGATATCTCATGAGCCTTATTCGAATGCTGTTGGCAATGTATGCCATGGTCTGAATTAGATCGGTTATTTCACAGGCTATCAGTGTTGTGAGCAAGTACCCCGGCAAGCAATATTGGGTAGCGGTGAGATGGTAAGAAGACTACGTCTTTTCTTCTGGGAAGACAGGAGCAAAGGTGGTTGACATGTGGATTTAAATCCGGCAGACATAATCGCCAAGGTTGTTCTTGTAGAGAAGTTCAAGTTCTGTGTAACTTTTCTGGGCTTAGCGATGACGTAAAAGAAGGACGGAGTGTACATAAGAAGCTATGATGCGGAGATAAGAGAAGAGGTCAAGAAGCTACACGGTTGAATGTTGAAGACTTGGTGGAGATTGTTGTCAGACGTTAAAGCCTTCAACATTCTGGCGCTGCTCGACTAATCGAAGCATGCTCGACTCAAAGTCCAACAAGCACATGTTTTGGACATCCGGGATGCTTGAATGATCGAGGGGATGACTCGTCCGATTGAGGAGGTCCTTCGACCAGTCGAGGTTGCGTAAATTTGAGGCGATTTCTGAACTTTTCCAAAGGAGGTGCATAAGTGGAGTTTCCTAAATTATAAATAGAGGTCTCTAGGGCTATTCTAAGGTATTTTAAGGCTTTTTAAAGGAGTTCCAAGGGTTCCTAAAAGAGTTTTAGGGTTTCTAAAGGGTGTAGCAAGGGTGAGATTCGAGGTTGTTCAAATCGGGTAAGTCCTCTCTCTTTGTAATTTCAATTTTCATAGTGGAGATTTGTCGCTTTGTGCTGTGGTTTTTACCTGTAAGGGTTTTCCACGTTAAATCTGTGTGTTCTCTTGTATGTGCTTGGTGCCATTGAATTGCTATCCTAAATCTAGATCTGTATGATTCTGCAGGCCAAAATTCCAACTGGCACAAAGTGCCGATCAATCCACTATAATTAAAAGAAAGTTATAATAGATGGAACAACTCACAGTAGAAATCCTACCTTTCCTCTCAAAACCCTTAAGCAATCATATTAAGATCTTATCATGCTAACCCTAATCATAATTAAGAGGATATTTATACACTCCATACACAATTAGAAACAAAACATCCGCACTTACTTAGACTTATGCACTCCGTCAGTCAGACCGAACCGAATGGATTGACACATATCTGGTCGAATTGAAAACGTGTAAAAGTGGACAACCTACAACTAGAGAATTCACCACTAATTCAATCGAACTGACGGGACCTGGTCAAACCGAATTAAGTTTTCTCAGTACTACGATTTAAGGCACTCAATCAACATTTTGACTATCAAATCTACAATTTGGGATTGAATTTTTCATGTGAGAAAACTACTATATTATGTGAAACTAGTGTTTGTTGGATGCTGGAATAGTAATTAACAACCAAATTTCACATGTGATGCTAGTCACTTATATTCATATGCAACTCAAGTGTCATGTATAAAGGGTGCATGTGCAAGGACAGCATGGATAAAAATCCACATCAACATGGGTCACATATATGTAGTGGATTTTCTCTTGCTGGACTGTCAAATGCCCGGAGTAATTCAATCCTGTCCACCAATTACAAACACCGAATGGATTTTATTTCTCACAAATTGCAATTCAGTATGTTGAAATTCTGCCTACCAAATACGCCCTAATGTTTTCATTTCCTCATCTTGCGTTAACCCATCTCATGCTACTTACAAACCTTTCCGGCCCATCAAAATTGTTAGTCTCAAAGTGGATGGAGCATTGTTCAAAGATAAAAAAAATGGTTAGTCAACCATACCAGTGGCATTGTCGATGTTTGATTTTAGCTTCAATATTCTATTTCTATGTACATAGTTGAAATTGAGAAATTCAGCTTAGTTGGTTAGGTTTTATATTATCTTCGTTTTAATTTTTTCAAAGTGGGTCTTTTGTTGGTTTGCTTGGACAGTTCAGTGGCTGTTCTTTATTGCCTTTTGACAACAATCTTTGAAGTATGATTTATTTCTGAATTGGGGCTGCCCATCAAAGTTTGATTAATGTGGTTTTGATGATCTCTGTTGAATGTCAAAACAACTTTTACAAGCATCTCGTAGTCTTCATAGTCCTTGAGTTGCACATTCACAAATATATATATGGTACGCCAATTAATGCAGAGGCACTTTCACACCTGCTACGAGTAGAGTTCCTGTGGGATGCAGGGGCATAGTCAGGGTGGGTGGCCTGTGTGAGGTGGGTGGCGGGCTCCATCCGTGTGAAGCGGAACCCATGTAAAGTGGGGCCCACAAGGAGGGTTCGGCCGAGGTCCTAAATCATACAATGTGGGGCCTGAGGGGCTATGAGATAAATGAATTAATTCGCCATGCTCTATCAGTTCAAGCTTTTAACGGAAGTGGTTAATTGTCTTATATCACTAGGAGGTTTGAGATTTCCAAACCAAGCTCAACTGGCCTCAGGCGAACCCTACTCGATGTAACCTAAAATTTTGGTTGGGCTAGTTAGGTTTAGGTTAGCATATGCCAAGGGATTATACAATTTCAAACCAAATGAATATTTTAAGGGTCTTTTGGATGCTAGTAAATGGTTTAAATGGTAAATGATTTTCAGGTGTAACATTTACAGCATGTCCTGTTTGACTATAAGCTGTAAATGATCGTTTGTGTTTTAATAGCCGGTAAATTGTCTAATTCCTGTAAGTGGAGAGCCAATCTTTTTATTTATAAGAAAGCTTGTAAATGAAATTACAACTTTTTTGTTGTAAATCAAATGAGGCTGAAAGTTGTAAGTGATTTACAGCCTGTGAATCATTTACGGATATTTTCAGCACCCAAACACAGACTTTAAATCATTTACCTGTAAATCGTTTATTGTTAACTCCATTTACGGGTATCTAAATGACCCCTTATAGCATTGGCTCTTTCTTGAGCATTTGAAGATGGCTAAAGCCCTGTTTGGATAGACACAGATTCTTAACTAACATCGGACAATTTGTTTGGTTTGTCTAAGACCCTGTCTGGACACTTGCATTTGCTTTTGTTAATTTTCTTTTTCTTTTATATGCCATAAATGCTCCATTGGTCAATCTTGCTTGTTTTGCAGGGTGGATTTCTTTATCAAATTAACATATTTTGCTAACATGGACGGATGGGAAACATCCCAAATTCACTTTTTTTTTTTTTTTCTGGACAGATCATGCTTAGCAAAACAACTCTATTTTTGACAAAGAAACTTATATGATTGATTAAGCCTTTAAAACTCCATATATTTATGGAAGATGGGCAAAGATTTGTTTTTTGGTTTTTTTTAGAAACTGAATTAAACACTCTTTTTTTTTTTTAAAAAGGAAAAAGAAAAAGAAAAAAAGATCATTTTGTTCCTTTTTTTTTTTTTTTTTTGGAGAAAATTTAGAAATAGATTAGTGGTCACCACCCATTGATAGAACCAAGTAGAAGGTGAAACTTTTTAGTAGAGACTGGTAAAGTCCCATGATATACGTTGATATGCCAACCTCCAATGGCTTGAGCTTTCAGAGAAAGTGATTGTTTGAACAATTCAATCACATATATACTTGCTGCTGGTGAATATTTTAATTGAACCTTATTTATTTATGGATAAATTCTAACATTATTTTAAGTCTTTTTTAAAATTTTTTTTATATTTTTCACACACCCTCTCACACACACACATCACATGGGTACTTGAATCCATGACCTCACTACTGTTGAAACCGACAAGGTCTACTACCAAGCGATTAGGACTTGTGACCTCAGTGTTAAAACTTTATTTTAATTCTAATATATACTAAACCTCGATTTTTCATCTCTGAATTTTTGGTGTTTCCAAATCCTTGACTGAAATCTATTATTGTCTTTTGAGTGATCCAAATGGAATTAAATAGAATTAAACATGAACATTTCCTTTACATGGCAGGTGATTACCTTCGGTGCGGATTAGATATCCTAGGTGTTGGGAGGACGTGCAAAAGCAACCCGAGTTATAATCAAACAATAAGAAATCAAACAAATTAAGCACACAGAGAACATGAGATTTTTCGTGAAAAAACCCTCATGAGAAAAAAAACTACGACACAAAGCGATGACAAATCCATTATGATAAACAATGTTACAAGAGATGGAAGATCTCACCAATCCAAGAAACTGCAATTATCTTCTACAAAATTTTAGTTTTTCTTCCCCTTTGCTTCAAAACAGCTTTAAGACATTTTCCATACTTTAATATCTGATTACAAACCTTCAAAAAAAATTAAAATGAATTAGAAAACAAAACTCATAATTTTGCAAAATTATATAAATTAGTCAATGGGAGCTTCGATTATATTGAGTGCCATCGACGACTTATCGATAGGATAAAGTCACCTTTAATTAAATTGATTTGGACAGAAAACTATTCAGTGAGCAAATGCCAAAAAATGAAAATTTCTCAAATGGATTGAGTGAGCTATCAATGCCATCGACAAACTCGGTTACAGATAAATTTAAGATATCTAATAACACTAAGTGTACAACATGTTGATAGGGATGCAGTTGCAAGCTTTAGCACCATGGGTGCTATGTGTGATCCTAGGCTGTCAGTGTACTAGTCCCGTGCCAAGAAAATTCACATAGAGCAAACCTCTAGGCTGGCCCATTACAATCATTCTTCAATCTAGACTTCTATGATATGGTTGCACATTTCATCTGTATCATAGTAAGAATGGGGAAAGATCACATCATGGTATTCAATAACGATAATGATTGTTGTAATGGCTAATGTGATAGGGCGCTTGCCGCTGTAAGTGTAGACTTTAAAGTACTTGATTGACACCCCGCGCTAGCATTCCTTTTTAGCTGGAGCGCTCTCCATTTCTTACATGCAGGATTTAAAGCCAGAGTGTGCTATATTGCGCCCTACTAGATCAAGTGCTCCATTTTTTAGTAAAATAACGTCCCATATTAGTGACGGCGCACAAAGGCCTGAAAAAAACCTCTTATGTATATATGGCCCCAACGAGAGTCCGTCAACCTCGTAACAGCCCCTATAGCTTCAAAAAAAAAAAAAAAAAAACCTTATTTGTCATAGATTTTATACACATAATACTACATGGGTCTCATGTTTCTTGAGTTTAGTACTTTTTAAAGAAAAGCAAATAAATAAGAGTTCTGATAATATCCGACAAGGGAGACCTTATTTGGTAAAATCTGAATATTTGAGGAATTTTATGATAAAAATCCCTCGTTCGCTTTTGACAATCAAATAAGGTACAGTAAATTGCATAGATATATAATTTAATAATTTAAGAAATTCTGATATATATATATATGGAAAAGGTCCTATGCGGTCGAGCTCATGGGAACTTCCCATGAGGTCGAACTGTGTGGCCCCACCGTGATGCATGTCGAACATCTACCCATCAGGCAGATGCTGGTGGGCCTAGGGCTTAAAAATCAAGTCAAGTCAATCCATGACTTTTGTGGGTCACACCACTTACAAAAGTTGATAGGGATTATCTTCCATTAAAACATTCATAATCATTTGTTAGGCCCACCTGATGAATGGATTTGATGACGTATACACAACAAGGTGGACCTCACATCCCATCTGGAAGTTTCTACAGTGTGCAGTGGGCGCCCCCCTCCCGGTTGTCCCCCACATTGTTACCTTTGATGTGGCCCATCTGAGTTCATGGATCTGGCTGTATTTTGGTATATAGCTATTCATCTAATTGACAGGTTAGATGGTAGTCACACATCAAGGTGGGTCCCACATACTCGCATGTGATCATTCCCCACTAGGCATTTGGAGCACAGTCTGTGGGACCTACCATGCATCGTACCCTGTAGCCTAATGTTATATCATACTTTAATGTGTGACCCATTAAATCTTGTGGCCCACTCCCAACAACCACATTCACCCACACTCTCTCTAAAGGAGGACCACATGAATCTACCTAATTATCCGAGATTGAACTGATTATTATACATAAATATCCAAAATCAACGGCTTAAAAGTTCCTTCAAAGGGTGGCCCACCAGAAAAAGCTTCCAATAGATGATGGTGACCCATTGATAGGAACGTAATAACAGAGGACGCGGTTTGGCTATGACCCAAACACCAACCAGCTAGCTGATGTCAAAGCTATGTGGGGCCTACCATGATGTATCTGTTTTATCTATGCCGTCCATCCATGTTTCCAGCTCATTTTATGGAATGAGCCAAAAAATGAGGTAGACTAAAATCTTAAGTGGACCACACTAAAGGAAACAGTAGCTATTGAATCTTTACGGTTGAAAATCTTTTTGGGCCTACAGGGCCTACAGAAGTTTTGGATCAAGCTGATATTTTTGTTTTCCCTTTATCCAGGTTCGTGTGACTTTATCAACCGGTTGGATGGAAAATAAACATTACAGTGGGCCCTAGGAAAATTTTAATGATGGACTTTCAGTCAACACTGTTTTCCTCTGGTGTGGTCCACCTGAGACTTGGATCTGCCTCATTTTTGGGATCATGTACTAAAATGATCTGGAAAAAAGGATGGACAGGATGGATAAAAACATACATCATGATGGCCCCCACAAACCGCGTCCAATGACAGATTAGAAGGTTCTTCTTGCATAAATATATTAAGAAGAGAACTCATCACCTGAAGGCAATAGTACCACAACTTGTGGTACCTTGCCATGTTTCCCACCAACATGCCACATGTGGAGGACATGATCTCCATGGTCTTTTCTCACCGTTTTCATGGCATTGATGCACTATGCAAGTTGCAGGTTGGCGGGAAAGATGGATGGTACGATAAAATTCTCTACATGATGATGACATATGAAGATGGTACGATGTACCACACATGAAATGCTCCAATACATTTGTGTGCATGTGATCTTATAACGCACCTCATTCAATGATTGATATGGTCCTATGGACCGTCCATTGGGTATTTTGATCATTTCAAGTGAAGGCTCTGTATGCCTAGATATAAATCCTTACGCAATCAATGACCTTAATAGTGTTATCAATATGGAACATCATCATATCAAAGTATTTTTTTAGTGCGTTGAACATGGACCATCCATTTCCTTGCCATCGACTGAATGATGGTTAGGATTTTTCAACCCAAAGTGATTTTCGACAGGTATAGACAATGAAAGGTGGGTACAACATGATGGAGGGTCTTTATCACAAATAGGAGATTTCTTGGGAATAATATATATGGACCATCCATTTATTATCAATTGATTGAATAGATAAGATTATCATATCACATGTGATTTTCTAATGGATGAAAAATCAACAGTAGACCCTTATAATGGATGGTCTAAAAATCAATATGGATCATCCATCTTCCTAGCAAATAATTGGATGGTTGAGATCATGTGTTGAAATTTACTTTTAAGATGGATGACCATTAATTGGATGGTTTACAATCCTATTTGATTTCACGGGACTAGTTTTATGTATCTAAAATGTAAATTTAATTACCCAACAATAATAAATTTAAAAGTATTTTGCAAACATTCCCATCTTTGTAATTGTAGGCATGCTAGCAATGTCCTGGTACCTTCTAAACACCACTGAGGGGTGGCCTGTTGTCAATCTGAACCATTCATTCATACAATTAGATTAAGTCATGAAAATGAATAATTAAGATTGTCTTTAAAAAAACAAAATAAACCTTATCATTATCTTGAAACATCTAGTAGATGGTTCTCACTTTATTGTTTCTTACTATTCTAAAACAGTACTTTTAATATGAAGATCTTAACCGTACAATTTATAGCTTATAAACAATGTATGGTTGTAATAAGTTGGCCCCTTTCAAAGAACTAGGATCATTCGAATCTGTGTGATTCTTGCACCATAGCTTACTCCTGGCTGTATGAATGAATGAACTGTTCAAAACAATGATAGGTCATAACATGCTCATTTAAAAATGTTTGGAGACAAACCCATTTTTTTAAAATCATGAATTTGACAACCTAAACCACAAACAACCAATTGACTAATTAATGAAATTACAATTTCATGAAAATATCAATTAAGAAACTTTCAATTTCATAAGTTAGCTAATTTTATGCATCCAAACAGGCCTCAAGCTTGAGTAAGAAAGTGGGACACACAATGATGCTGACGTGGTATAAAAATTAGGCTGACACGCTAATTGAATAGGCCACAACAGTACATTGAGTCATAGCATCGGCTATCAACTGATTCTTGACATTGTGTCCCATTCAATGGGTGGATTGTTCTGATTTTCAAATTCCATGATGTGTCCCACCTTTTGGACGGATCTGATATACATGTTGATGTAAAAGAAATGGCTGTATATGAAAGTTCAAACGCAACCGTTGGTGGCTGATCAGTGCAAAGACAGCAGAGGGGAAAAAACGACTAAAAAGGGTGGTCGGTGGATACTGGAGATCTCGATGACATCTACCCCGGCATAAGAGAGCCCTTGCTAGGTGCACACCTATGTGCACCTAGGAAGTGGGTCCCACGTGCCAATGTGGTAGATCGAAGCCGATCATCAGGTGGGACTCTCGGTTTTGACAACCCGTGGTGCGATGATTGGACCGTTGTACTCATCTTGTGGGCCACGTGTGTGCAGAATAATTGACCGACGGTCCGTGTTTGTCACGTTTTTGTGTCCCATTAGAAGATGAGAGCAGCTTACTTTTTCGTACAGAGAATATGATCGATGGGGCCCAGCAGCCTAACGGTTTGGATGCTGTACTTTCGCACGTGCAGTGGTAAGTGCACTTGAAAAGTGTACTTGCGCGAGTGCACTTGGTATTCGCAAGGAGAGCAGATTTAAGCCGCAGATTACGCAAAGTCTCCTTTTAATGAGAACCGATGATCTACAGGCAAAGGTGACATAACTCGTGGTAACGTGCCATATTTCCTGCCAATATGAAAAATCAGCACCGTTAAAAAGATTTTCCCCACCATAAATATTATCATTGCTGAAAATCAGGCTGATTCGATCTCTTGGTGGGCCATACGTGGGTGTTGATTTAGACTGTCGGTTGTCCATTGTTTCAAAGTAATGGCCTATCGGATGGTAGGATCGGCATCCTATTTATTTGAAGTGATCTTCATGGTGGGGCCCATCGTTTCCATGGTACTGATGTCCCACACAGGTGTCACGTTGGTGAGAAAGACGTCACGCTACCACAAGTTTCGGTACTTTGCCTGCAAGTGAAATTTCTGGTGTATCAGCGGCTATCATGATAGACCATGGCCCAGAAAATTGGACACTTCCAACCGCCTGAATTATGGGCCATGGCTCAGTAATGATGGGCACTACCCAAAAGCAATCTATATCTCGCAAAGATACGCACGTGTCTGTCTGGAAACTCGTGTATAGCAAGGTTAGAATTGTTTGATTGCAGTGGTTTTAGAGACATTCGCCATCTAAGTGTGGCCCGCAATTTGAGGACTCTGATTCGGTAGTGACCCATCGAGTACCAACGTAGGTGCTGGATAAGCTCTGTGGACCCTACCATGATGTGTGTGTTTAATCCACCACGTCCATCCATTCTGCCATCTCATTTTAAGGTACAATCCCAAAAGTGAGGCAGATCCAAATCTCTGGTGGACCACACCACAGGATACAGTGGTGATTGAACGGCCACCGTTAAAAAATTCCTAGGGCCCACTATCTATATCCACAATTTGAATGGATATGGATAGTGGTACGTGATCATGAATATGAGAAAATGAATCACCAGTATTTTTAAAATAATGGTGACTTATTGTAGTAGTAGAGCTCTCCCATTGTTATAGAAGGAGTATATCTACAGATAACGGGAATACTTTTTTAAATACCCAGAATGCCCTTTAATTTCGTTTGAAGAATGAGTGGCCCCAATCGTTCAACTAGAAAACACTTCCTTCACGAAGCGAAGCGGATTGGCTGGTGTACCTCACACCAGCTATATATCTGCTGTAGGTACGTGTCGTGCGAAGACGGGAAACGGATTGGCTACTCCCCTGCCACCAGCCAATGGCTGATGGTCGGTATTTGTGCCCCCATCATGATGTATGTGTTTCATCCATGCCGTCCATCTATTTTTATTGATTATTTTATAGTATGAGACTAATTATTAGCTATAACCAATCTCAAGTGGACCACATTACCGGAAACAGTGTTGAATGAACATCGACCATTGAAAACTTTTTGGGCATACAACAGATATCTCATGGTGGGTCCCACAGAGCACCGAGCACCAGCCACGGGGCTGGTGGCAGGGGGGAGTAGCCAATCCGATTCCGCGGAGGCGAGCACTGACGCTCCTCCAGGTACGAGTTGTACGAACGGTTCAAAGGAGATCAAAGTTACATGGCCCCACAATGATGTATTTATTATATCTACACCGTTCATCTATTTTTAGAGATCATTTTAGACCATTATGAAAAAAATGAATCATATCCAAAGATCATCTGGACCCCACCACAAATGACAGTGGAGATAATGATTTTCACCGTAAAACAATTCGTACGGCCCTCGGTAACGATTATTTTCCATCCAATCTGATTATAAGGCCACAAAGACCTAAATGAAGAGTAAAAAATAAATTCATATTGATCCAAAACTTATGTCCCCAAAAAGGGTTTCAATGGTAGATGTTCAATACCCCACTGCTTTTTGCAGTGTGGTCCACTTGATAGTTTTATCTGTCTTATTTTTCGTCAAGCCTTAAGACGATCTGGCCAAATAGATGGACGGTTTGGATATAACACATACCTCACAATCAGACTTACAGAACTTGCTGACATCAATACACCAGCTATATAGCTGGTGTGAGGTACACCAGCCAATCCGCTTCCTTCATAAAGAGCCAATCAAATCTGGCCCCACTTTGCTTGACCGTTGGATTGATGGTGATATGAGTCGTTAATATATTGTTTTAATTTTAATTTTTTACTATCATCTCTGGTGATGCCGGTTGCTAGCACCACACGTGTAAGACATTCATCTCCGCACCACCGCACGTGATCCAACCATTCCCTTGCCAAAAAATCAAGCCGATCCGTTGGTCAGGTAGGTTATTATAAGCCGTCCATTCGTCCGTAACATTGTAGCCCATGTGATGAGTGAGCCTTTTCAGTCAGGTATCTTTATACTATGAAATCGACCTGATGGACGGCTTGGATCTCACACACATATGCCATGCTTGCAGATGTGATAGCGTGGAAATGAGCTGCCATATGCATGGATTAGCGACACTTTTTTAAAGGCTGAGACTAGGCAAGCATCCTCTAAAGTGAATAAATTAATGAAATGGAATGATTGGAGCCGGAAACAAAACATGATTCTGTATGAATATTTGTGGTGCAAGTTCATATGTGGGGCCCAAATAAGCTAAACTTATAATTACACCGACCGTTGGATAGAGAGGGTCCACTGTGGATTGCGTGTGGCTTAAAAGTTACCCTGATTTGAGATCAAAACCATTCAGATCGAGGGGCTTGCAAGATGAACAGCAAGAGTTAAAATTTTCTACGGTCCATTTTACTGGTCTTATTGGACGGTTTTGATCATCCAATCGGGGTGATTTTTCGAAATTGATGGTGGATGCCACATATCCAATGGTACACCGTGATCATATGCAAGTTCGAGTGGGCCCCACGTAGGATTTTTGGGGATATCGTAAGTTCGGTCCTTACTCTCGCCCGGGTGATAGATTCTCAGGAGTTTCAACTCCCGGTCAAGGGTTCGAGTACGGATAGGTGGTGAAATTCCACCGGCGCGAGTGTGTGGGGTGTGCGTGCGTGTGTTAAAAAAAAAAAGAAGAAAAAAGAGAAGAGGTTGTCGTAAGTTCGTGACTGTTAAACCGGCCGAGAAACCGCAGAGAACATTTCGTGGTGGAGCCCACAGTTTTTACCGGGTTCTTTTGCATCAGTCGCGATGTAGGAAAGAGATCATACGCGGCTCTACAGAGGCCCCACATGCTGAGGTGGCCCTATGATTTGAATGGTCCAACTTTTCGGAACCGTCTTCAGTAAGCCATGATGTCACAGTTGCGCTTCAGTGATGATCATGACCTTCCATTTCTATAGTTAAATGTTTTAAATTAATCATTTTAAGGTTCTAATCATCGACACTAAGAACCAGTTTGGTCGGTCGGATTGGAAGGGATTGGATGGTACTGGAAGGGATTGGAAGTTAAATCCCAGGATAGGCCAGGCGTGCCAAACAGAGTCGGTGATCTGATCCCAATCTCACGGGTCTTAAGACAATCCATTGACAACACCATCATTATCTTTAAATCCAATCCAATTCACCTTAATCCATTTAAATTTACCTGAGATGTGTTTGGTTCGAGAGATTGGAAGGGATAGGAAGGTTTGATCCCGGGATTGGCCCGGTGTGCCAAACAGACTGGATATATCAATCCCATATATATCAAGACAATCCACTGGCAACATCATTATTACCTAGGAATCCATGCCATCCACCCTGATACGATTCAATCCCTTTCAATCCACTTGGCCAAACGGGCCCTAAGAGAGATTCTATTTGTGCTCGAATTCCAGTTTAGAATAACCATAGTCACCTATTTACTTCATTCGACAAAAGTAAAGAATTATACTAAAAAATATGAAGGTAAAAAAAGGTAGTGATTACACTAAGTAATGTAAATGAAAAATAATTAAAAATATATTGAATTTTATTGAATTAGTATAAGACTATTTGATTTATTAATTTTTTTTTGTTATTTATAATTTTAGCTGCATCACATCATCTGAATACTTCTCACATTTTGATGGTTGTTTTAGTATTACAAATTCTTTACATGTTTTTCATATTTTGATAGTTGTTGTGACCATTTTAGTACTATATAATTTTTTGAATACTTTCTTGCTGCTTGTTCTAATAAACGCTTTGAGCCTCTTCTTGCTCAATTGTATTCTACTCAACTGCTAGTCAAGCTCCTGAATGATTATTGATCACTTAATCAAGTTCTTAGATGATTGACGACCACTTGGTCAACCTTCTGAATAACTATGTTCACAATTGGTTACCTGATCGGCCTCCTATGTGACTATCTACAGCTTAATCGACCTCTTAAATAAATATTAATTGCTTAGCTGAACTTTTGATTGACTATCAACTCCTAATAGACCATTAATTTACTTCTGAATTTCTATCAACTACTCATCTTTTCATTTTTTTAACTGGTCTCCTTTTCAATAGAGTTTCTACAGGAACAACATGGAATACCGTGAGTTTCCAAAGATGCCCATGTATTATAGAATATACAAGACGGACAGTTCAGATCATCGGGCCATCTCAGCATATAGCTCCAATGAGGATAAACATGCTGCGATTCTGAGTCACGACAGAAGCAAAAACGCAATCCGGACCACCTGCAACTTTACGTTACACCAACTTACGCTGAATACATCTCATCGTCGTGCGACAAAAACAAATGCATCTCAAGTACTTACGTGTCATGTTCATAGAGGATCCAGACCGTTAAATAGATGAAAATATAAGAAAATATTTATTAGATACAACATTTTACTGTATATCTCATATTTTGAGGATTACATGCCAGTTCAATGTCGACTATTGTGATAATTTCTTAACCGTCCAATTTTTTTAATGTGTATGGTCTTCCTGAAAGATATTAAAAGTTCAGTTTTTGGGTTTATAATATACAGTGTGAGTTCCATACATTGGATGTACAAGATATCTATTATATTTTACACGTACGCACGTGTGTTGCATGCGTCTTTCGCGCTTGAAAATACATGCGCTAGAATTAGAATTCCTTTCAAGCAATTAGAGTTCCCGGTTCAGCCTTCTGCGTGCGTATGTCACTATTCTCCACTCATCCATCGTACCATCCGCAACTTTGCTTTATTGAAAACACGCCAATGACAAATGCGTCTTACATGCTGACGTGTCGCATTTAGGAAAGATCCAGACCGTTCAATATGTGTAAAAGCATCAAATATTTATAATCCTTAATATTATGCTGCATAAATCATGTTATGATTTTAAGTACCATTTGAATGTGACATTTTTCAAACCGTCCGTTTTTTGAACCTGATATATTCAACAAATGCTTTTTCGGGATTACAAATATAGGATGTGAATTACATCAATTGGACGTTCCAGATATCTAATATATATTAAATATATGCACTTTTGATGCGTTCATGTTTCGCGCATGAAGTAGAAGCACTATAATTAGTATCCTCGAAAGCAATAAAAGAGTTCCCTGTTCAGTCTTCTACGTCCGTAACGGAAATAGATACCAACCGTCTATTATAGCGGCGAGCAAAAGGATAAGCCAAAATCTAAATACTGATAAGGAGATCCCAACCGTTAAAACTGTTGAATATCAAATTGATGTTATACAATTAATCCAACTACGTTGATTTAGTGAACACAAATGGACGTTCCGGATCGACGCAATTGTGTGCCACGTGTAGGCCACTTTAACGGCCACTATTCCTTAACATCGTTTCAAACTTACATCATACTCTAGAATCCCACCTTGCGTCACATAAAACCATGGCCCCAGAAAGCCCATTTTCTTCCGAAGAAGACGCCAACAGAAAGCCCCATAAAGCCCACTCACCGAACGGACAAAACGGACTCGATCGAGAATACTTTTTCACGTGGGATGGATCCAAACCGTTCATCATCCCGATCACACCGTCTAGATTCCACGTATATAAAACTGGGCAGATCAGATCCGTAAAAGGGACATGCATGTTAAATATGAACCCTCGATCGGTTTCTCCCACCCGTCCTAATTTCTGGGAGAATGCATCCAAGCGGCGGAGCCGACCTGAAGAGCGGCTTGGATTTATCTAGGCCATGCCACGTGTCCACGTCTGCCACGGTGCCACCCCCACTCTTACACAAGCAACCTTGTCCTGTTACGTTTTCCATCGTCCACGGCATACCCCACCCCTCTAATAAAAACAACGGCTCACATGACTCGAACCTCTCTCTCTCTCTCTCTCTAAAACCCCTTTAAAATCCCCACAAACGCTCTCTTTTCTCATCCCATTTCAAAAGAGAAGAAAAAGAAAAGGAAAAGAAAAGAAAAGAAAAGAAAAATCCCAGATGGGTCTACCTGGCGATCTGAGCAACGTGTCTTCTGACTCGATCCCCATACTTCTCGTAGCTCTCGCCGCTCACTGCGTATGTTATCTCAAATCCCTCATCTTTTGCCTCTTCCAATCGATTGGCTTCTCCAGACTCCGCGGCTCGAGAGGGGATGTGATCGTTGGCGGGGACCGGCTATTTGGCGCCGTGGGCTCAGGATTAGCTGGTCTGATCGTGCTGACGGAGCAGCTTAAAGTCAGCCGCGTGTACACGTTTAGGAAAGGGGGAAGTGACGATGGGCCGTCTGATTGTGTGGTGTGCTTGTGTGGGTTGAGGGATGGTGACCAGGTGCGCAGTTTAGCATGCTGCCATGTTTTTCACAAGGTTTGCTTGGAAGGGTGGTTCGATCACCAGAACTTAAACTGCCCGCTCTGTCGTGCGCCTCTGGTGTCAGAAGAAGAGAGAGTGGTGGAGACGGAGCAGCACGTGGGAGCGTAGCTTGTCACGTGGTTCTCACCGACTGGATGATGTCCATGCACATGATGCATGATGATGACGAGATGGCATGTGATGTGGTTTTAGCTGGAACTTTAAAGCCATTATCTAAGCTTACTCTTTTTTTTGATCGATACGTCCTTTCCTTTTGCTTTCTGTAGATCAAAAGGTACAGATTGGGCGTATCTATCAAAAAAATGTGGGTGTGAAATGTCGATATCCTGTGCATTTTTTTTTTTTTTTCAAGGGTCTTTTTTGTTTCTACTGTTGTAAATCTCAGCTTTCTTTTGTGCAGAGAGAGAGAGAGAGAGAGAGAGAGAGAGATTTCACATGCAACGTTTCGATGGGCATGAACGCATGCATGATGGTGATGGTGGCGTATGATCTTTGGCTGTTACGACGTGTCGTTGTCGGCTTTTTCGCTTTTATTTCTTTTTTCTCAATTTCGTGTGGGTTGGAAGAACTTGGTCCACACGTATACGATTATGAGAGCAGATGGTGGTGTGAAATGTGAATTGAGTAGCAGAAGTCCGTTGCTTGGTGGGGCCCACCGTAATATATGTGCCTTGCATCCATGCCGTTCATCCTTTTTGAAAGCTCATTTTATGGAATGATTCGAAAGATAAAGCAGATCCAAATCTCAGGTGGACTACACCACAGGAAACTATGTTGATTGACAATTAAAAATTTCTTATGTGTCACAGCAGTTTTGGATCAAGCTAATATTTACATGTTCCCTTCATCCAGGTCTTTTTCACCTTATCAACTGTTTGGATGCAAAATAAACATTCCGATGGTCCCCAAGAAGTTTTTAATGGTGGGTATTTAATCACCAATGTTTCCTATAGTGTGGTCCATCTGAGATTTGGATCTGGTTCATTTTTGGGATCATTCACTATAATGAGCTTTCTAAACGGATGGACGGCGTGGATGTAATGCATATAGATCACGACGGGTCCCGCAGTCAGGTATTTAGGCCGCTCATCAGGCAGATCCCACCGCGTAGATCCGGGCATCACGTTCGGGTCCTTTTTCGGTGGACCACACATATACGAAATTAATGTCGGGTCAAAGAAATCAATTAAGGCCCTGTAACATGTATTCACTCTACTCGTATTCGTGTAGATGGACGGACCGGATTGATTTTGGGCCAGGCATGTTCATGGTTTGATTGCGTCTGATGAATGTCCACGTCTGAAATGTGTCCCACGTGGACATGTGCCAGCGCATGAAGATCATGAGCGTACACGTGTGGGGGATTTGTAAAAGAGGGAACTGATCATTAGCAGGCGGCGGCACCGCAACTTCGATCTGGAACGGTACTACCTGGCATAATGCCACTTGTTTGTGTAGGAAATCCGTAAAAAGGAAAAGATAGGCCCTACCGTCAAGATCGCCCTTCTGTAAAATCAGCTGATCTGATCAGTAGGTGACAGGCAATCCGCTCGGTCGGTGTGGCCCACCTGATGATCAGAGAATCCTGATTTTATTCCAGGTGATATTGATGGTACGCTGCTGTTGTTTTAGTGGTACTGATGGTGTACTACATTTGTGGCATGTTGGCGATAAAGATGGTAAGGTACCACAAGTGGTGCAAGTTGGTTAGGGGGCGGCTTGGGGGATAGTAAGACGGACGTGGCAAGATATGACTGGGCAATACCTGTGTGATGTACTCGACCGGACCGGGCGTGGCTTCCGTTGATCCCTGACTGTAGGGCCCACCATGTTTTCTGTTTCTTATATCCACTCGGTCCATACGTTTCAAAATGTAGTTTTAGGACATGAGCCCGACAATACAGCAGATCCATATCTCAAGTGGACCACACCACAAAAGTAGTTATTGAACGTACACCATTAAAAACTTCTTGGGGTCCACCGAAAAGTTATTTGTCATCCAACCCGCTGATAAGGTCACAAAGACCTGGATGAAAGGACCACATAAATACCAGCTTGATCCAAATCGTTCGTGTTTTGGCTCCTCAGGAGTTTTTAATGGTCGATCATCGTTGTTTCACGTGGTGCTGTCAACACGAGATTTGGATCATTTGGACGTGCTGCATTTTTTTTTATTTTTTTTTTGCTTATATCTCAAATAATCCAACGAAACAGATGAAATGCATGTATATAGAACACATACATTGCAATGAGCTCTCCACGGCCGGTATACACCAAGCTCGATGGTCTCACCCAACACTTTTAAGGCCCTAAAATTATCTGATAAAATTGATGGACGGAGCAGATAAAATACATAAATTATGGTGGACCTCACAAAGCCCAACACTTTTAAGGCCGTAAAATTATCTGATAAAATAGATGAACGGAGCAGATAAAATACATAAATTATGGTGGACTTCACGAAATTTAATCAGTACGGCCTGTTTGGCCAATTGCGTTAGGTGGGATTAAGGTGGATGGAATTGTAAAAGTAATAATAAATGCATGTTTAAGGTGTTGTCCCTTGATTGAGTGTATCCCATGTTTTCCAATACCATGTTTGGAATGTATGCACTCAAAAGTAAATTCTAGGATTTCCTTTCAAATTATACTTGGGTAAAAAAAAAATTCATTATCCATGGGATTTAGAAATCCCATCTCACACTTTCCAACACAAGGCTCATTTTTCAAAGCCTATAAAATTAATTTTAATCTATCCCACACTCCTTTCAGACATGCCATTCCCAATCTCGAGGTGAGATTAGCAATGCAATCCCATTTAATACAACTTGATACCACTGGCCAAACAGGCCCTAAGCGTAGCTTATCGTACCGAGTAAACTCTGTTGGGCCCATCGTGAATGCATGTGGTTTATCCACACTGTCCATTCGTTTTTCCAGATCCTTTTAGGGCTTCAACCCAAAATTTATGCATATACAAAGGTCAATTGGACCATACCACAGGAAAAAGTGGAACTATTGATTTCCACCGTTGAAAACTTTCTAAGGCCCCTAGTAATGTTTATTTGTCATCCAACCTATTCATAAGATCAGACAAGCATGGATGAATGGAAAACACAAATATCAGCTTGATCTAAAACTTTGGTTGCCCCCAAGAATTCTTCAACGGTAGATGTTCAATTCACACTGTTTTCGGTGGTGTGGTCCAATTGAGGTTAGGGTATAATCCATTTTTGGGATAAATCAATAAAATTATGTGTTAAAAGAGATGGACGGAGTGGATACAATGCATGAATGAAAGTGGGGTCCACAGAGTTTACTCAGTACGCTTAGCGTGCTGAGTTACTTAGTACGCAATCCGCTTCCTAAGCATAGTGAGTTACTCACTACGCAATCCGCTTCCAGTATGGCCAGCCTCGCTTGACGTCCATCAATTACTTACTCCACCGAACCACTTTCAAATCGGACGTGGATCTCGTGCCAAAGCTTTTCAAGAAGTTCCTATGTTGGGAAGCTAGGTGGGGCTACCGTGTCGTTCTTGAGAAATCTATCACGTCCATCCATCTTGGAACCTCATTTTAGGGCATGAAACTAGAAGTGAGGTCGATCCAAAACTCAAGAGACTTATACAGAGGTAAAAGTGGGGAAAAAAATGCCCACCGTTGGAACATTTCTTGTATCCACCTTGATGTTTATATGCTGTCTAAACCCTTTATAAGGTTATTCTCACTAGGATGAGCTGAAAAAATGATAAACGTAGCTCTGTAAAAAAATCACCGTGGAAATGGAGGGATGAGGTGGATTTCTTACAAACATCATAGAAAAAAGCTTTTGCAAGTGTAGACACTGGATTTTGGGCGGATCATGCTTTTTCACGGGTAACCTTTTTTAAGGGTTTTTATGTTGTATGTATAAAGGTTATTTGACTGGAGTCGTCACTAGGCAATTACTCCATCTTCATAGTTAACTTGATCATATAAATACCAACTTTTGAAGAGCTTTCTCCATTTATACAAATTTGCCTTAATAAGAGAGAAAAAGTGAAAGAGAGGAAAATAGTGACAGCAAGTGAGGAAGAGATTGATGTCTCCTTCACCGAATCACTTCAATCCAACCCTAGTCGCTACCAAATTCTTTGTCAAACTTATTTCCATTGACAATCGGAGATAAAGAATACATCATATATTTCCTTAGTTATAAATTCAATGAATCTCACTTAGTTCCTTTGAATTTAGTATAGGAATTGATTTTTCTCCAAAACCCTAACCCTAGGTGTTCAAAAATTGAGAAATTACTTCTTAAGGTGCGAACCATTCTTGTAGATTTCCTTTTAATCAATTCTTAATAGCATTACATATTGATTTTTTGTTATTAATAGAATTTCATATTTTATTTGTGTTTAGATTGCTTTATTATTTTATCCTTAATGTTATTTGAAGTTATTAGCAAACATGTTTGATGAAATGCTTGAACAATGTGAAATTCATAATATTAGAAGTCATTTTATGTCATTTAAGAAGTGTTGTTGATACATGTTTGTTCATATTAATATACATTGGATTGTACCGATTAATACATGCATTTTATTGATATACCCCAGTGTAATATTAATTTGCGTTGTTGATATATGTGAAATTGTATTGATATGCATTAGATTGTGCCAGCTCGTACATGTGTTGATATACCATGATATGTAATTAAGTTAATTTGTGATTATGATTATATATTAATAAACTAAATTATTGATCTGGTGGATCGAGCCCTGCAAATCGCGTAAGTGGATGACCCACTCTGTGTGGCTACCCTAGACTTATACAGTCGATTGGGGTTGAACACAAACGATTGACAATAGTTAGAACCATACGGGATGTTTCACACCACATGTCGGTTTTGTCTGAGGTCTTCCATTGTCGATCAGATTATTCTAATGTACGACTGGATCATTTTTATGCTTGGTGATTGTATAACATCTAAATGTATCTTAAATATCACTATTAGCATTGATTTAAGTTTATTCATAATTGTTAGTACATTACGATCTCACAAAGACTCATGAGTCGATCATGATGGTATGTAACACTGTGTCCGAGATGTCGCTTATACTGAGGTGACGTGCTTGCCACAATGGTAAAATAGTGGGTGCCGAACCCACTGTGCTAGTAAAATATTTGGTAACGAGTCTCCCCATAGTGACCATTGAGTACTAGTTAATTCCATAAGCCAACCATATTATTGATGGATTTGATGTCGTGATTTTACCACATTTATATTTGGACGATGACCTTTACATTATTTATAATTGTCCTCGTGTGATGAGCCATTACTGTTGTTTAATTGTATAAGTTGGATTTTTGGGTGACAGACCTAGAACATGATCAAGAGACACTGACGAGTGGTCATTACGTGCTGCCACAAGCCACGTGATCCGTTTAGTGACTTTTGATATAATGGAGCTACTATTTGAATGTAACGTCCCAGATTTTCGCTATTTTGGATTTCCAAAAACACTTGAAAATCTTCAATATAATTAACTTGTGTTGTCACTTACTAACCATTAACACTCGATGTTATCCTATATGTGGGTGGTACCAGTAAAGAACCACAAAAATCTAATTAATCAACTATAGGAAGCCAATGAATCCACACGATCACATAAACCTCAAGTCTAGTATCGTGATTTGTTCATCTAAGACCCAAATCTAACTGACCTACCACTGACCAATCAAGACAATCGCAGCTAAATAAAAACTTACCAAAAGCCAAGACAATTAGGGATCAGATCTTAATTAACAAACGAAATCAATCTAATTTCTCCTTTAGCCTAAGAACCAACAGTTTAGGGTAATTAAGATCGAATCATCATTTTCTTTAATTACAAATAAGCCACACTATAAACTTAGACAATTTGAATTCTAATCATTACGTATAAGAAATCTCAATACTTAATTCATTTAAGAAATTCCCTGATTATCCAAATATGCTTTAAACCGCTCGTTAGTGGGCCATTAAACTCGAGACAATAAAAAGACATTCATCTTAGTGGGCTTGACGTCTATCACGGGATATTGAACTGAGATTGCATCTCGAATAACTCAACTTCGACTCGCAAGACGAGTGTTTGAGTTATGCGAATACCTTAGATGAAAATATGGAAATTAAGTGAATCTAGCCACTTTGTTCTTTCATGAAGTTGTAACTTTTGGACCATCGATTTATGGCCAAAGTCGGGGTACCGATTGAAGATATTTCACCACACATATTTGTATAGCTGCGGCTCCGATTGACCATGATGACCATCAAACAAACTTCTAATCACAACCATTGATCGATGCATCCAAATGGCTGGCTGATCGTATTCATACGTAGATCATCATTAAGCCTAACTATTCTACGGTGTATATCAATCCCTACACCCCATTGTGGGCCCCAAAGGTTGGAAACACCATTCCATATGGCTAGTATAATGAAAACCTAACTCTTATGGCCATTTACACCACTTCTGGAACTATATAAGGCTTTCATTTGGGTACTCCCTCTCCCCATACGATTTTTTCCTAGAAAGAAAGAGAGAAAGAGAGAAAGAGAAAAATCTTATGAGGAAAATCTTGAAGTGTTCTTGATGGATTTCCTTTAATCAAGCCCTAGCCTTGACCGTTCCCCTTTGCCGATTCCGTCTCACTTGCAATCAAGAGGTAAGGTGCGAACACTACTTCCCAACCTAAGTTTTTCTATGTTGAATTGCATGAATCTCACATACTTTCTTTAAAATTGGTGTATGAATTATTATTTTCCAAATCCTTAATCTTAAGAGCTCAAAATCGAAAATTCATTCTTAAAGGTGTGGACCATTATTTATAGGTTATCTTTTATCGACCCTTAAGGGTTTCGGTCAATAATTAGTTATTTGTAAATGAATTCGTGCATGTTAATATGTTAACATTTTAATTTTTGCTTGATAAAATGTCTAAGTGGTGGAATGTGTTGCTTTGTCGATACTCACATGTTAGATTTAATGCTTTAATGATTGTATTGCTTTATGCATACTCACATGTATGATTTAATGCTTTAGTGAACGTAGTATCCTATAGATGCTTATATGTTCGATGAAATGCCTAAATGGTTGTGTAGTGGAACCTATCTTATAAACTTATAATTGCGGGATGTAATGTTTAGTTTATAGCGATACTTTGGATTACTATGATATTGGTATGAGACAATTTACTTCGTTGAGCTCATTTGTTATTTATAGACTTCACCATCTGAATGCATGATTTTTTAAATTTTGTTATGCACATTCTGCTGGTTTTTTTATTTTTATTTTTATTTTTATTTTTTATTTTTTATTTTTGTTTTTTTTAAACACATGCACACACATCGCCACACACTCACGCCATAGTGGAATTTCACCTCCTATGGGTATTCGAACCCTTGACAGGGTGTTGAAACTCCTAAGAGTCTACCACTGGAGCAAAAGCAAGGATCGCTAGAGCTAAGCAAACCTGACCCGATCTGTTGGATCCGACCAGATCCGACTCGGTTTGAGCCGAACTGACGGCCTAGATCGGTCAGGTTCGAGTAGGACCTGGTAGATCCGACCGTTAATTCGGTCAAGGTCGGGTCAAAGTTAAATCGGACCGCACCGAATTGAAATCCGATCTGTTTGGAACCAGTTAGATTTGGACTGGACCAGACCGGATCTATATCTTCATGTAGGAGACAACCTACAATGCCTACTATCGATCATCCTACGTCCTCTCCAATGCGATTGTATCCATTCCAGGGCTGGTCTTCCTATCGCTAGCTTTTGTCGCCACCACCTTCTGGGCGGTGGGTTATCGGGGTTTTTCTTCTTTTTCATCATTATCCTAGAATCGTTCTGGGCCGGGAACTCTTTCGTAACATTCCTCTCCGGCGTGGTGACGCACGTGATGTTGGGTTATACTGTCGTTGTCGCTCTCCTCGCTTACTTCCTTCTATTTAATGGATTTTTCATAACCAGAGATCGGATTCCGCCGTATTGGCTTTGGTTTCACTACATATCGCTGGTGAAGTATCCTTTTGCGGACGTTCTGCAGCATAAATTTGAGGATCCGAATCTGGCATAATTCGATCCGACTCGGTTTTCCTGACCGAGTCGGACTCAGATCGGTTGAGGCCAGCATGAGTTAGGATCGAATTGAGTCAGATGACCCGGACTCGGTCCCGGATCGGACCGAGTTCGGATCAGGCCATGCAGAACTCGGACTGAGTCGAGTTGGACCCAATCCGATTCGACTTGGTCTGATGTCCAGCTCTAAGGACCGCCCATTCCGCTGGCTGTTTCACTAGTGAAACAATGGAAGATGTTATCTAAACGTAGGACAATTTGGAGCATTTGAGAAGTGCTTTTGTTAACTGATTCCAGATAGGGAACCATTTCCCGTAGTCACTGTTGGGAAGCGACAAAAGTACCTAACACACATGGATAGGCTAAAAAGAAAGTGGCGTTGCACTAGTCCAAATCTAAGTATTGAAGCCAAGCAAGAAAACCGTTGTTTAGGAAAACATTTCCAGTGAAAACACACACGCACACAAATATATATATATATATATATATATATATATATATATATATATATTTACACCAAGCCCCGAAACAAAATCACTGACGCCCAGGCATTCTAATCTCCGCGGGTTCAGTTCCTCATCCTCCCTCACATATCCATTGGTTTGGTCCTCAACAGCTCTATCGTATGCACTGGGAAGGTAGACCCGACCCACTCATCTAGTCATTATTCAGTCCTTTCTTTCATTCAGTTGGCCTATAGAACCAATCAATAATTAGAAACATGGGAACAGCATTTCCTCCTTTCATTCGGAAAAAAGCGGCAAGAGAAGGACCAGGACGAGCTCGATTGTAGCACCGAACCCATGGAGTTTAAAAACAGGAAGCGCCCTATCAATGTTGAATTGAGAAAGAAATTCAAGGGGATTTGCTTTTCTGTCTTTCTATTTATTCGTCGTTGCTTTTTCTACTATCTACTCCCTGGCTAAGCCGGCAAGAGAGAGTGAGGAGGTCGTTACGTGAGCGTTACATGACCGCGAACATTCCATTCTTATGGAAGGAGCCGCCCTATTAGTAAGCATATCGAGGCGCAGGTACGAAGCACATCTGGCCATTCACAAATATATATATATATATATATATATATATATATATATATATATATATATATATGGAAAAGGTACAATGCGCTCAAGTTGATTTTAAAGCCCCATGAGGTCAAGCTGTGTGGCCCCACCATGATGCGTTTCGAACATCTACCCCATCAGTCAGATGCACCATTCCATCGTGGGCCTAGGTCTCAAAAATTAAGTCAATCTGTGACTTGTGTGGGCCACACCACATACAGAAGTGGAGAGGGGCTGTGCACCATTAAAACATTCATAACTATTTTTTAGGGCCCACCGAGATGTGGTTTGAACATCCAGCCGATCCATTATGTGTGTCCCACTTGAATGAGGGTTCAGACCAAGTTTCAGGCGCATGCAAAACTCAGGTGGGCCCCACCAAGTGCTTTTATATGTTTTAATGGTGTCTTCACATAATTTTAGATGGTATAGCCCACCTAAGTTCAGTATACGGCTGATTTTTGGGACATCCCATAATTTAAAGGGGACCCATCAAATGTACGGTGTTGATGGTCGAAACACATCACGGTGGGGCCCACACAGCTCGACCTCACGGGAGCTTATCGTCAGCTAGATCGAGGGCATTGTATCTTTTCCCATATATATATATATATATATATATATATATATAGATATATATACACCTGCACACTTTCTCACATGAGCACCCATGTGGACCGTTGTACATGTGCCTTAGGCACAAAATCTGAATGGTCAATGTGATGCCGCGCCCCTTGAAACCGCATAAGCCCAACTTTCAGCCTGATACAAAACTTTGGTGGGCCATGGAAAAAGAAAACAATTTCCTCCCTTGATTTGCATTTCTCTTTGCTATGCCCCACTAGAGTGTGGAATCAGGCTGAAAATTGGGTTCATAGAGTTTCAAGGGGTGCCGCCCCACGTGGACTGTTTATATTCTGTGCCCATGACACGTGTGCAAAGGTACTCATGCAAGAAGCTGCTATATATATATAATCAGCTGTTTATTACCTATGAATCACCTTGGCCTAACCTGTTCATAAGTTAACACAGGCATGGGATAAGGGAAAATACAAATATAAACTTGATCGAAAACTTCTGTGAGCCCCATGAAGTTTTTAATGGTAAGCATTCAATCGCCTGTTGTTTTTTGTGGTGTGGTCCACTTGAACTTTGGATCTACCTCATTCTATGGCTCATGCCCTCAAAATGATCTCTCCAAATGGATGGACGGTGTGGATACAACACATACATCATGGTGAAGTTAATCCGACTAATTTGAGGGCATGACGCTTGATATACTCTGGCTGCCTATGACGCTTGATACGCTGGCGCAAAGAAACTGTACACTAGCGTACATTCAATTAAACCGACTAAATTGTGGAATCCACTGTCACTAATTTACGTTCCCAAAATAGGACACTTGTTTGGTTGAATATGACCTTTGGATATTTTCATTTTTAACCGTCCAATAAATCTGATAGTAGAATAATCAAATCAGCACATTAACTAGGACCAGTAATTTGGAGAATTTAATTTGAATTATTGTATGCCACGTGTGCAGTTTGTAAGTAATTCCTAAGTGCTCGAGTATCATCCATCAGGCTCTGCCAGAATATCAAAGTTTTCCACTATCAAAATTTTGCAAGTTAGTTGTGAAGCATTGAATATCATTATATATAATAGGCTGTGCTATGGACGTTGATAACACCTGTCTGGTGATCCTAGCCACTGATTGAATATATTTTTTTTTAAAAGAAAAGGACGGTTAGGATATGTTCGGGCAGTAATTGATAGGTAGGCAAAGAATCCGGATGTCACGTGGACCACCACCACGTGTAGGAAGTTAATTACTTGATATCTGAGATATTGCGTGGACTCCAATCCACGTGCCAATAAGAACATTTGTAGCTCGACCCTGACTCGGATAAAACCCAACTCGAATCAAACTTGTATCGATTCAGTTTGATGACTCGGTTACTTTGATATTACTGTTGCTCACCGAGTGTTTGAGGAAATGACACGTTGAAGTGTGGCCGGTGGCAAGGAAGGTACTTATATGAAACAAATATTCCTTTTTTCTTTTTTTTTTTCTTGATTTTTATGTTGTTTACAAGGTGTTTGATGAAATATCTGTAAATCCATTGTTGCTATTTTATATATAGCAAGATTTAGAAAGTGTAGTTCATGTGTTTGTGAAAATGCTGCACATGCAAACTTAGCTCGAACTCAGCTTGAATTGGCTCGAGCTGCTGACCGAACCGAATCGAGCTAGCCAATCAAGCTCGAGGACTGAGCTGGCCAGTCAGGCTCGAGGACTGAGCCGAGCCGAGTCTGAGCTAAGGTTAGCTAGTGGCCGAGCCGAGTCGAGCTGTGCCAAGCTTGACTCGGATCGACTCGTGTACACCTCTACTTAACCCAGATCGGAGATTTACATGATGTGATCCCTCACCGTCGAGATCATATGCCCCGAAAAATCAGGCCTGTTTCGTACACAAAGGGAATGGACAGCTAGAAAAATATCATTTAGTTGTCCATTTGTTTCGAGGACTCTTGCTTACCTTAGGAGGGAAAGTTGCCTCATTTTTGTGCTAAATTATCAAAACAATGTGGCCCATCTCATGGACGGCCTGGATATTGGACATTTTGTTTAGTAATTCATGCAACCTTTGTCACCAACGAAAGCACCCCTTCTGTTGGGGACAAAAAGTACGAAGTCCGGACACTCGGACTTGGTGCCTCTGGTCGCCGAGGCACCCTTTGGATCCGAGGAAAGGTTATAAACCAACTAAACCGAGACAAAAATTAAGTTGACTCGGATGACGAACCAGCAACCTGGGCGTGCATCGGGCCGAACTACTTGATCAGATCGGAGCCGGCTGAACCAAATGAAGGAAAGACGGCGCAATACTAAACGCCATCCCGAGTATCTCGGGATGGGATCTCCAATCCCGGAGGGCACGGGATCAGATAAAGACTAGAAGCGGGTGAAATCCAATCTCCGCGATATTAGGAGAAGATCTCGTACACGACGCTAAGAGGAGAATCCTCATACGATGGAATCCCCTCGCATCTATAAATGAAGAACCTCAATCGTTTTGAAAGGTACGCAAAAACTCTCTCCCATAACTCCTCAATACGATAAGACCGAAATTCCTAGCCTGACTTTGGCATTGGAGGGTCCCCTGCTCTAGCCAGGGTCTCCTTTGTCTTCTTTCTGTGCAGGTAAACGAAGGTAAAGAGAGAGGGGACCAGATTTTTACACCAACAGATTGGCGCTATCTGTGGGAACGTACGAAAAGCTATCTTATATTCCTATATTGGATTTTATCCTCATGGTGATGACTAGAATGACGGTCCCAAAAGAAGATTTGAATGAAATCGCGATTACAGGGCCAACGGGCCCAATAGTAGGTCCGGTGGCCCAGAACCCACCTAACAACCGCCAACGAGGAGCTGCCGGGACAAATAATAACCAGCGGGCTCGGAACGATGGACGGTTGGACCAGGAGGTTCAAGAAATTCGAGCTGATATGAATATGATGAAGCAGATGCAGGAGTGAATGTATCAGCAAATGCAACCACCTTCGCCTCCCCAAGGGGAGACGACACATGTCCCAACTGCGATGGTCGATCCTCAACCTTCCGCGCCGCAGTCTTTCTGGCCGAGCCAACCCCAAGGCATATCTGACCCATTTCCGGCTCAGTCGGCTAACGCTTCCTTGCCCCCGACCGACCTTTGACACGAGATAGAGCGAAGAAGGCGTAACCGACCTTCCATTGAAGGCATGACGGAGAGCAGTGAGCTTTGGAAAGCCGACATTCAAAACTTTAAAAGAGAAGTGCAGGAAGAAATTGCGAAAGAGATGGCGGAGCAGGGCCGGAATATGTATCCGACCAGATCCGAGGCAAAAACGTCCCCTTTTGTCGACGAGGTAATGCAGGCTCGGTTGCCCGAAAGGTTTCGATTACCTCAAATTACTCATTTCACCGGTAAGACCGACCCGACAGAGCATATCGAATGCTTCAGAACCTACATGGAGCTCCACAATGCCTCGGATGCAGTGATGTGTCGACCTTTTTCTCTGACGCTGACCGATGTAGCTCGACTCTGGTTCAAACAGTTGAAACCAATGTCCATCAGCTCATTCATGGAACTAAGTGACGCCTTAATCACCAACTTCATCGGCGGAAAGAAGAAATTGAAGCCCCCTGCACATTTGAACAACATAGTTCAAAAGCAGGGAGAGCTATTGAAAGACTATATCAAGCGTTTCAACTTCGAATCTCTTCAGGTTCGAAAGCATTTAGAAGAAATGACACTCAATGCGCTCATGCAAGGAGTTAGAGACAAGCCATTCCTGGCGTCTCTAGACAAAAATCCGCCCGATACTCTGGCAGAGTTTATGACACGGTCGGATAAATATGCAAATGCGGAAGAAACGCGGATCATGCGGGAAACTAAATCCTTGGTCAAAGAATCGGCCAAAAGGGAGGCCGACTCGACAGGAGGAAAGAAGCGTAAAGATGATCAAACGCACGACGAGCGAAGGTTGGGCAAATGACCAGATCGGAGATTTTCCACATATACCCCCTAAACAAAACTCGGGAGCAGGTACTGATGGAAATCAAAAGCGAGGGCTTTGTCAACTGGCCCAATAAGCTCAGGGTAATCCCAATCGGCGGGACAAGGACAAATATCGCCATTATCATCGCGATCACGAACATAACACAAGTGATTGCCGTCACCTGAAGGAAGAAATCGAACGACTCATAAAGGAAGGCCGGCTCAAAGAACACGTGATCAAGACCGGGGTAGCAGACGAACGTCCGACCGAGAATCAACCTATGGAAGAAATTCGAACTATTATCGGTGGTCCGCGAGGCGGAGGTGATTCAAACAATGCTTGAAGGAATCATGCGAGAAAACTCAATCAGCCCGAATCCGAGCTCATGATTATAGCTCGGCCTACAAAAGAAAAGAAAAGAGAAAAATACTGCATTTCCTTCATGGAGGAAGATGCCCGAGGTATCCATCACCCCCACGACGACGCGTTAGTCGTCACCTTGACTATCGTTAACCGAAAGGTATTCCGGATACTCGTCAACACGGGATCATCAGCAGACGTGTTATTCACTCAGGCGTTCGACAAAATGGGGGTTGAGCGATCCATGTTACGTCCGGTTTATACCCCATTGATTGGATTTTCTGGAGGACAGGTATTACCTGAGGGGATCGTCTCGCTACCACTCACCGCTGGTAATGTCCCGTGTCAGGCGACGACAATGGTCGAATTCTTAGTCGTCGATCAACCTTTAGTATACAACGCCATACTTGGTCGGCCATCTTTAAGTCTCCTTCTGGCAGTGGTATCCACATACCATCTTTCGCTGAAATTTTCGACTGAGTCGGAAGTTGGAGTTGTTAAAGGAGACCAGCAAGACGCAAGACGTTGTTACGTGGCAGCCGTAAAAGGCCCCGCTGACAAAACTCCGGTCAACATATCAACGATCGAATCATTGGACCCCCGGGGCGAGAATCAGGAACGAGGCCAGCCAGTTGAAGACCTTGTCTCAGTTCCCTTGGTCGAGACAGATGGGTCCAAAACAGTACGAATTGGCTCGTCCCTACGATCCCCCTTGAAAGAAAAGTTGATAGCCCTGCTCCGCAGATACGCCGACGTATTTGCTTGGAGCCATGCGGATATGCCCGAGATCGACCCGTCTGTGATTACTCATCGACTCAATGTTGATCTGTCCTATCGACCGATCCGACAGAAGCGACGACCGCTCAGACCTGAACGATATGCCATCATTGAAGAAGAGGTCAGCAAGCTTCTCCAGGCAAACTTCATAAAAGAGATATACTACCCAGAATGGGTCGCGAATGTCGTGCTCGTAAAGAAATCTAAAGGGAAGTGGCGAGTCTGTATTGATTATACCGACCTAAATAAAGCCTGCCCGAAGGATAGCTTTCCGCTCCCAAGGATAGACCAGTTAGTGGATAGTACCGCTGGACATGAACTTCTTAGTTTCATGGATGCCTACTTGGGGTATAACCAAATTGTAATGCATCAAACAGATAAATCAAAAACTACCTTTGTCACAGACAAAGGCCTTTATTGCTACCGAGTGATGCCGTTTGGTTTGAAGAATGCCGGCGCGACTTATCAAAGATTAGTTAACAAAATCTTTGCTCGGCTTATAGGCCGAACCATGGAAGTATACATCGACGACATGCTCGTCAAAAGTATACACGCGGCAGACCATGTAGATGATTTGGAAGAAATATTTCTCATCTTACGGAAATTTCGGATGAAGTTGAATCTGAGTAAGTGTGCCTTTGGGGTGAGCTCTGAAAAGTTCCTCATTTTCTTGGTCAGTCAGCGAGGGATAGAGGCAAACCCTGAGAAAATAAAAGCTTTGCTTGATATGGAATCTCCTAAAACCATTAAGGATATCCAAAGGCTGACTGGACGAGTAGCAGCACTTAACCGGTTCCTGTCCAGAGCCACGGATAAATGTCTCCCTTTCTTCAAACAGTTGAAAGGATGACAAACAATGGATTGGATGGAAGAATGTGAAGTGACATTCCAGCAATTAAAATCATATCTCGGTTCTCCACCTCTCTTATCAAAGCCCGAGTCAGGGGAGTCTCTACTCCTTTACCTAGCGATGATCCGAGGCGGTTGTTAGCTCGCCACGATACGAGAATCCAGAAGGAAAGAAATTTCTTAGGTTTATTATGTTAGCAAAGCATTATTGCCAGCAGAAACAAGATACCCAAATTTGGAAAAAGTAGCCTTGGCTCTAATAACTTCCTCTCGCCGACTTAGGCCGTATTTCCATGCCCATACCATCATCGTGATGACCGATCTACCACTTCGCCAGGTTTTGCAGAAACCAGAGGCTTCTGGCCGACTCAGGAAGTGGGTGATCGAACCAAGTGAATTCGACATTCAATACAGGCCGAAAGTAGCAATCAGAGGGCAAGCCGTAGCTGATTTTATTGCCGAGGTAACACCGTCACCCGACCTCTCGGTCGATAATGTGCCCGAGAATGAAGTACCGACAACAACCACTCGGATCCCTCGTACAGAAAATGGCAAAGCCGATCTATTAGCGAAGCTCGCCTCCGCCGATGAAGATGATATACCCAGGTCTGTCCCTATCGAATACGTTGCTAGGCCGAGTATAAATGAACCAATTAGCTCGGTCAATACAATCAACTCGGAACCTTCCTGGATCGATCCAATCATCCAATACCTCGATAAAGGTAAGCTGCCTGAAGATCGTGCCGAGGCTCGGCGAATTAAGACCCGAGCCTTCCGTTACACCATACTCCACGGAGCCTTGTATAAAAAAGGTTACTACGCTCCGTTGCTGCGGTGTCTCAAACCCAGCAAGGCGAACTATGTGTTGCGTGAAATCCATGAAGGAATCTGCGGAAACCATTCTGGAGGGCGATCTCTCGCCCATAAGGTCCTACGACAGGGATATTATTGGCCCACTATCCAGTACGACGCTCGCAAGTTCGTCCAAAGGTGCGATAAATGTCAAAGATTCGCGATGATTCCGAGACAAGCTCCCGAGACACTGACACCAATGACCGGTCCTTGGCCCTTCACACAGTGGGGTGTCGACATTATAGGTCCACTCCCTATGGGAAAAGGTCAGACCAAGTTTGCTGTGGTGGCCGTGGATTATTTCACGAAGTGGGCCGAGGCAGAACCATTAGCTAAGATAATCGAACAGAAGATCACCGACTTTGTATGGAAAAACATTATCTGCCGGTTCAGAGTACCCCCATTATTACAGATAATGGAAGGCAATTTGATAACAGGAGCTTTCGTGAGATGTGCGACAACCTCGGAATCAGGAACGTGTATTCTTCGCCCCATCATCCTCAGACGAATGGACAGGTTGAGGCCGTTAACAAGATTATCAAGCAACATCTTCGGACCAAGCTTGACCGGGCCAAAGGAGCGTGGGCCGATGAACTCCCGAAAATTCTTTGGGCGTATCGAATCACAGCTCGAACCGCCACAGGAGAGACTCCATTCTCACTCGCTTATGGCTCGGAAGCCGTCACTCCTGTTGAAATCGGATTACCCTCGGCTCGAGTCACCTCGTTCAACGTAGAGGAAAATGAAGAACTCCTAATATTCGGGCTCGACCTTCTGGACGAACAAAGGGAAGTGGCACGGCTGCGCAAGGAGGCCCGACAACGACAAGTAGCTCGGTCCTACAATACCCGAGTTAAAATCAGGCGATTTCGAATGAGAGATATGGTTCTCCGAAAAGTATTTCCCAATACCAAGGAATTTGGGTCGGGTACATTGGGACCAAACTGGGAAGGACCCTACATTGTCTCGGGTACCATCCGACCAGGAACATATCGGTTAGAAGACCTAAACGGACAGTCGTTGCCTCATCCTTGAAACGCTGAGCACCTTAAGATTTATTATCCTTAGCTCGGTGCTCAAAGCTTAAGGACTCTGAACTGAGAAAGATTAAAGCCAAATCGTATGAATAAAACCTAGTACTGTTTTTCATTTATCTCCCAAATGTTTTTACAAAAAAAAAAGCCTGCTACTGTTCCTCGGCGGGAACGACTCCCGAGGCATGTTCAGAGGTACCAGCCTCGTCCCTATTTGCAATATCCGTAGCATCGATAGCGGGATTGTCTTCAGGATCATCAGATTCCGAGACTCCTCCTTCGATTCCTGAGAGATCGATATCAGGGAAAGTCTTCTTCATGTCGCTGACACATTCCAAGTATCCGCCTTGGAACAGACGATCCCTCTCATCCTCGAACTCCTTAGATTCAAGGAAGGCTTGAACAGCTTGCCCTGGCCTTCTAGGCCTCCTGATCTTCTTCCGGGCTTGTTGGATAAGTCCTGTCGCTTCAAGCTTAGCCTGAGCCAAGGCCTCTCCACAGGAAGCGTGGACTTCGAGGACCCGCCGGTTCTCGTCCTCGGCCTTGGATAGAAGAGCCGACACCCGAGCGACTTCGGCTTATGCATCCTCCAGAGCTCTCCTGGCGAAAGTCGCCTCAGCTTTCGCGTCTTCGGCGGCTTTCCGGGTAAGGGCCGCCTCGCCCATCAGAACACCGACCTGTATTTCGGCATTCTCGCGTCGCCCCTCTGCTTCCGACAAGAGAGTCTGCAGCCGATGGGCCGAAGATAATTCCTTGCAGGCCTTAACCAAGCAAGAGTCGAGTTTAAAAAGCACTCTCGCCGCATGGCCGACGGTTTGCGCCGTAGAAGCGTTGTAGAGGCTGATGAACTTTTTTTCGCTCCCATGGGCTAAGGCCCAGGGAACCATCCCCGACACTACCGTCCGCAAGACAGACGGCTCCTCTTGGCTCGTCTCCTCCCCTCTGGAGGACGCAGCTCTCGTCTCCTCCCCTTTAGAGGATGCAGTCCTCGCCTCCTCTGTAAGACCCGTGTCCTGGTCCGTACTGTTCCGTCAACTACCGCGATCCTTTCCGTCGAAGTCCGACAATTCGCGACTGATAACCGACGTTGCGCACGACCATATGTCATTTTCTTTAAATTCAAGTCGATTTAATCCAAGACCTGTATCGTTGCGACCGCACCGTCGCCGCGGTTCTAACGCCGCAACTCACGCACCGATCCGATACCCTGACTAGAAGATGTGAGCCGGCGTTTATTTCGAAGAAACGCCGCGCTTTTACAATCCCGAGAGAATCTCTACAACATGTCAAATCAATCCAATCAATCAAATCAATCCCATCAATCAATCAATCACATCAATCAATCCATCACTTCATGTCAAGTACAAAGCACCCATGCTTTCTTTTCCCACAAGTAAAGCCACCACCAAAAGTCAAGCAATCCATCCCTTCACCCATCACTCACATCTATCACTCACCTCACATCACTCTCTCTCCTTATCTCTCTCTTTCTCTACACTATTTTCCAAGCAACACCAAGAGCAAAGAGAGCTCCCACGTCCAAGCCTTCCATGGAAAAAATGACCTTGTGTGGCCCACCTTTCCCTTCCCAAAACCTCTCATCCTAGCCCTTGATTTCCCATCTCCACCGTCGAAGTGAAGCACAAGGAGGTTGGCTTCCCAACGGACCAAGAAGATCGACCGGTGGGTGCTCCTATAGGCTAGCTTTTATGTTTTTATGACGGGCCAAGTGAGGCCTACCGATCGATGGTATGGATCTCACTTGAGACCCTAAGATGTGGCCAATGGCCCACTTTGATTAATTTTCTTATGTATGATTGGATGCAAGGGAGGACCCATAGTGTCGGGGTCCCTCCATCACACGTGTGTCCCACTCTTTTTCTCTCTCCCTCTCTCTTTACATTTTTCTTTCCTTATGATGATATAGTTGTGTGGCCCACTTGAATGGACCCCACAAAGGAGCATGCATTGGAATCCAAACCATCTAAAGGTGGGACCCACTTTACATAAGTACGGTGACCACACCACCTCACCATGTGGTGGCCCATTACAAAGGGCCCACCCTAGAGGCATTAGATGCCCAACAAAAAAAAAAAAAAGAAGAAGGAAGAGTCCAGGGACTCTGACGTGAAAAGGAAAACACAAGTGTTGGCTTGGTTCTCAAGCCTTGAAGGAGGGACCACTCGTAGAGGATCCATCTTGATGATTGTATTCAATCCACGCCGTCTATCCTATCTACCAACTCATTTTAGGCGTTGAGCCGAAAAATGAGGTTGATCGAAGAATCTGGTGGGCCATACCTTAGCAAACAGTGATGTTCACCGTTTAAAATCATCTAAATCTTCCTACACACCGAAAAATACCCTAAATTGGTCTTGATGGAATGGTACCGGGCTGTGGAATCCAGTGGTTGGGATGGATTTGGCCGCAACCGGCCCCACACGTGAAAAACCCCAAAAACATGGGTTTTAACAAAAAAAAAAAAAAAAGAGGAGGCGGCTGTGCGTCGGCCGACACACACGGCGGACCGCACTGCGCCTGGCGTGAACAGGCAGGATCCCGGCTCCGGCCGTGGGCCCCCCTGATGTTTATTTGTCATCCAATCCGTCCATATGGTTGGGACCTCAGGACGGTGGGCCACCCCCAAAAAAATCAGGCCGATCCATGGCTCAGGTAGCCCACACCACAAGAAACAGCGGTGATTGAATTCCACCATCGGAACCTTCCCTGGGCCCACTTGAAGTTTTGGATCAATCTGAAATTTATTTTTCCCCTTCATTTCAGTGTCTGTGTGACCTCATGAACGGGTTGGATGGTAAGTAAAAAAAAATTACAGTGGGCCCCACGTGGAGCCCACTGATGATGTATGTGCTTTATTCCCACCGTCCGGCGGACGGTGAGAGCCTACGATGCATGTGTTGTAACCCACCGTCCAGTGGACGGTGGCCCCTGTCAGTGTGTGCGTGCGTGTGTGAGTGTGCACGTGTGTGTGCATGCGTGTGTGTGTGTGAGTGTATGTGGGTGCATGTGTATACGTGTGTGTGTATATAGATATATATATATATATATATATTATAAATTATATGTTATATTATTTATATTATAAGGGATGGTGGGCCTTCATGTGGGCCCCACCATGATACTTGTGTTGCATCTAAACAGTCCACCATTTGGCAAGCTTGTATTAAGGCTTGGGGCCAAAAATAAGATAGATCTATTTATCATGTGGACCACACTATACAGTGACGATTGAACGTCCACCATTGAACCCTTGGGCCACTAAGTTCTTGGTGACTCTATGAACAAATTGTATGAGAAATAAATGTTATAGTGGGCCCTAGGGATTTTAATGGTAGAATTCATTATCACCACTTATATTGGTGCGGCCCATTGATGTGGCTTACCTTAATGTATATAAGGCCCATGTTACAAGGCCTATTGTGATGTATTCAAAGGCCCATGGGACATGGCCCATTGCAATGTACTTAAGGCCCATTGATACGGCCCATTTGATTTATAAAAGGCCCATATGATGTGGCCCATTTGATGTATCTAAGGCCTATGGGTCGAGGCCCAATGGGTTGTCCTTAGGGTCCATTGCAATGTGTGATTCCCCATGGTTTGTGTAATAACATTTTATGGCGGGCCATGCCTTGGGAACAATGTTGGTTTGACGTCCACATTGTAGGATAATGTTGGTTTAATGTCCGCATTATAAACCTCCCTAGGGCCCATTGATAGGCCCATACTGGCTATGTGTAGGCCGTCTAGGCCCACCTTCGACGTAAGGATAGTCCATTACTTTGTGACATGCTTAGCACATTTTCATGATTCATGCGCATACGCATCATATGTATGCTTGATATGAGGAATGTTTGATCATAGCATAAGCCGTTGGGCTGAGACATTTACGGGACCTCTTATGAGACGGAGTGCCCCACATGAGCGCGTAGTACGCGTGAGATTTCTGCATGATTGTACGGTATGACTCATACATCTCGCATATGTGTGACTTGATCACTGCACGCCCTAGCGACATCGGGGCCGTGGCCTCCACAGCACATCGTGGATGGCCGTATCGGATACGGGAAATACTTTGTTCTAAGACTTGTGGGCACTTAGGATGTCCTTGGGTGAGAGTCCCAGAACCTTTTTGGTACCAGGAGATGCTCCAACGTCTAGACCGAGTGGAAACACGAGCGCCCGAGTGCCGAATACCAGTAGGCCGCGTCTCTCACTGTGTCGTGGTCGGTTGGAAAGGGGTGTGGCCTTATCCGCCTGAGTGAGGGGGCTATAAACTAGGCTGAGTTTGACCATCTCGCAAATGTGTCCGCTATCGACGAGCCGGGTAGGTATTGGCAGACTACTAGTCAGGCGGATAGTGTGGTCTCTTTCACTTGCTTGACTGTGCAGCTAGGGAGGAGGCAGTCAATGTGAGGTGTATTAGACCCCGGTGATATCCAGAGAGGAACTGTACTGATATGTATACTTGATGAGTACTGGCACGCTTGTATGGCATATCGCATATGACATTTGGCTACATAGGCCTCGCATCGCATGGCCTTGGTATGGCCGATAGCATTCATACCTTGCATTGCATAGCTTTAGTACAGCTGATAGTATTCATGGACTTACCGCATACTTCCGCATTACTCTGATATTGTACACTTGGCGTTTGCCTTGTACACACACTTACACCACCCTCTAAGCTTTTGTAAGCTTATGCACGACCGTTGCGTGCGAGGTAGCGTTGACATGACGGCCAGTACTGAGCGGGAGCGCGCACGGACTATTTTGGAGCTTTTTGATCACCCTGTATTTCCATTTCTGCATTGTACTTAAAAGTTTTTGATATAGTGGATATGTGGTGATGTTGTTTTGTGACTTGGTTATGCTTTTGGTTATGCTCCATTACATTACAAAAAAAAAAATTCATACTGAAAATCCTCCTTGTAGGATCCCAGGATCGAATCTGGCGTATGGGCGCTGGAAGCCGAGAATGGGATACTACGGAGGTTGTCAGCGCAGGATTCGGCGATCGGGAATTTTGTGAGCCCGGTTTCCGAGTTTGGGGCGTGACATCCTCTCCTTGTCTCGGAACATCCGTCACAACGTGCCCTGAGTCGGACGCCGCCTGAGGCTCCATGGCTGCGACCTCCCTCACTTCCGGCCTTTCCTCCGGATCAGAAAGTATGACGACAGTGGGGGCGGAAGAACTTGCGGGTTCCTTCTCCTTACGCACCACTCTCTGTTTCTTCAGCGTCGCGGGGGAGCCTTTATCTTCGAAACCGCCCTAAGGGGAGGCCGAGCTCTAGTCATCTCCGAGGGGACCGACTCGGGAACAATCCTAAGATGGGGCCGAGCTTTGACCAAATCTGAAAAAAGACGAAGAAGGCCAGAAAAAATTCAGAGAGCACATGAAGATACATCTTCAATTACCTGTGACGGCCGAGTCTAAACCTGCGAGATGAAGGCGCTCTGGCTGTAAGAGCACCTTCCAGGACCTAACTGCTGGATCCAACGTCCTCAACTCCTTGATCCGAGCTAAAGCACTGAATCCGAGCTTTTGCCTCTTCTTCGGGATATCTGCCAGACACAAGTCCGTCAGACTTAAAACATTATGAAAACAAGAAGGGCAAAAGAGAAACGCCGAGTCACCTGCTTTCTGAAACGCCCGAGGAACATGAGCCTCGCAGGATCCGGATTCAGCCGTCTCTCAGCGACCACAGGCCCAAAACCAACGTTCTCTCCAATGTTTATTGGAAGTGGGAGGGTCGGTTATTAAGGAGCCGCCTCTGCCCCGCCAAGCAGCGAAGATATAAAAGCCGGGATAGTTCGGGTTTACGCGCACTTGATACAAGTGGAGAAATTCGTCAACTGTTAGCGGTGGCTGCTCCAATTCAGCCCACAATACCGCACATCCGAATAAGTTCCTCCACCCATTCGGAACTATTTGCCCCGGGGCAATCCGAATACGAGATAAAACGCCTCGAACAATGGGCTGAAGGGGCAGACGTAAGCCCCATTGCATCGAGACTTGGTAGATCGCGACCGCCCGAGCAGGAGGATGATCCGGTAAATTGTTCGGACGGGGGAGATAAGTGATGACCGACTCAGGGACGTGATACCCGACTTGGATCCTATCCAAATCCGCCTCGGTCAGAACCGAAGGGACCGGGCCATTCAGTTCATCCCCCGACTCTTCTCCTCCCGACTCGGCCTGCGCCGACTTATCAACGGGAGCCACCCCAGAGATTCCCGCGGCAATCACCATTTCCTCTTCCTCCTCTTCTTCCTCTTCCAAATCCATTGGAAGATTGGGCCTCCCTGGGCGGGTTATCAGAGATGACCCGCCACGAGAAGGACCAACAGAAGCAGGGCGTTCCGTCGGAACTCCGGTGGTTCTCTCTGAGAGAAAAGCAGCATTTGCGTCTACTGCGATCTCCGTCAGTAAGGAAGGCGATTCCGCAACGTCCCAGAAACGTTGCGCTTCGCCTTCGTCTCCGGAAGTTCCCTCCCGGGGACTTTGAGAACCTCGCGCTGCCATTATCGATGTAAAAAGAAGAAGGAAGGACTCACCGGAGAGAGGAGGGAAAACGGAAACGGTGGGAGAAGCCGCTGACAGTAAAGAGAAGAGGAGGGAAGAAAAGAACCAAACTTCAAAGGGAATGAAGAGCGGGAGGAATAGCAGTGAGGTTTGAAATGCGGGACCCCCACCCTTTTATAAGATTGCCGTGTGGTGGAAGCAATTAATGGGGAAATGATTCAACTCCTGCATCGACTCCCCCGCTCGACACGTGGAGCACGCCGACTGAGGACGTTAATGCCTTTGCTACGTGTCCAACCCTCATTGGCGGGATGAACGATTTGACGGCTGTCGGCGCACGCGATGTCAGGAAGTGAACCGTCTCCCATCAAAGGCGACACAAAACGCATTGAATGCTTACTTATTGTCTCGGACGGGGTTGCGAACCGATTCAAAAACTCGCTACTCCGTAGGGTCATATGAAACACACGGAGTAAGGGGGCTTACTGTTGGGGACAAAAAGTACGAAGTCCGGAGACTCGGACTTGGTGCCTCGGGTCGCCGAGGCACCCTTTGGATCCGAGGAAAGGTTATAAACCAACTAAACCGAGACAAAAATTAAGTTGGCTCGGATGACGAACCAGCAACTTGGGCGTGCCTCGGGCCGACCCACTTGATCAGATCGGAACCGGCTGAACCAAATGAAGGAAAGACGGCGCAATACTAAACGCCATCCCGAGTATCTCGGGATGGGATCTCCAATCCCAGAGGGCACGGGATCGGATAGAGACTAGAAGCAAGTGAAATCCAATCTCCGCGATATTAGGAGAAGATCTTGTGCACGACGCTAAGAGGAGAATCCTCATACGATAGAATCCCCTCGCATCTATAAATGAAGAACCTCAATCGTTTTGAGAGGTACGCAAAAACTCTCTCTCATAACTCCTCAATACGATAAGACCCAGATTCCTAGCCTGACTTTGGCATCGGAGGGTCCCCTGCTCTAGCCAGGGTCTCCATTGTCTTCTTTCTGTGCAGGTAAACGAAGGTAAAGAGAGAGGGGACCAGATTTTTGCACCAACACCTTCCATTTTATAAATCACACGAAGGCCTTACTTTTCTTCGCTACTTAATGTTTGCGTGCACAAAGGTTAGCAACCAATGACTATAAAAGTGGACTGTCCCTGTTAAGGACGCCCATTTCCTGCGAAAGCCTCTAGCATGAAGTTCCCGCCGTGTTTGTGGGAAATCCACCCATTCATCTGTTTGGCAGTTCATTTTAGGACATGCAAAGCAAAGAATGAGGTGGATCCAAAACTCGAATGGGCCACACAAGAGAAAAAATTGAGAAAAGAAATACCTACCATTGAAACCTTCTTGGGCTCTACTTTTATGTTTATATGCCATCCAAACCGTTTATAAGGTCATTACCACTGGGAAGAAGGAATATACAAAAAAGTTATCCTGACACAAAGCTTTTATAGCTACAAGAATGTTTCAACGGTTCTCACTCAATCTCCACTGTTTCCTCTCCTGTGGCCCACTTGAGTTTTAGATCAACCTCATTTTTAGTTGCATATCTTAAAATGAGCTCTCCAAACAGATGAACAGGTAGATTTCTCAAAAACATGGCGGTGGGCCCCACCCAGCATCCTCCCGCATAAACTTCCTGGAAAAGGCTTGAGCTGAAAATCCGCCTTAAAAGTTACGCGAATGGGAACTTTTGCTTCCCACAAATAGAAGAAATTTGTTTGTCACAATGTGTTTGAACCACATCGTTGCATATAAAATTTAACGCGGCATTGTTAACAATGTTAGCGAGGATATAACCAATCACAACATAGGAATAAAAAAACCTGTTGTTTGTGGCAAGCAGAGAATCCGGATTATGTAAGAATCATACGCTGTGTGAGGCTTAAAACAAGTCATTAGGGAACCATTGGTTATTTTAAATAAAAGTTATAGAGTAATATCACAAGGTTAGTGTTATTATATACAGTGTATAAAATATAAAGATTGCAAGAATTATAGATTGTAAAGTATCTAAAGAGAGCAGAAATTAAATTCCAAAGTTGTTTGAATAATTGCCGATTGAGGAGAGTAAAATCAGACCACTGATACCACTAGCAGAGAAAGACATTAACATTTCTCAATACTTTAGAATCTTGTTTTATGAGGTTAAGACTGTTTGTGGTGAGAAATGGCAACCGAATTTTGTCGTTTGGCTCGACCGCAGTCGCAAAATCCAAACCACAGATTTGAAACCGGTTTTTACGCCTCCATTCTCCCAAGCGAAAAATGCTCTTGGTCAAGTTCAAATAAATGCAAGTCCAATCAACAACGTGTACGGGTTTAACTTTATTTCTGCTAATGTGTCCCGTTGATGGCAGATCCGGTCCGTGAAAATGGTGGGGCATACCTTGAAGATCACCTGACAGAAAAATTGGCATAATTCGCACATTAGATGGGCCATTCATGTCAATTGAGTTCGAACATAAGATGTCTATAGTGTAGCCTACCTGATGATTTGGCCATCCTGGTTTTTATTCCAGGTGATCTTGATGATTCGTCCCACCATTTGAACAGCTCAGATGTTATGAGCAAATGGCGAATTGGTGGGGAAGAGACCAAATTGCTCACTTAAAATGTATGTATGTAAGTTTTTTTATTTTTTATTTTTAATTTTATTATTATTTAATTAATTTATTTTACACGCACTCGCAACCCCCACACACCCATGCTCTCGCACCAGAGTGGTTTTTCACCCCAATGAATACTCGAACCCATGACCTTGATGCATGCATTATGCAGTTATAAGCCTAACATGTGTCGCACCATGAACTTGTGCATTGCAAAAACCATAGTGACAAATCTCATTGGTGGAAATTTCTCCCGAGATTTCAGTGGTTTTCTAGGAATATGATAAAAAATATTGTCAAAAATAAAATTTTAAAATCGTTATTAAATAAAATTAATATATAAATATACATTTAACCTTTTAAAAAATGTTTTTACTATTTTTCGAGTTAATAAGATCTTATTGGAATAAATACGCCGTGGCTCATAGCTAACTAAGAATTTGGAGAAACCAGCGCCTCTGATGTATTTCTCATGATATTATTGTAAGATTTTCAAAATCTTCACTTCTCCCAAAAGGTTTTGGGTAGAGTTATACATGAGTCGAGTTAGCTTGGTCAACCTGCTCGACTCAACTCAAAAGAGCTTGACTTGCCTTGGCTTGAAACTAGATTTAGTTCAAGTTGAGCTAGTTCTTGGAGCTCCGAAAAATTTAGAGTCGAGTTCAACTTGACTCAGTTTGAACCCCAACTTGAATAGACTCGGATCGAATTGATCCAATGACTCGTTCATTTTGATCTTAATACTACTCGTTAAGTGTTTAATAAAATGTCTCAATGAGGTGTTGTTTCTTTTATTATCCTTATATCAGGGTATTATCAAAATTGGTATACGTGAGAAGATTGAAGAAATTAAATTCTTGTAAAAAAAAAAAAGACTTTACATTATTGAACCGTCTTCGTATCTTGATTTTGATGTTGCTTGCTGAGTGTTTGATGAAATGCCTGCAAAATGTTTTTACTGATTTACATTCGAAGCATGGAAGATTAAATATGCAGTATATTTATTTGAAAAAATGTCATATATGCTCGAACTCGACTTGAGTTGGCTCAAATTGCTGATCGAACCAAGCCGAGCGAAGTTTGCACTAGGGTTGGTTGTTAAACTCAACTCGATTTGACTCATATACAACTCTAGTTTTGGGTACCATTTTCCATAAGGTCAAGCTCTATGGCCTGTGGGGCCATCATGATGTGTGTTGAATATTCACCGGATAATTTATATGAACATCTCATGATGGGCCACGAGCCCAAAAATTAGGCTAAGGCCTTAGGAATAATTAAGAATAAATGCAGACCCATTAAAACCTTCCTAATTGTTTGTGGAGCTGCTAAGATGTGCTTGATATCCTTCCTCTCCATTGTGGGTGCCCACGTGGACGTGGTTCACATAAAATTTATGCTATTTCAAAACTCAAGTGGACTCCCTAAGTGATTTTAGATGTTTCAGGCATAATTTCACACTGTTCCAAATGGTGTGGCCCATTGAGTTTTGGAATAGTCTAAAAATTTTGGGCATCCCATAACATAGAGGGGACCAGACAATTGCACGGTTCAGATGTCCTACATACATCATGGTGGGGCCCACAGAATTGATCAACCTTATTGTACTTTTTTGCAAATGTGACCATGCACCAAACCACCAAATAGATGTTTTCTTTTGTTTATTTGTTGAGGTGGGTCGTAGCATCACACGTGTGGCACATGTGGATGTTTGAAGATGAACACTGCACTTGTTGCCGACGTGCTATGTTATTAATAAATATTAACACATGTGAAACGTTTAAAGATGGATAATGGTATGTACAGAGCCGGGCAGAATCCGACCGGATCCAGCGAATCCGAACCAATCCGATGGATCCGACCCATTCTGAGCCGAACTGAAGGCCTGGATCGGTGCGGATCGAGTAGGACTACTCAGATCCAATCGTACATCGGATTGAGTTCGGATCGTGCTCAAACCGGACTGATCCAATCCGAAATCCGAACGAACCCTAACCCCTCTTTCTCTATCCGAAGGAGGCGCCATACCCACCCATCTCTCCTCCTCTTTCACCCGATTTCCCTCCTCTCCTTCCTTCTCTCCTCCTTTCTCTCATTCTCTCTCCCGGTTTCCCACATCTCCTTCTTTCTCTCTTCCTTTCTCTCCCCCTCTCTCCCTAGACTCAACTCGATCCGACTAGATTCGGTTTCCCAGCCCGAGTCGGACTCAATTCGAGTTAGGCCAGCAAGGATTTGGATCAGATCAAGTCAGCCTTGCCGGACTCAATCCTGGATCGGATCAAGTTTGGGTCAGGATCTCGAAAAATCGGATTTGAGTCAAGTTGGACCCAATCCGGTCCGACTCGACTCATGCCCACCTCTAGGTATGTATGATCCAGTGCGGCTGAAAATCTGAAAAGCAAACAAAAGAAGCGGCGTTTACATGAAAACAACATTTGCCAGAACATGTTTCCACGAATCCAAAAAGTCTCCAGATTGAAATTCAAGCCCGCAAGCTGGGCCCCATGGATTGTTATATATATGGTCCACTTCAACAGATAGGCCCATCATTAGATAGGCTATAGAAAATCTATCAACGGGCCATCGAGATTCATTGACGGTCCTAAATAAAGGCCATAAAACAAACAAAACAAAGATATAAAACCTCATCCTATCAAACCACTTAAAGGAGTTACATAATTACATTTAAATAACATGACATTAGACCCTCCTGGGCTAAATTGCACCATGGGTGCACATCCATCAGTAGGGTGGAGGATAAAATCCTGGCGGAGGGGGAGCATATGGATCAAACCGAGGGGGTGGCGGTGGGCCCGGTGGACCTGGCGGAGGTGGGGGAGAGACGAAAGGACCAAAAATTGGAGGTGGTGGATCAGGTGGGCCAGGTGGCGGCGGTGGAGCGTAGGGACCAGGAGGCCCTGGAGGTGGTGGCGGACCGTATGGGCCTGGTGGGGGTGGTGGAACATATGGGCCTGGAGGCCCAGGTGGGGGTGGATGGCTGTGGTGGGGCATGTCACCAATGTACGGTGATGGTGGGGGTGGTGGACCAGGTGGGTGTGGATGCCTGTGGTGGGGCATGGCACCAATGTATGGTGATGGTGATGATGGGAGAAGAAATGTAGTAGAGGATGTGAAGATGGATGGCTGTTTATAAAGGGTGGATGAGACTGCTGTAGGATTTTATGAATGGTAGTTGGTTGAAGACTATCCGTTGTGAAACGTGACCATCTTTTCTTTCGACCATAACCGTTGAAATATGATACAGTTTCTAGAAGAGTACCTTGATTGCGAAGTGTAGCACACTGCACCCACGTTGGGGCTGTTTGTTGCTGGAAAAGCTCTGTGGGTCCCACCATGATGTACGTGTTTTATCTACGCCATCCATCTATTTTTCCAGCTAATTTTAGTGCATGATCTAAAAATTAGGCAGATCCAATCACAGGCAGACCACACCATAGGAAACTGTGGTGATTGAACGCCCACCGTTAAAAACTTCTTAGAGACTTGATATTTGTGTTTTCTCTTCATCCAGGTTTATGTGACCTAATCAACAGGTTGGATGGCAGGTAAACGTTACAGTGGGCCCTAGGAAGTTTTTAATGGTAGGCGTTCAATTACTAGAGTTTCCTGTGGTGTGGTCCACTTGAGATTTGGATCTGCCTCTTTTTTTGTTTCAGGCCCTAAAATAAGCGGAAAAAAATAGATGGACGGAGTGGATAGAATACATACATCATGGTGGAGCCCATAGAGCGTATCCAGCAGCGCCCACCACCGACGCCGATGCTGTGTGCTACACTACGCAATCCGCGTACAAGTTGAGTTCAAGGTTTGCTACTCGCACACGCACCTCTTCCACACGCTCTCTACACACGGCATTCGGGAAAACTAGGAACGTGTGTGGGACATCCGAGCCATTAGAAAGGTGGCCCCGAGATTGAATTAGCTCATCAAGAAGGCCACGTCTATTTTGAAATTGAACCAATTGCAATTTATTTTAAACCGTTCATTCTTCTTTTACAGACACGGTCCATCCGTTGGGTGGAACGGCCAGATCTTTATACCGGGTGGGGACACCTTATGGACGGTTCAGATATGTTACACGCTTCGGAATGTGCTGTGGGCGTATGTGCAGACATAGCATGTGGGCCAGCATCCCCCTTAAACTCAAGGAGAAATGAACTTTTGTTGGGCGGTTATATCTTAGTTATCAAGCATTCCATTTTCGCAAAAGTAGCATGTATCTACCAAATCCAGACCGTTCATCTACTGGTCTCACCATCGACGGTCATACTTCAACAACCCTGGTGTGTATGATCTTAGCCGTTCAATGACCTCACATGAATTACGAGTGGACGTTTAAAAAGGGCCAAAAAATGGCAAACTTCAAAGGGCAGAAATATTTAAATCAGCACATAGGACCGTCTATTCATACAAGCGGCCAGAATTCGCTACAACACATGTTCTACGCAGCACCAGACCTTTATGGGGCCCGCAGTGTTGCGTGTGTGCCATTTAGGTATGTTATTTGACACTAGGCCATAGAGATAACAATCTGTCAATCAACACTCAGGTGAGCCACACCACAAGAAACCATAGTCAAGAGTCTCGACTCGGCAAGTCGACACGACCTGATTTAAGGAAGATATTACTCCTCATTGGTTCGTGTGGATTGTTCCTATGTTTCTCGTCATTGCCTTCTATGATTTTTGTGGTGTAGTTTACTTGATTTTTGTACCTACCTTATTTTGCCCTAAATTAATCTCCAAAAATGGATATTCAGTATGGAAATGATACAACTTAGCGATCTCAACACACCATGCACCAAGCAATTGGCTTACATCTCCGGTGACCTAATGTGACACAGGGATGAACATGATGGGGTCGATCATTGTCTTACTCAAGGGTATAACTACTCCAAATCCATGAAGATTTTTTAGACTCCTAGTAGAGACTTTTCGAATCCACAAGAACATAAAGAAGTAAATAGTAATAAATTTATAAAATTCATAATTTGATTGATGAATGAAATAAATGAGTTCACAACCCTTTAAATCGGGGTATTAAGCCGTGAGATAAGTTTCGGAATCAAACTACAACTAAAATTTCTAGAATTCGCAACTTACTATAAATAGTAAACTTCTTATTTATAGATGGTTGTGATGTCTACTAATGCGTATGGTTTTCGGTCAAAAATAGTAAGTGTCCTATTTGGCTGAATCATGATGTTCTCCTAATTATTCTAAGCACTTTTCATGTTGCGCACAATTCGTAAAACTCAACGGATGAGGAGTTATACTCAAACTAAAACTTACTATAAGTAGTAAAAACGAAAATAAAACGAAAATTTAACCGTCGATTTGATTGTATTTCGCAAATTCGGCATGCGCAACCTAGCATAGCAGGGTTGGGTGGCTAAAGTAGCTTATCCCCCCCAAATTATAGATAATATGCCGAATAACTCATTTTGAATTGCGAGATATGCTCAATTTAAAGTCCCGACGGTCCGGATCACTTCCGTTTGCGATCAGGCTTCTTCTAATCCATCTTGGCCGTGACACTATTTGCGACCTACTCTACATCATTATGCTGTTAAAGAGGGGATGCGGATGGGATGCTACCTCGATCAAGAGGATACCAAGGACATACTAGCAGGACTGTTGGGCCCACTATGAAATATGTATTTTATTTAAGCTATCCATCTATTTTAAAATATCATTCCAGCGTAAGAGCATAAAAAATATATAAAAAGATAAATGTTACAAGTGGAGCGCAGACAATTGCATCCACAGTTGAAACCATCGTAGTGCTAATTGTGATATTTATTTGTCATCCAACCTATTCATAAGGTCACAAAAACCCGAACAAAGGGAAATAAAAATATTAGCTTGGCCCAAAACTTTCGTAATCTACAATAGGTTAATCTAAATCTTATGGTGCGGTGGAATAGCTCTGTTAAACTACCTCATTTTTAGGCTAATGGCCTAAATTGTGAAGTGCTAAAAATGAATGGACAGCGTCGATAAAACATACTGAGCCCAAAAGTACTTGTTCGGGTCACAACGGTAGTACAGCCCCTTTCAAGGACGTGTGTTGGGCACTACCCAACTGTGACCTAGCTATAGATAATGCCAGCTCCAAGGCGATCACGTGATGTATGTGTTTTATCCTTACCGCCAGCAGTTTGTATTGCTAACTTAATTTATGGCATGAGCTTAAAATTGAAGTATGCCCGAAGCTTAAGTGGACCCCACCACAGTAAAAGTGGAGATTGAACATATGCCATTGAAAATTTCATATGTAAGATGATACTATGGGCCTTAGGAAGTGGACGTCATTATCCTTACTGTCCAACGTGAGACTGGCTGGACGTATACGTGTGATTTCAACATGGTATAAATAAACTAAAAGGGAACCCACCAAACAGTGGAAATGTCAATCCATCAAAATCGGACGTCCATGGTTGGTGGACAGTTGTTTAATAAAAATGTCTGCTTGGCTGATAGTTAGATAATCAAATAAGAGATATTTTCGTTCATGATACATCTAGCTGTCCTCCGCTGGATGATAATCCATCTAGGCCGGCTTCTGTGGAGCCCATCATGGTGCGTTGATTTTATCCATGCCGTCCATTCATTTTTTTCAGGTTAATTAGTTTAGCCTATGAACCGTAAAATGGTAAAATGGGGCGGATTCAAAGCTCAAGTGGACCACAAATTGGGGATTGAATGCCCGCCATTAAAAACTTCTTGGGAGCTGTAGAAGATTCAGATCAACTTGACATTTGTGTTTTCCTTCATCTATACGACGTTATGAATTGGTTGGATGACAAATAAACATCACTGTAGTCTCTAATAAGGTTTCAACCATGGGTGTAGTTTCCTTGTGGTGTGGTCTACTTAAGTTTTATTTATTTATATTTTTAATTAATTTATTTAAGATGATAATCTAAAATAATATGAAAAAATTAGATGAATATAGTTCATAAAACCATACATCACGTTGGCCCCATAGAACCTATGTTTGGACATATCGAAATCCACCTACTCCGGGTAAACCCAGTTTGAATGGGCGTGGATTGGGTACCACCTCCCCCACGACCTGGCTAGAGATCCAGTTGAAGTGGACCACACCACACCAAAGGAGGTGAGAATTGAAAGCCCACCGTTGAAAACTTCTCACAGGGCGCACAAAAGTTTTGGATCAAGTTGATATTTATGATTTCCTTTTATGCAGGTCTAGGTGGCCTTGTGAACAAATTGGATGGAAAATAAAGATAATGGAGTGACTAGCAAGTTTTCAACGGTAAAAATTCAATCAATAATTAATGCTTCGTGTGGTGTGGTCCACTATAGCATTCAATTTTACTCATCTTCTAATTCATTCTTAAAATGATATTTCAAAATGATTGGACGGTGTGGATGAAACATATACATCATGGTGGGCTCACAGATCCCTTTTACAAGACCGTCCGTCTCTAGCTATTAATGGTGGAGGTCGTTGTCCGAACCGTTCACTTTCGCTCATGTCTATTTATAACTATTTGAGTTCTTGCGTGTAATCCATCAACTTGTCAAACTGTTAAAGTTCCTCTTTAAAGAGTGGTTATCGACTGGAGACGACACGGTGTAGTTGTAAGAACTGCAATACGGTAGAGCTGTATCTGAATAGCACAAGGCTTTCCCATCTAGTGGGCCCCGTCATTGATGGCTTATGATTCAAAAATCAAATCTTCAGACCTCTGGTGTATCCGCCATAGTCACTTTCCTGTACTCATGTTTAACGGTCGGTAGCTTTTTTTTTTTTTTTTTTTTTGTACCGTTTGTTTGAAGGAAACCGAGCCAACGGATAGGATCATTTGTTCTTTTCATTTTTTTAAAATTATTTTCCATCTACAGTAGGGTAAACAAAATGAACGGCTCCGATTGATAACTTAGCCCTGCCAGATGTGCGATGAAGATACGGCTCTACCGGACTCTGAGTCTGCCGGTTCCACATTATCATCTCCCGAGTCGAATAAGTGCGTGGGGCCCATTTCTGGTCCTTTCCTTTTCGGCATTTGGACAGGACTCTTAAGTGTGTGTTTACCACAAGTTTATTAAATTGCCAGAGTTCATCCAATCCCACATGTCATACAAGCACATCAATCCAAACCGTCCATATAGGGACCCTGTCATCCGTGAAGCATGAAAGAAACACCAACCATGGAATCTTGATATTCACCATTAAGTCAATAAAACAACGGAACATTTGTTTCTAATCATTCGGTTGCTTCGCCATGAGGAAGAAGTTGTGATCATCCATCATGGGGCCCACTGCTTGGACGGTTTAGATCGCCGAACGTGTTCTGCATAAAAGGGCGTATGAGTTGCCAGTTGTAAATTATAATAAGCTGACTCGTTAGTAAACGCTATAGGATTCTTTGTCCGACAGGAGTTGTAGGATACTCTGGCTGCGTACGAGACTTGATACACAGGCACTCGGAATCTGTACACGTGGCAGCATTAACTCAAGTTAGGTGAGGAATCAACTTTCATGAGTCACAGTTCCGAAATCAGATTGATGATCAATGGTAAATTGAGATTCGTTGACACTTATTTGTGGAAAAAGATCATCGAATATCTTTTCATATTAACCGTACAATAAATATCCACCAATCCGACGGTCAGATTAAAGAAAAAGCACAATCTTTTGGTCGTAGTGCATCTAATCGGGGAAGCATAATTTGGACAGTTTAATTTGACTTGTTTGCCACATATGCAATTTGCAAGAGCCTGCGCGTCATCCGTCAGATTTTTCCCGAGTATCAAAGTTTTCTATTTATGGGGACGATGCTATTGAAATCCGCAGACATCACCGGTGGAATGGGGAAATGCTAAAAAGCGCCGATGGAGGAGCGGCGCCTTGACCTGGTGCTGGTACCCTTGGGACTTTTGGTGATGGCCGTGTACCATGGATGGCTTCTATTCACTTTCATTCACAACCCGAAATGCACTGTAATCGGCCTCAACGCCCACGCCAGACGGAGATGGGTCAGATCCATGATGGCTGTAAGCTCTCTCTCTCTCTCTCACTCTCATGGCAGTTCAATAGTCATTGGGGGGCCATGGCCCAAAATTAGGTCGATCAGATGGCCACTACCGTTTGATTTGGGGCGGAGCCCTAAAAAGCTTATTAGGTTTTGTATGGTTATCCATATCAAGCGGGTGGACCCGACCCGACCACAAACCCGAAAAAAATGATAGTGATAAGCACAGATGCATTTTCCATGGGCGTAGTCGAGTCGGGTACCGCGGGTCAACTTGCCGACCCGGTTCTGTGGCTGCTTTTGGGCCAAGCTAGATGAGTCGGGAACTGGTTAGAAAATGTTGCCTCTTTAACTAGATGGGTGGGATACGGGTTAGAAAATGTAGCCCGTTTCAGTTGATGGGTCGGGCTCAACCTGACCCATTCATTTAGCTTGTCAATGGTCGGTGTTGGGGACAAAAGTATGCCAAGTCCGGAGATTCGGACTTGGAGCCTCGGGTCGCCGAAACATGCGTTGAATCCGAGGGAAGGTTATAAACCGAAGAAAGCGAGACAAACTAAGTTGGCTCGGGTGACGAGCTAGCAACCTGGCATGTGTCGGCTAAGGTTCTGAGACCTTATCTCATAAAGTCGGTTCACTTAATTGAATCAGAGCCGGCTGAGCCGAATGAAGGAAAGATGGTGTAAAACAAAATGCAATCTTGAGTATCTCGTAAAAGGATCTCTGATCCCGAAGATCACGGGATCGGATAGAGACCAGAAGCGGACAAAATCAAATCCAAAATCAAATCTCCACGATACTGGGAGGAGAATCCTCACACGATGGGATCCTCTCGTATCTATAAATAAAGGACCTCCATCCTATTGAAAGATACGGAAACACAAATCCCTAACACCCCTTCCCTCAAAATCTGTGAAACTGACTTAATCATCGGAGGTCCCCCGGGTGAGAACTAGGGTCTTCGTTCAGTTTGTCTGTTTTGTGCAGGGGATGGAAGTCTGAGAAGACGCTCCATAAATCGACATCAACAGTTTGGCGCCGTCTGTGGGAACTGTACGAAAAGCCATCTTATATTCCAATATTGGGAATTTATCCTCATGGTGATGACTAGAAGGACGGTTCAAGAAGAAGAACTGAATGAGGTCGCGGTTACAGGGCCAGTGGGCCCCATAGCAATTCCGGCAGCCCAGAACCCACCTAACAATCGCCAACGAGCAACGACCGGAGCAAATAATAACCAGCGGGCTCGTAACGATGGGCGGTTGGACCAAGAGGTTCAGGAAATCCGATCCGACATGAATGTGATGAAGCAGATGCTGGAACGGATGTATCGACAAATGCAATCGCCTCCGCCTCCCCAAGGGGAGACAACACATGTCCCGACTGCGGTGGTCGATCCTCAGCCTTCCGCGCCGCAGTCGTTCCATCCGGGTCAACCCCAAGGTGTTTCTGAGCCATCTCTGGCTCAGTCGGCTAACGCCGCTTTGCCCCCGACTGATCTTCGACACGGGATAGATCGAAGAAGGCGTAACCGACCTCCAGTTGAGGGCACGACGGAGAGTGGCGAGCTTTGGAAAGCCGACATTCAAGACTTTAAAAGAGAAGTGTGGGAAGAAATGGCGGACATGAAACAGCGCCAGAATATATACCCGGCCAGATCCGAGGCAAAAGCTTCCTCTTTTGTGGACGAGATAATGCAGGCTCGGTTGCACGAAAAGTTTCGATTACCTCAAATCGCTCTTTTTACCGGCAAGACCGACCCAATAGAGCATATTGAATGTTTCAGAACCTACATGGAGCTCCACGATGCCTCAGATGCAGTGATGTGTCGAGCCTTCTCTCTTACGCTGACCGATGTAGCTCGACTTTGGTTCAAACAGTTGAAACCAAGGTCCATCAGCTCATTCGTTGAGCTAAGTGACGTCTTTCTCACCAACTTCATCGGCGGAAAGAAGAAATTGAAGCCCCCTGCACATTTGAACAACGTAGTTCAAAAGCAGGGAGAGCTATTGAAAGATTATATCAAGCGTTTCAACTTCGAATCTCTTCAAGTTCGAAAACATTCAGAAGAAATAACACTCAATGCGCTCATGCAAGGAGTCAGAGATAAGCTGCTTCTGGCGTCTATAGACAAAAATCCGCCCGACACTCTAGCAGAGTTTATTGCACGGTCGGATAAATATGCGAACGCTGAAGAAACGCGGATCATGCGTGAGACTAAATTCTTGGTCAAAGAATTGGCCAAAAAGGAAGCCGACTCGACCGGAGGAAAGAAGCGTAAAGATGATTAAGCGCGCAATGAGCGAAGGTCGGGCAAACGACCTGATCGGAGATTTTTCACATATACCCCCTGAACAAAACTCAGGAGCAGGTGCTAATGGAAATCAAAAGCGAAGGCTTTGTCAACTGGCCCAATAAGCTCAGGAGTAATCCCAATCGGCTGGACAAAGACAAATATTGTCATTATCATCGTGATCACGGGCATAACACAAGTGATTACTATCACCTGAAGGAAGAGATCGAACGACTCATAAAGGAAGGCCGACTCAAAGAACATGTGGTCAAAGTCGGGGTAGCTGAGGGACGTCCGACCGAAAATCAACGTATGGAAGAAATTCGGACTATTATTGGCGGTCCGCGAGGCGGAGGCGATTCGATCAATGCTCGAAAGAATCATGCAAGAAGTCTTAGTCAGCCCAAGTCCGAGCTCATGATTATAGCTCGACCTATAAAAGAAAAGAAAAGGGAAAAATACTGCATTTCGTCCACGGAGGAAGATGCCCGAGGTATCTGTCACCCCCACGATGACGCATTAGTTGTCACCCTGACTATCGCTAACTAAAAAGTATTCTAGATACTCGTCGACACGGGATCATCTGCAGACGTGTTATTCACTCAGGCGTTCGACAAAATGGGGGTTGAGCGATCCATGCTACGTCCGGTTCGGACCCCATTGATCGATTTTTCTGGTGGACAAGTACTACCTTAGGGGATCGTCTTGCTACCACTCACTGCTGGTAGTTTTCCTTGTCAAACGATGGTAATGGTCGAATTCTTGATCGTCGATCAACCCTCAGTATACAACACCATACTCGGCCGACCTTCTTTAAGTCTCCTCCAGGCCGTAGTATCCACATACCATCTTTCATTGAAATTTCTGACTGAGTCAGGAGTAGGAGTCGTCAAAGGAGACCAGCAAGATGCGAGGCGTTGTTACGTGACAGCTGTAAAAGGCCCCGCCGACAAAACTCCGATCGACATATCAACGATCGAATCATTGGACCCCCAGAGCGAGAGTCATGAACGAGGGCAGCCAGTTGAAGATCTTGTCTCGGTTTCCTTGGTGGAGACGGATGGGTCCAAAACAGTACAAATTGGCTCGTCTTTACGGTCCCCCTTAAAAGAGAAGTTGATAGCCCTGCTCCGCAGATACGCTGATGTATTTGCTTGGAGCTATGCAGATATGCTCGGGATCGACCCTTTTGTGATTACTCACTGACTCAATATCGATCCGACCTATCGACCGATCCGACAGAAGCGACGAGCGCTCGGCCCCGAACGATACGCTGTCATTGAAGAAGAGGTCAGCAAGCTCCTCCAGGCAAACTTCGTAGAAGAGATATACTATCCAGAATGGGTCGCGAATATCGTGCTCATGAAAAAATCCAATGGGAAGTGGCGAATCTGTATTGATTATACCGACCTAAATAAAACCTGCCCGAAGGATAGCTTTCCTCTTCCAAGGATAGACCAATTAGTGGATAGTACCGCGGGGCATGAACTTCTTAGTTTCATGAATGCATATTCAGGATATAACCAAATTGTAATGCATCAATCAGATAAATCAAAAACTACATTTGTCACTGACAAAGGCCTTTATTGCTACCGAGTGATGCCATTTGGTTTGAAGAATGCTGGTGCAACTTATCAAAGATTAATTAATAAAATCTTTGCTCGGCTTATAGGCCGAACCATGGAAGTATACATTGACAACATGCTTGTCAAAAGTATACACGCGGCCGATCATATAGATGATTTAGAGGAAATGTTCCTTATCTTGCGGAAATTTCGGATGAAGCTGAATCTGAGTAAGTGCGCCTTTGGGGTAAGCTCTGGAAAGTTCCTCGGTTTCTTGGTTAGTCAGCGAGGAATAGAAGCAAATCCTGAGAAAATAAAAGCTTTGCTTGATATGGAATCTCCCAAAACAATTAAAGACATTCAAAGGTTGACTGGACGAGTAACGACACTTAATCGGTTCCTGTCCAGAATCACGGATAAATGTCTCCCCTTCTTCAAACAGTTGAAAGGACGACAGACAATGGATTGGATGGAAGAATGTAAAGCGGCATTCCAGCAACTAAAATCATACCTCGGTTCTCCTCCTATCTTATCAAAGCCCGAGTCAGGGGAGTCTCTGTTGTTTTACCTAGCGGTATCCGAGGCAGCGGTTAGCTAGGCCTTGATACGAGAATACGAAGGAAAGCAACTGTCGGTCTATTATGTCAGCAAAGCGTTATTGTCAGCAGAAACAAGATACCCACTCTTGGAAAAAGTAGCTTTAGCTCTAATAATTTCCTCGCGCCGACTTAGGCCGTATTTCCAAGCTCATACCATTATCGTGATGACCGATCTTCCACTGCGCCAGGTCTTACAGAAACCAGAGGCTTCTGGCCGACTCACGAAGTGGGCAATTGAACTCAGTGAATTCGACATTTAGTACAGGCCAAAAGCAACAATCAAAGGGCAAGCCGTGGCTTATTTTATTGCCGACGTAACACCGCCAACCACCTCTCGGTCGGTAATATGACCGAGAACGTTGAAGCATCGACCACAGCTTCTCCCTCATCCATGCCTGGCCCTGTTCCCTGGAAACTGTATGTCGACGGCTCTTCCAACTCTAAGGCAAGTGGGGCTGGGGTAGTGCTGGAAACCCCTGATCATACCTATATGCAATATGCCTTACGACTTGGATTCCAAGCTTCGAACAATACAGCCGAATATGAAGCGCTACTACTCGGTCTCCGGCTCACAGCTAGCATGGGAGTTACGCACTTAAATGTTTTCAGCGATTCTCAGTTGGTTGTTAATCAAGTTACCGGTGTATATCAAATACGGAAAGAGCAATTAAAAGCATACATGGAAAAAACGAAAGAGATGATCAGCGGATTTCGACTTTGTATTGTCACTCGGATCCCTCGGACAGAAAACGGCAAAGCCAATCTGTGAGGAAAGCTCGCCTCCGCCGATGAAGATGAAATACCCAGGTCTGTTCCTATCAAATACGTCGCTAGGCCAAGTATTAACGAACCAGTTAGCTCGGTCGTCAATACAATTGACTCGGAACCTTCCTGGATCGATCTAATCATCCAATATCTCGACAAGGGTAAGCTGCCTGAAGATCGTGCCGAGACTCGACGAATTAAGATCCGAGCCTCCCGTTACACCATACTCGACGGGACCCTATACAAAAAAGGTTACTATGCTCCGTTGCTGCGATGCCTCAAGCCCAGTAAGGCTGACTATGTGTTACGTGAGATTCATGAAGGAATCTGCGGAAACCATTCTGGAGGGCGATCTCTCGCCCATAAGGTCCTACGTCAGGGATATTATTGGCCAACTATCCAACACGACGCTCGCAGGCTCGTTCAAAGATGCGACAAATGTCAGAGGTTCGCGGTGATTCCGAGACAAGCTCCCGAGGCACTGACGCCTATGACCGGTCCTTGGCCCTTTGCACAGTGGGGTATCGACATCATAGGTCCACTCCCTATGGGAAAAAGGTCAGACCAAGTTCGCTGTGGTGGCCGTGGATTATTTCACGAAGTGGGCCGAGGTAGAGCCATTAGCTAAAATAACCGAACAAAAGATTACCGATTTTGTGTGAAAAAACATTATTTGCCGGTTCGGAGTACCCCGTACCATTATTACAGACAATGGAAGGCAATTTGATAATAGGAGCTTTCGCGAAATGTGCGACAACCTCGAAATCAGAAACGTGTATTCTTCACCCCATCATCCTCAGACGAATGGACAGGTTGAGGTGGTTAACAAGATTATCAAGCAACATCTCCGGACCAAGCTTGACTGCGTCAAAGGAGCATAGGCCGAAGAACTCCCGAAAATTCTTTGGGCATATCGAACTACAGCTCGAACCACCACATGAGAAACTCCCTTCTCTCTCGCTTATGGCTCGAAAGCCGTCACTCCCGTCGAGATCGGGTTACCTTCGGCTTGAGTCACTTCATTCAACGCAGAAGAAAATGAAGAACTCCTAGCATTCGGACTCGACCTTCTGGACGAACAAAGGGAAGTGGCACGGCTGCGAACGGAGGCCCGGCAACGACAAGTAGCTCGGTTTTACAATACCCGAGTTAAGATCAGGCGGTTTCGAATGTGAGATATGGCTCTCTGAAAAGTATTTCCCAATACGAAGGAATTTGGATCGGGTACATTGGGACCTAACTGGGAAGGACCCTATATTGTCTCGGGTACCATCCGACCGGGAACGTATCGGCTAGAAGACCTAAATGGATAGTTATTGCCTCATCCTTGGAACGCTGAGCACCTCAAGATCTATAATTCTTAGCTCGATATTCAAAGCTTAAAGATTCCAAACTAAGAAATATTTAAACCAAGTCATATGAATAAAACTAAGTGCTTTCTTTCATTTATCTACTAAGTGTTTTTACACCGAATTAAACCCCAAAACCTGTTACAACGCCGTCTCGAGAAAAGCAAAATTAAGACAGGAAATGTTAAGCTAGACGCTACGTTGCTGCAAGTGCAAAAAATGGAGCCTAGCTACTATCCTTCGGCGGGAACGACTCCCGAGGCATTCTCAGAGGTACCAGCCTCGTCCGCAATTGTGACATCGGCAGTGACGTTAGCGAGACTAGCATCAGGATTCTCGAATTCCGAGGCTCCTCCTCCCTCGAGTTCTGAAAGATCAAGGTCAGGGAAAGCATTCTTCATATCTTTGACACATTCTAAATATTCGCCTTGGAACAGGCGATCCCTCTCGTCCTCGAACTCCTTAGACTCAAGGAAGGCTTGAACGGCTTGATCCCTGGCCTTCTCGGCCTCCTGGGTCTTCTCCCTAGCTTGTTGGATAAGCCCCGCCGCCTCAAGCTTAGTTCGAGCCACGGTATCTTCACAAGAAGTGTGAACTTCGGGGATCCACCGATTCTCTTCTTCGGCCGCGGATAGAAGAGCCAACACTCGAGCAACCTCGGCTTGTGCATCTTCAAGAGCTCTCCTAGCAAAAGCCACCTCAGCTTTTGCATATTCAGCAGCTTTCCTAGCAAGGGCCGCATCACCAGTCAGAACACCGACCTGGATCTCGGTGATTTCGTGTCGTCCCTCTGCTTCCGTCAAGAGAGCCTGCAGCCTATGAGTTGAGGATAATTCCTTACAGGCCTTAACCAAGCAGGGAGCGAGTTCAAAAAGCACCCTCGCCGCATGGCCGACGGTTTGCGACATAGGAGCATTGTAGAGGTTGACAAACTCTTTTTCGCTCCCATGAGCTAAGGCCCAGGGGACCATCCCTGACACTACCGTCCGTAAGGCTGATGACTCCTCTTGGCTCGCCTCCCCTCTGGAGGATGCAACCCTCATCTCCTCCCGTTGCCTCGGAACGTCCATTGCAGCAGGTCCCGATTCGGATGCCGTCTGAGGCTCCACGACTACAGTCTCCCTCACTTCCGGCCTTTCCTCCAGGTCAGAGAGCACAACCACAGTGGGGGCAGAGGAACCTGCAGGTTCCTTCTCCTTCTGCGCCGCTCTCTGTCTCTTTAATGGCCGAGGTTCTGACAGAAGAACTGATCGCGGGGGAGCCTTTATCTTCGAAACCACCCTAAGGGGAGGTCGAGCTCCGGTCATCTCTGAGGGGACCGACTCAGGAACGGTCCTGAGAATAGGTCGAGCTTCGGCTAAGTCTGAAAGAAGATGAAATAGATCAGATAATGTTTAGAGAATATATGAAGATACATCATAAATTACCTGTGACGGCCGAGTCTAAACCTGCAAGATGAAGGCGCTCTGGCTGTAAGAGCACCTTCCAGGACCGATCTGCCGGATCCAACGTTCTCAACTCCTTGATCCGAGCTAAAGCACTGGATCCAAGCTTCTGCCGCTTCTTCGGGATATCTGCCAAACATAAGTTCGTCAGACTCAAAGCATTATGAAAACAAAAAGGGCAAAAGAGAGATGCCGAGTCACCTGCTTTCTGAAACGTCCGAGGTATACGAGCCTCGTAGAACCCGGATTCAGCCGTTTCCCAGCGACCACAGACCCAAAACCAACGCTCTCTCCAATGTTTGTTGGAAGTGGGAGGGTTAGTTATTAAGGAGCCGCCTTTGCCCCGACAAGTGGCGAAGACATAAAAGCCGGGATAGTTTGGATTTATGTGCACTTGATACAAGTGAAGGAATTCGTCAACTGTCAGTGGTGGCTGTTCTAACTCGGCCCACAACACCGCGCATCCGAATAAGTTCCTCCACCCATTCGGAATTATTTGTCCAGGAGCAATCCGAATACGAGATAAAATGCTTCGGACAATGGGCTGAAGGGGCAGACGTAAGCCACATTGCATCGAGACTTGGAAGATCGCGACCGCCCCAGCAGGAGGATGGTCCGGTAAGTCATTCGGACGGGGAAGATAAGTGATAACCGAATCAGGGATGTTATACCCGATTCGGATCCTATCCAAATCGTCTCGGTCAAAACCGAGGGGACCGGGCCGCTTAGTTCATTCCCTGACTCTTCTCCTTCGGACTCGGCCTGCGCCGACTTATCAACAGGAGCCGACCTAGAGGTTCCCTCAGCGATCAACGTTTCCTCTTCCTCCTCTTCTTCCTCTTCCAAATCCATTGAAGGATTGGGCCTCCCTGGGCGGGTTATCAGGGACGACCCGTCACGAGAAGGACCAGCAGAAGCAGGGCGTTCCGCCGGAGCTCCGGTGGTTCTCTCAGAGAGGAAAGCGGCATTCGCATCAACTGCTATCTCCGTCAATAAAGAAGGCGATTCCGCAACGTTCCAAAAACGTTGCGCTTCGCCTTCGTCTCCGGAAGTTCCCTCCCGGGGACTTTGAGAGCCTCGCGCTGCCATTACCGATAACTAAAGGGGAGGGAAGAACTCACCGGAGGGAGGAAGGAAAGCGAAAAATGGCGGAATGAGCCACTGACAGTCAAGAAAGGAAAAAGGGAAGAAGAAGAGAATCAAACTTCAAAATGAATGAAGAGCGGGAAGAGTAGCAGTAAAAATTCGAAAAGCGGGACCTCCCCTCCTTTTATAAAATTGCCACGTGGCAAGAGCAATTAATGAGGAAATGATTCGACGCCTGCATCGGCTCCCCCGCTCGACACGTGGAGCACGTCGACTGATGACGATAACGCCTTTGCTACGTGTCCAACACTCATTGGCGGGGGGGGGGGGGGGGACGTTTTGACGGCTGTCAGTGCACGCGGTCTCAGGAAATGAACCGCCTCCCATCAGAAACGACGCAAAATGCATTAAATGCTAATTATTATCTCGGACTTAGCTGCGAATCGACTCAAAAGCTCGCTACTCCGTAGTGCTATAGGAGACACACGGAGTAAGGGAGCTTACTGTTGGGGACAAAAGTACGCCAAGTTCGGAGACTCGGACTTGGTGCCTCGGGTCACTGAAGCATGCATTGAATCCGAGGGAATGTTATAAACCGAAGAAAGCGAGACAAACTAAGTTGGCTCGGGTGACGAGCTAGCAACCTGGGCATGTGTCGGCTAAGGTTCTGAGACCTTATCTCATAAAGCCGGTTCACTTAATTGAATCAGAGCCGGCTGAGCCGAATGAAGGAAAGATGGTGTAAAACAAAATGCCATCTCGAGTATCTCGCAAAAAGATCTCCGATCCCGAAGATCACGGGATTGGATAGAGACCAAAAGCGGGCAAAATCAAATCCAAAATCAAATCTCTACGATACCGGGAGGAGAATCCTCACACGATGGGATTCTCTTGTATCTATAAATAAAGGACCTCCATCCTATTGAAAGGTACGGAAACACAAATTCCTAACACCCCTTCCCTCAAAATCTGTGAAACTAACTTAATCATCGGAGGTCCCCTGGGTGAGAACCAGGGTCTTCGTTCAGTTTGTCTGTTTTGTGCAGGGGACGGAAGTCTGGAAAGACGCTCCATAAATTGACATCAACAGCCGGGTTAGAAAATGTAGCCCATTTCCGTACACGGCTGATTTTTGGGATATCTCAAAACCTGGAGGGACCCATCAAATGCACAGTGTTGATGTTCGACACACATCACGGTGGGGCCCACACAGCTCGACCCACACCACTCTTAGTCGTGGTGGGTGGAGTGGGTTTGGTCTTAATTGCCTGATCCAATTACAATTAAAATGTTTTGGGTTGGGTCGAGCTTGGGTTTGTTTTAGGTGGGTCTGGTAGGGGTACATGGTAATGGGTCATGAGCCATGGCACTCAGACGTTTCTCTTCATTTTGGGCAGGATCCCTTGAAAAATGGAGTCCTAGCCGTCCAAACCATACGCAACAACATAATGGCATCGACCCTACTCGCGACCACGGCAATCACCCTCAGTTCGCTTATAAGCGTTGTCGTGAGCAGTGCATCGTCCGAATCATCGTCCTACTTAGTCTACGGCAACAAGACGCCGCTCGTCTCATCAATCAAGTACTTCTCCATCTTGGTCTGCTTTCTCGTAGCATTCCTCTGCAATGTCCAGTCCATCCGATACTACGCGCACGTTAGCTTCCTTGTATCGGTGGCCCCACCTAAACACAACCCGGAGGCCGTCTCATACGTCGGACGGTGCTTGAACCGTGGCAGCTTCTTCTGGACCCTTGGATTGCGGGCCTTTTACGTATCCTTCTCCCTCTTCCTTTGGATCTTCGGGCCCATACCCATGTTTTCGTGCTGCTGCGTCATGTCCTGTTTGTTGTATTTCCTTGATTCTACTGCGGATTTCACCTTGCATTTCTCTGATCACTTGGGTGGGATGGAGGATCTCAAAGTGAATGATGTTGAATCCCAATGATTAAGCCCTCCAAATAATGTGGGCCCCACAAGCGGTTGTAGGCGATTGTTAAGTTGGTTGTAATGAGAAATGATCTGATACAACAGCTGTAGCATATGTTGTGATATAGTCGTTCTCTTAGGATCATATGCCACATGTGTAGAATATCTAATCGAGGAGAATGTGGGCTACATCACCATCATCAGCTGATATGAAAATCAGGAGGATATTCACACATATGACATGTTGGAGGGAAAGAAATGGCTGTAAGAGAACTTATGATACAACCACTGCATTGGATCGTTTATTAGCCATGTATATGAGTTTCTGTGATATGGGTGTATGCTAATTTGGAATAAGAAATTATTAGCCATCTTTCAATGGTTGGATTTTACGAGATTATGACATGTCCATCATGGGCCCATTGGATGGAAGATCGTGATCGAATTCGGCATGATCATGTGGGGCATCACTTAGATTGGAACACGTCCATCAATATGGGCCCAGTGTAAGTCCCAAGGATGAAGTGGGCCTTATGTTAAGTCCAATAACCAGTTTCTGGGCCTGTGATTTCATCAGACTATTGACTCAAGGGCTGTCCTTGCAGGATCTGTTCTAATGTAGCACGTGTATGAGGTTATGGATATTCATTAGGTGGGCCCCACCGTAACATAAACCTAGGCAAAAGAAGAAAAAAGGTTTGTCCGTTCATCAGGTGGGCCGGGTGTGTATGAATGTGGGCTATTCGTCATGTTTTCTAACTGTTAGCTTTTTGTCGCTTGTGTCCAACAGCTGGTATGCTAGCCTATTTTGGGTTGATGGGATGTTTATAGAGTGCGTGCCTAGCCTGATGAACGGTCTGGATTCTGCACGTGTTTGCCATATCAGCATTGAAAGCCGATGCAGTTCTCGTTACAGATACATTCCAATATGTAAGGTGAGTGTGAGATCAGGTCCATTCATCAGGTGGATAACACCATGGACGGTGCTTCCGGATATCACTGTTGAAAGTGGAATGCGTGGTGTGACACCATACGTTGACTTCATCAAGTTATGTAGGCCTACCTCTATCCACGCCGTCCATCCATTTTCTGAGACCATTATAGGGGATGGGAGGCAAAATGAGACAGATCCAAAGCTATAGTAGACCACATCCGAGAAAGCAGCGGGGGCTATAGAATCTGATTTTTGTGTTTTCCCTTCATCCGTGTGACCTCACAAACAAGTTGAGTGGCAAAAAAACATTATAGTGGGCCTTAGGAAGGTTTCAATGGTGGGTGTCATCATCCTCACTGCTTTATGCAGTGGGGTTCACCTGATCTTTTGTAACTTATATGAATTTCTCTGATTTGGATGCACCTGTGGCCGAGTTACACCATTCCCAATGTAAGACTGGGCTCAGATATGATTAGAGTTGTACATTGAGCCGAATCGAGTTGAGGTGGGCCAAGCTTGGCTTGACTCGTATGGGCTCTCCTCGAGTTTGAGTTCGAGCTCAAGCTCAGCCTCGAGCTTACCATTGGAGCTTCACCTGTTTGTTAAACCTTTCGAGTCAAGCTCGAGGCGAGCTAATAGATCGAGTTGAGGCGAGCTTACCTCGAGTCAAGTTGAGCCTGCTCCCAACCCGACCCAACTTGCACCCAATTCAACCTGGAAACCCGACCCAATTGACACCCGACTCAACCTAGCCACCCGACTCAACTGATCCAACCCACACTGACCCAACTTCCAAATTAAATATTTAATTAATAATATATATAATATTTATTTTTTTAATGTTTAAATATAATATTATATATATTTGAGTCGAGCTGAGCTTGAGATTGAGCTTCGAGCCGAGCTGAGTTTGAGTCGAGTCGAGTTAAGTTCCACTATGTTCGAATTCGGCTTGTTTTCAAAACGAGTTGGGTCATTTGAAGCTTGGCTCGCCTGAGTCATCGTTCGAGCCGAGTAAAGTCAAGGTAGATCGAGTTGAGCTGAGCGAGCTTTTCGAGCTATCTTGGCTCGTGTACAACCCTAGATATGATGGATTACGTCCGCTTTCGTTTGGGCTTTTTTCGGTCCATCTGGCCTAGGAACAGGTCTGTGACCCGCGCTACATCAACCTAACAACAGATGGTTGGTCCTGGCAGGAGCTACGTGAGGCCCACTGGTGTTTTTATCTAATCTATTCATCTATTTTTTTACCAATCATTTTAGGGCATGAGCCCAAGCAGTGGTGTCAATGGCCTCCATTGTTGAAAGCAACCTAGGGTTCATAGGATGTTTATTTGGCATCGGACCTGTTTATAAGGTCATGTAAACCTGGATGAAGGGAAAACATAAATATTAGCTTGACTCAAAACTTCCATGGCCTCCCATAAGTCTTCACCAGTGGACATTAAATCCCAGCTAGTTCCTATATATATGTTGTAGTTTACTAAAGTGTTGATCCATCTTAGTTTTGGGCTCATGCCCTAAATTGATATGTAAAAGTGGATGGATGGTTGGATAAGACACATACATCATGGTGTGCCTCACAGCGCCTCTATCAGGATTGTCCATCTCTAGCTAGGTACCAACGAAGGTAGCAACCCAATCGGTGTCCTAGAAAGGGGCTATCCCAGGGTAGTGATGAAATCAGATTGCCTTCAGCATGTGTTTATTGTACTAAGTAAGCTTTGTTGGTGTCACCATGAATATGTGGTTTATTTATGTTGTTTATCCATTTTTCTAGTTTATTTCAAGGTTGATTCCAAATTTAAAGCATATCCAAAGTTGAAACCTTGCTACCATGAGGGGAAAACACAAACATCAGCGTGGTCCAAAAACTTATGTGGCCCTCAAGAAAATTTTAATAGTAGATATTCAATTCACACTATTTCCTATAGTGTAATCCACTTGAGCTTTGGATATGTTTCATTTTTGGGCTTAAACTCTAAAATTATCTCATAAAATGAATGAACAGAGTAGATAAAATACATAAATCAAGATAGACCCCACAAAAATTTACTCACTACACAATCCACTCCCCCACTCCCTGTAATGAAGGGAGTGAATAAACTACATAAATCACGGTAGACCCCACATAATTTACTTAGTACACAATCTGCTTCTAATATTAATCCCAATGAGCACTGTGGGACTCAACATATCCTTTGAACAAGTGGACCCCACTAGAGGAAAATTGGAGTTGAAAACTTCTTAGAAGCCGAAGAAGTTTTGGATCGATCTGGTATTTGTGTTTTCTCTTCGTAGCCGTTGATCAATAGGTAAGATGGCACTCTGGGTTTTAAGAAGTTTTCAACGGTGTACGTCATTTTCCTTTGTGTCCAACGTGGGACGGGTTGAGCATATACACGCAATTTCCACGTAGCATAAATTAACTAAAATAAAACCCACTAAGCGGTGGAATGTCACGTCCGCCCAAATCGGACGTCCCTGATTCGCCTACACATGTTTAATAAAATGTCTACCAAAAGGCCAAATAATAAAATAAGAAATATTCCCTTCGTGATACATCTAGCTGCTACCGCATGGATGTTAATCAATTCAAGCAGGGGTATGTGAAGTCCATCGTGATGTATGGGTTTCATCCACGCCGTTCATCCATTTTTCCAGGTTATTTTAATTAACGAACTAAAAAATGGAGCTGATCCAAGGCTCAACTGGACCACACATTGGGGATTAAACACTCACCGTTAAAAACTTCTTGGGAGCCGTAGAAGTTTTGTATCAAGTTGATATTTGTTTTTTCCCTTCATCCATGTCCATATGACCTTATGAACGGGTTTGATGGCAAATAAACATAACGGTAACTCCTAAGGAAGTTTTCAACGGTGGGTGTCATCATCCCGTGGTGTGGTCCATTTGAGCTTTGGATCTGCCTCATTTTTAGAATCGTACCTAAAATGAGACCTGAAAAAATGGATAAAACCCGTACATAACGGTGGGGCCCACAGATCCCCTGCCTGGACGGGGAAGGACACAATCCGGTTCCGCCTAAGAAACCCAATCTGAACCGTTCGCTTTCGCTGTATACTCCGTCCACTCTTTCAGACTATTAAAGGTCCTTCTATAAACTGTATTTTTTTTTTGTTAGGTTGTTGGTACACCCCACTGTCAGTTGACATTTGTATAAACTGTAGTTACCGACAGGAGCTTACACGGTGTAGTCGGAAGAACAGCAATACGGTAGAGCCGTCTCTGCCTAGCACACGTGGCAGGATGATATATAACACGAGTCTGTCCATCTAGTGGGCCCCGCCACTGATGGCTTATGTTTCAAAAACCACGTCTTCGGACGATCCAATCTATCTGCTGTATTCACTTTCCTGTACTCATGTATAACGGTCAATAGCTTTCTTTTGTACCGTTTATTTGAAGGAAACGGATCCAACGGATAGGATCATCCGATCTTTACCTTTTCAATTATTTTATCATCTACAGTAGATTAAATAAAATGGACGGTTCCGATTGATAACTTATCCCTGGAAGGTGTGTTGTGAACATACGGCTCTACCATATTCTGGTTCTGCCGGTTCTACATTATCATCTAAAAAAAACTCTTCAGTGTGTGTTTGCCACAAGTTAAATAAATTGCTACGGTTCACCCAATCTCACATGCCATACAAGCATATCAATCCAGACCGTCAAAATAGGGACCCTGTCATCCGTGAAGCATGAAAGAAACACCGATCAAGGAATCTTGATATTCTAATTTTCTCCGTTAAGTTAATAAAATCACTAAACATTTATTTCTAATCACCTAGTTGTTAGCACAGTTCAATCAAACTGCATGTACCAGCGAGGGTCAGTAACGTGTGGGATTAGGATAGTGTGAGTGTGCCAGGGCTATACCTAACTCAAATTTAATTGAACGTTGGTGTCGAAATAAACAATTTAAGATCCACTTCAAGGACATCGCTGCCCCTTCAAACATCACTTGTAACAACCATAAATTAATATATATATGTGGTAGTGGTTAGTTCTTCTTGATGGATTCTTTTTACTTTTAAAGATTTGTTCTTTCATTGGTACTGATTTGTAATTAATGCCCAATACAATTGATAAAAAATAAATACATTAGGGAAATAAACTATAAAAGATAAATACCTAAATTGTCAAATAATCGAGGTGAATGGTCAATAAAATGTAACCTGAATTTGATATTCCAAGTAAGGATTTGGTTGGTTTGAACTTTACTTATCAAGGTGAATGGTTAATACCTGAATTGTCAAATAATCAAGGTGAATGGTTAATAAGATGTAACCGAACAATGGAATGTTGTGAATATTTATACTAATCAAAAGTATACTGCAGCAATGATGTTGAACAATAACAATATAAACTTAGCCTAAATCTTAAACATTTTGTAGCATAGTTGGACCGCAGTAAAGTAACTGAAACTAGGCTAAGATAAAAGTAGCATTGTGCTCGATAGACTGATTGTATTTCGCATGGGCTCTAAGCTCTTCACTCTTATCTCTTTTTTATAACTTTGGAAGGCGACAAAACTCCAATCGAGTTTCATTGTTGATCTAAGATTTTTTACAATCATGTTGCTCAATTGTTTTTTGATCATTTCCGAGCTCAAAAGATCTTTAGATATCCAAAATTGTTTTCAGATCTTTTGCCAGCGTGGACATAAAAATCCTTGGATCTTGTAGCATCAATTTCGCTGTATTTAGATCAACACCCAAGCCATTGGTTCCCATCTGCTCTAATGTTAATCTTATTGTTGGATATTGGTAATCATCTCGAGAGCATTGAACGTATTTAGGGAGATGTTTTATTTTCGAAGAATTAAGAGGGATAACTTTACCAAGCATATATGGATCTTTGAAAAAATCCTTGTGTTAAACATGCTGCCTGGATCACACGTGCCTTAGCAATTAATAATACATAATCCAAGGGATTCTTTATCCTAAAGGATACATAATCCAAAGGACTCTTTATCCTAAAGGAGTTATATGATGCTCGGGTGCGTATGTCTTGTTTGTGGAAATAAGATTATATCTTTTAATTTTAACCGTACAATAAATGCCCACCAATTCAACGGTCAGATTACAAAAAAAGAAACCGTAATTTTCGGTTCATAATACATGTGCACTGGGAAACATAATTTGGACGGTTTAGTTTGACTTGTATGCAATTGTAAAGGCGTGCGCGTCATCCGTCAGACAGTGCCAGAGTATCAAAGTTGTCCTATTTGTCTTGACTTACGAATTACGATGGTATTGAATTACACCGACAGCAGTGGTGGGGAGATGCTAAAGAGCGCCGATGGAGGAGCGGCACCTCGATCTGGTGCTGGTACCCTTGGGACTTTTGGTGATGATCGTCTACCATGGATGGCTCCTTTTCACTTTCATTCGCAACCCGAAATGCACTGTAATCGGCCTCAACGCCTTCGCCAGACAGAGATGGGTCAGATCCATGATGACTGTATGCTCTCTCTCTCTCTCTCTCTCTCTCTCTCATGGCAGTCCAGTAGTCATTGGTGGGCCATGGCCCAAAATTAGGTCGATCAGATGGCCACAACCGCTCGATTTGGGACGGAGCTCTTAAAAGCTCAGTGGGTTTTGCTTGTTTTTTTTTTTTTTTTTTTGTTTTTTTTTTTTTTTTCCCCTTCTTTTTCCGTTTTTCGTTATCCATAGCAGGCGGGTGGGATCCAACCCGACTACAAATCCGAAACAAAAAGATTGTGATAAGCACAGATACATGTCCCATACTTGTAGTCGGATCTGGTCCCGTGGGTCAACTGGCCCGAAATGCTTCTGAGGCTGGTTTTGGACAGAGCTGACCATATCTTTAGCCGCAAATTCGATGCTGAAACCACTGTATGGTGGTGCTGGGTCGGGTCGACTTTGGTCCAGAACAACTCGATTACAGTTAAATGGGTCGGGTCAGGTTTGGGTCCAGCCACCGGTAAGGTTTGTGCTGTTATTCTTCCCCCGTTTAGTAAGCTAACCTGACCCGATACCAACCCAACCCACAGCCACCCCTGGTCGTGGTGGGTTGAGTCGGGTTAGTCGTGCCTGACCCAATTACAATGTTTTTTTTTTTTTTTTTGATTGGGTGGGTCAGGTAGGGCCACAGGGTAATGGGTCATGGGCTGGGTTCCTGCTAGAATTCGTAGCCTTTTTGATAAATGGGTCAGGCTTAGGTTGACCTTGAGAACCTGACTCAATGCCGCTCCTGGTGATATGGTGGGCCCATCCGGGCTGAACTTAGCTTCCTGAATTGGTTGTGCCTGCAGGTCCTTAACCGTATGGTCTGCTAACCCAAGCTTATCCTATACACCACCAAGGGAAAGGCAAAGCTCATCGTACCGAGTGATTCAATACAACTACTCTGTATTACACTACGATGCAATGGTCCTGCCCATGGTGTCTACCAGTACGGTCCTTCTTGATCTGAACCTTCCATTGACGGATCGTCCTCCAACCCAAGGTGGGCCCTACCGAATTGACGGTCTGTCTGTCCAATACATGGACACTTGATTAGACTACTAAGCGTAGGAAATTATTGCATCATTTCTCACATGTCACCCATCTGCAAGGCGGACCCGGTTTGGCTAGTGTCGCTGCCACTAGCCCGGTGGCTAGTGGTCTGTGCTCTCTGGGCCACTATGAAGTATATGTTTTATCCATGCCGTCCATCCATTTTTACAGATTATTTTAGGGCTCAATCCCAAAAATGATGGGAATATAAATCTCAGGTGGACCACACCACAGGAAAAACATAGTGATTGAATACACACCATTAAAATCCTCCTAAGGCCCACTGTCTTGTTTATTTGACATCCAATCTGTTGATTAGGTCATGCAGACTTAGATGAAGGTCAAAAAACAAAGATCAGCTTGATCCAATACTTTTATCGCCCCCAAGAAGTTTTTAATGGTGGACGTTCAATCAACACTGTTTCCTATGATGCGGTCCACTTGAAATAGAGATACACCTCATTTTTGGGATCATACCATAAAATGATCTAGAAAAATAGATGAACAACATGGATGAAACAAATACATCATGGTGGGGCCCACAGAGCACCGACCACTAGCCATTGGCTAGTGGGAGGGTTACTAGCCAATCTGCTCTCCTGGAAGGCATGGTTACCTACACGGGCCCGGTCTTGATTGGGCTACGGTTCCCACAGCCCACCACCCGGTCCGTTCCACAAGGGCCATGGCACTCAGATGTTTCTCTTCACTTTGGTCAGGATCCCTTGAAAAATGGCGTCCTAGCCGTCCAAACCATACGCAACAACATAATGGCATCGACCCTACTCGCGACGATGGCGATCACGCTCAGTTCGCTTATAAGCGTTGTCGTCAGCAGCGCATCGTCCAAATCATCGTCCTACTTATTCTACGGCAACAAGACACCGCTCGTCTCATCAATCAAGTACTTCTCCATCTTGGTCTGCTTTCTCGTAGCATTCCTCTGCAATGTCCAGTCCATCCGATACTACGCCCACGTTAGCTTCCTTGTATCGGTGGCCCCACCTAAAAACAACCCGGAGGCTGTCTCATACGTCGGACGGTGCCTGAACCGTGGCAGCTTCTTCTGGACCCTTGGATTGCGTGCCTTCTACGTATCCTTCTCCCTCTTCCTTTGGATCTTCGGCCCCATACCCATGTTTTCATGCTGCTGCGTCATGTCGTGTTTGTTGTATTTCCTTGATTCTACGGCGGATTTCACCCCGCATTTCCCTGATCACTTGGGTGGGATGGATGAGCTCAAAATGCATGATCTTGAATCCCAATGATTAAGCCCTCCATATAATGTGGGTCCCACCTGAAAATCAAGCTGGCCCACTTGATCATATAGACCACCTGATGGCTGGGCCAGCCTGAATTTTAGGTCAGGTCTACATGGTGGGTTATCTTTTGCACGGCTTGAATTTCCCACGCACGTGACAAGTAGCCGATCGTTAAGCTGGTTGTAATGAGAAATGATCCAACACAATAGCTGTATCATATGTTATGATACAGCCATTTTTTTTTTTCGGATCATATGCCACGTGTAGAATATCTAATCCGAGGAAAAGGTGGGCCACTTCGTCATTATTAGCTGATATGAAAATCAGGACGATCCACTCATTGGTGGGTCACGCAATACGCTACTCTGATGTGATGTTCACACATATGACGTTGGATGGAAAAAATGGCTGTAACGTAACTTATGATACAATCGCTGCATTGGATTGTTTATCTGTCATGTATGTGAGTTTGTGCGATATGGGTGTATGCTAATGTGGAATAAGAACTTCTTAACCTTCTTTCAATGGTTGGATTTTACCATATGGCGTGTCCATGATGGGGCCCATTGGATGGAAGATCGTGATCGAATTCGGCATGATCATGTGGGGCACCACTTAGATTGGAACACGTGTCCATCAATATGGGCCTATTTAAAGCCCATATATGAAAGTGGGCCTCATGTTAGGACCAATAACCAGCTGCTGGGCCTGTGATCTCATCAGACTATTGACTCAAGAGCTGTCCTTGCAGGATCTTTTTTTTTTTTTTTTTTAATGTAGCACGTGTATGAGGTTATGGATATTCATTAGGTGGGTCCCACCGAAACATAAAACTAGACAAGAAGAAAAAAGGTTTGTCCGTTCATCAGGTGGGCCGGGGGTGTATGAATGTGGGCTGTTCGTATTTTGGGTCGATGAGATGTTTTTAGAGTGCGTGCCTGGCCTGATGAACGGTCTGGATCCTGCACATGTTTGCCATATCAGCATTGAGAGCCGAGGCAGTTCTCATTACAGATTCATTCCCATGTGTAAGGTGAGCGTGAGATCAGGTCCATTCATCTGGGCCGTACTTTCGTGAGAAAAAATAGACGGTTTATATTCATTATACATTTATACTGAACTTGATGATAAAACAAAACAAGATCAGGACCGTCGACGGGCGTCCATGAAATTAGAAATGATGGAAGATGTGCAATGAGACTGGAAATCACTTTGGCTGTAAGCTTTTCCATATAGGGCTAGCAATTTTCAGGCCCGGGTCTTGAAAAATCCATATTTTGAATAGTTCCGGTCCTGGCCCAACTAGTTCAAGCCCATTGTCAAGCTTAATTCCACACCGTAGGATTTTCTTTCTATTTTCCCGTGTTTTTTCACAAGAATGTTGAGATCGGTCGTCAATCACCGTTCATATATTCCGATACATCATCCTAACGGTCGGATCTTCAATACCCCAATGAGATACACACCCTCATACATTCGAAATTCCAACCCAGATTAACCCTTGATTTGAACGGTCAAAATCAGATCTTACGATATAAACATTAAGATTAATAGTATTAAAAGTGATTTTAAATATCTCGATTAGTAAACTCTTTAGGGATTACCCGGCGATTTGTCCAAGGAATGTTCATGGATGCATCCATCTGATGAGTGACGCAGATCCCATATACGTGTGCAATGTTGGCACGTGTGATGAAAATGACCCCTTCTTTCCTTCCTAAACTCAGTACTTAGATAAAATAAGTGAACATCTCACAAACAACCCAGTTGTAAATGAGAATTTCGTGCAACTGGCTGCGTGTGGGGCCTATCATGTTGGATTTATAGCATCCATCCGGTCCATGGTTTTGCCTAAAGAGAAAAATGAGATATCTCAAAAATCAGGATGATCCAATTATCAAGTGGAACACACCACAAAAAAACATTGACAACCCTCAAAAACCTGTAAATTCACATGATGGTTGGATTGGTCTTTTTTGGCTCATCCGACAAGTTGGAAGCCGTACAAACACTACGGTGGGCCCTACATACAGCTAGTTGCACGAATTTTCGTCCACAGCTAGAAATTCATTAAAAGGAATGCTCCTATGCTATCAGAGCATGCAAGCATCAATCGAATCTGACAAATATTAACCATTCGATCAATCATCTTTAATATGGACGGTCAAGATCATTTGTACGAAAATAGGTCTAATTTACAATCTGATCTATATATTTATTAGGGACCATTATGGATTGCTTATGATTCTAAATAATCACTTTTCTCAGGCAATCGTACCCATACCATTCATGGGTTGGAAAGCGGATGACTGTAGAAAATAAGGCCAAAACAAGGATGGATTAGATTGTCTAATTAGAGCAACCTTTATATCGTAGCCTTAAAAATGCATTCTCGACTTAATGGACGGTTCAGATCAGAATATTATACTGTCTAACTGAAATTTGCAACTAGGAGCGCTGTAATTTATAGTGCAGTAAAAAGTACTGGACTATTTCTCTGAACGAATAAACAACCGATCGTGCGCTGGAAACGGATCCTGTCAGGATTTTCCAGGTGTACGGTGCAGGTGAAGCAGAGTGGGGATAAAAATAAAAAGAGAGAGATTCGGCGGATAAATTGGGAAGAGGTAGAGGGAGATACGAGTGCTTTGAAAAACTTGTAACCTAGTCTGTGGGGCCTACCATATTTTAAGTGTAAAATCCACTCCACTCATCTGATTCTATACTCAATGTTAGGTATTCACTTAAAAAATTCGGCAATACTTACCATTCAAATGAGCCACACCACATGGAGCAGTGTAAATGGATGCCAATCATAGGTTTATTTGGGCAGCTGCGGTGTAACTTTCATCAAACTTGTTAATTAGGAGAAGATACACAAATCATCCTATCAAAAGAGCCACACCATGTGAACATATCAGTTTTGGGAGTTATTTCACATTGTTTACATATGTGTGGTCCATATAAGTATTTTATTAGGCTCATATTTTATACATATAATTCAATTAATGGCTTTCACATGAATGAATGATTTTGTGAATTTTACATGTATGACAGATACCATTGCACGATCTATTACTCTCCATGCAAGAAAGAAAATAAATCACTCACTGTGGGATATACATACAGAGGAGATGTATTTCTGTATATGATATTGTATTAAAATATGTAAAGGAAGCGAGCTAAATCTTAACCATTGAGTGGCGTCTGTGGGTCTATTAATATAAGTAAAGGAAGGAGGGCTAAATCTTAATTGTTAAGTCGCATTTGTAGGTAAATCTTAACTGCTTGTTGTTAGGCATACACATTTTCAAATTTCCAAAATGCCCATGACTTATTTTAAACATCTATTTATAAAATCCCTTAAATATAAAGGTATCTCCTGATGAAAACTGATTATGGGGCAGCATGTCCAATGCTTTTGGCATTATATATAGTAAAGATATAATCACACATTGAGGGTGGGCCATCCTAGACGATCTTCCATGTTAATTAGAAGATCTCAGCCACTTACCTGGGTGGGTCTCACTTTGGTCTTCTTAGCTTTTGATTTTCAAGCCACATATTGAAAGGTTTGTATTGACTCATCAAGAAAATGTTCAAGGAATGATCCACTTATAATTTTCCTATAATTTGGAATTAATACAAACTAAAGAGAGGACTATATAACCAACCTAAGATGTCATACATAGGGGCTCCATGAACTTGAGGTGGTGACCCGGACGGTTCATCAACTGGTGGACCCAAGTTTTGCTAGTTGAATGAAAGATGTAGCAATGGTGCTTTTTCAATACACGCCCTTATCACTTTACTCATTGTACGGCATACATTTTGTGCCTTTTTTGAATTTGCACCATGGATTGCTGATCAAATCGGTTGGACGTGAATTTCTTACATAAAGCTTTGTGTAGGCTACCTTTATTGCTTGAGTGGTATCTACTTGGTTAATAAATTGCGCTCGGTCATGATAAGACATGAACTCGAAAGTCAAGCATATCCAAAACTCAAATAATCTACATTACAAGAAACATGGATGGGATGGTTGTTGTTGAAAGTCAAGCATATCCAAAACTCAAATAATCTACATTACAAGAAACATGGATGGGATGGTTGTCGTTGAAACTTTCATACCACCATGATGTGTATATGCCATTAAACCGTTCATAAGGTGAGTCCACCTTATGCCATCCACCTTTAATGCTTAGGTGGTATCTACTTAGTTAATCAATTGCGCTCACTCATAATAAGACATGTGCTTGAAGGTCAAGCATATCCAAAACTCAAATAAGCTATATTATAAGAAACATGGATGGGATGGTTGCTTTTGAAACTTTCATAGGACCCACCATGATGTGTATATGTCATTAAACCGTTCATAAGGTGAGTCCACCTTATGCCATCCACCTTTAATGCTTAGGTGGTATCTACTTAGTTAATCAATTGCGCTCACTCATAATAAGACATGAGCTCAAAGGTGAAGTATATCCAAAACTCAAATAAGCTACATTACAAGAAACATGAATGGGATGGTTGCTATTGAAACTTTCATAGGACTCACCATGATGTGTATATGCCATTAAACCGTTCATAAGGTGAGTCCACCTTATGCCATCCACCTTTAATGCTTAGGCGGTATCTACTTAGTTAATCAATTGCGCTCACCCATGATAAGACATGAGCTCGAAGGTGAAGCATATCCAAAACTCAAATAAGCTACATTACAAGAAACATGGATGGGATGGTTGCTGTTGAAACTTTCATAGGACCCCACCATGATCTATATGCCATCAAACTGTTCATAAGGTGAGTCCTACCATGGTGAAGAGAAAATACACACCAACCTTATCCAAAACTTCTATGGGTTGGGACTAACAAAGGTGTCAGTGTGGATGTCTCTATCTCTGCTATTTGTTTCATGTGTTGCGACCTACTTGAGTTTTGATTGGTCCGCATATTTTTTAACTCGCTGGCTGGCAAAGTTAGTGGATGGAATGGAGTAGTGGATCCCTGCTTATGAGTCCACTATGATGTATGTGTCTTACATCTATGCTTTTCATCTGTTTTGACAAATAATTTTAGTGCATAATTTAAAAAATAAAGCAAATTCAAGTCTTGGGTGGACCACACCATAGAAAACAATGGTGATTGAATACTCACCATTAAAAATTAATTGGGGCTCCTTTGAATGTTTATTTTCCATCCAACTTGTTGATAAGGTCACGAAGACCTGAATGAAGTTACCACACAAATATCAACTCTATCCAAATTAAAACTTTTGTAGCCCACCAGGACTTTTTATTGCTCCGAGTGGTGTGATCCTCCTGAGATTTGGAACGGCTTCATTTTCCAAATCATGCCCTAAAATGAGCTATCAAAATGGATGGACGATGTAGATATAAGGAAAATACATCATGGTGGGCCTCACAGTCAGGGATCCACTGAAGCTGCGTCAGAAATGGACATTAACAATTACTACAGTGACCCCACCTGATAAAACTTCTGTTATCGAGCATGGACCCCTGCATCAAGCAGACTATAAAAGCTAAAATAATGTAGATTCTGATTAACGGTGAGCATTGTTCTCATGGGGACCACCATCATCTCTATTAAGATAGGCTGCTTTTCTTTTTTATTCAATCTCCACATGAAGAAAAGGAGAGCCCAAGGCCACGCCTTCTAGCTTTTCCCGCATGGGCTCTTTCTATTCCCCCCTCCCCATCTTCAACCGCCCACCTTAAACAAATGCCCCACACGTGCCAAAATGGACCACATAACCTACATGTACGGGATCCACACCGGTGGCTCGAGGGTGCCTTCAGTGCATGTACTCTATCTTAAAAATTAGGCTGGCCTACTCATCAGGTGGGTCACTCATACATCTCGAATTAAAAACCGTTGTTTATTGTTTTCCTAATCATCCATTTCTTTATATGTGTTTGGTGCACCTGAAAAAATGGACAGACTGGATTTTGGGGCTAGGAAACTTTCAGTTGGGGACCACTCTGTAAATAGTCATGTATCATTTAGAAGTGTAGGGAAATGTGCATTTTGTGAGTGCTGTTACAAGAACGGCTGGTAAATGAGTGTGCCGAGATTGAGTAATCATACAAATTTGAAAAGATGAACCGCCCAACTGTGGGTTGTATCAAATGCAATTGGGATAGCTACACAAATTGTTTTAATTGTCTTTTGCTTTTATTTCGAGGTTTTATGACACATGACACCTTCTCTTCTATTTCAAAGACAAATGACACCTTTATTGAGAGTAAGTTGGGTGGAGGCCTTATCTTAATGTGTATGTAATATATCCACTCCGTCCATCTGTTTTATCAGCTCATTTTAGAATACGGGCTCAGAAATGAACAAGATGAGAGTCTCAGGTGAATCACACTATAGAAAATAGCGGTGATTGAACACCCACCATTAAAAACTTCCTAGAGCCCGTTTTAATGTTTATTTGCCATCCAACCTGTTGGTATGGTCACCTGAACTTGGATGAAGGGAAAATAAAACTAATATCACCTTGATACAAAACTTTTGTGGCCCACAAGAAGTTTTTAATGAATTTTTTCTGCTGTTTCCTATAGTGTGGTCTACTTGAGATTTAGATCTGCTTCATTTTTTGCCTCATACCCTAAAATGATTTGAAAAAACAGATAGATGGCATGGATATACTACATACATCAAGATGGGCCCTACATTCATGGGCACATCATGTTGGGTGATATTAGGGCTCGCATCCTTATCCACCATTTGTTTTCCATATCTGGTCAAAAGCTATCCCTGACCTTTGGAGGACTCAATCCATGAGAACCAGTTCTAATGGCATCTCCAGAGCACTTTTTGACATGTGATGCGTGCTTAAAATCTGAACGGTTCATTACTTTTCTTTTTTTTGTTAGCTTGTCAGTACACCCCACTATCAGTATACACTTCTCCTCGGTTAGCCACCACCTATTGGGAATCGATACTTAAACCTCTGTGTTGAAATGAGGTATCTTCACTCAATCTGCCACTTGAGCTATGGATCAGGGTGTAAACTTTTAGCATCATCTAAAAACTTAGTGGGCTATATCAAAGTAAGAGGTAATTTCCTCCCTTGATTTGCTTCTCACTTTGTTATGATCCACTATATTTTTGGATCACACTAACTTTTGGATCATGAAAGTCTCGATAAGAAGTCTGGTTGGATTGTATATAAGCATCATGTGAGATGTGTTCTAGCAATCCCAACCTGCCCTATAACCTGAATTTGCTCAACCCAAGCCAACTATTTCAAATTAAAATCAGGTTGGCATTTTCCAACCCAAACCCACTTCAAGGACCTAGACTTCAACATCATGAACACAGGTTAGTTTTGGCAAGAACTAAAAGATAGGGTCGGCAGACCGAGTTAGGGTTAGGGTTTTGGACAGATAGTTAATGTTTTTATTTTTAAAAATATTTTACTAATCCAACCATGGTTAGTTTTCCTATCTAAAATATCAGCAGTGTGGTCCTTTTTTACCATATTTAGAAAAACAGAAGGTGCTATTTGTAAAATCGATAGGGGTGTAATTTATTTTTTGGCGAAAAAGAGAGTAGCATGTGTCAAAGTCTTTCATTTCTTTTATTTTTTACTTTTGGAAGTTAGGAAAAGTGCTGTAGTGATGATATAACCAACCATCCATCATGCATGGGCCATGATTTTCAGCCTATGAGTTGAGATTCTCTTTATCAATGGGTCTCATGCTCATTTTATGATTTGAGAGTGACGCGTATATATCTATATATTTTTATTTTTTATTTTTTTAAAATTTTTGTTAGTTAAAGGCATGCAATGTGTAAGGTAGATAAGGTAGATGCCACACGTGTGCCATCATGCACTCGGGTAACAAATCCAATCCATCCATCAAAGAGGTTGTACTATGAGCATTCCCTGATCCAAGAATCAATTGCTGCTGGTCTATATATGAGTCACGTGGGCCACAGATTAATGGAAAAAGTGCACGGCTGAGAAAGAACCATGATGGAGGTTCCTAAATCATCTGACTATTTCTAATACAGTTGTCCACCTGATGAGTGTACCAGATTTATTTTCGGGTGAGGACATCTACATGGTCGGCCCACTTGATGGATGGCTTGGATATTCTCCTGTGAACATATGCCACATGAGGTGAGGTGTAGATGGTATTCCTTGTTTACGTATGTGAGCTCCCTCGTGGATAGGGTTGCGCTGGAAATATTCCATTTTGCGAGATCCGGACCCTTAAACGAAGAAAATATATAAAGCGACGGTGTACATTCAAAAGAAGAATGGTCATATTCAACCGTTGGGATCTTCATATATAGGATGCTTCAGGACACCCCTGTCATATCAACGGTTTGGATCCCTGCATGATTGGGTCTGGTGCAAGGAATCTCGCATTTTGGATGCTACATTTCCCATCTCTATATCAAGTGCAAAGACTCCGTGAATGTCGGTGACGCATCTTATTCACACATGGCACACGTGTACGGCCATCCAGACCTTCCAAATTGTGGGGCACACCCTTGATGGAACATACCTTGAAAATATTAATAGTGAAATCTTGACCATCAAAGGAACACAATTCAATAGGAAAGCTGAGATGGCTACTATCTTCTTGGAATTTCTAGGTTATACGATCCACCCACAAATGGGTAGGCAATCTGGACGGTTTAGATTGCATCACGTGTATGCTACGATTTATGGTGGTGAACCATCCAACGAGTCTGAGCCCTTGATCTAAGAAGATAAGATGATCACGGTGGAGCCAGAAGGAAGAACCGGATACGGTTAACCCGGGAGGGTGATGTGTAAATCGGGTCCACACATATGAAGGAGCCCAACTATCCTAGCCATCTGATCTGTGTCCACTAAATTGACGGTGGAAAACAGAAACACGTGAAGAGGGCCAACAATCATATCACGGTTTTATTGCATCATATATCAATCATGAATGGGGGCCCACCTTAAGGACCCATCTGCTCCCATCAACATCACCAGGCCATGCTGCATCACATGGGAGTCAATATCAAACAGTGATGGGATCGATGCATGGATGAACTGAAATCCCTCTCACTAGGTGGGCCCCACATTGCATCACACCCCAATCTGGGTGCCGTGATGATGCGACGGGTATTGCAACAAATGCGGTGCTGCCACATGTATCCGAACATTGACCGGTGACACTACACCATCCCGCAGCAATTTTCCGTCGTCATGCTACGAATCGGGTCCCACCAATCCATCTGGATTGGACGATGGAGATGTCAGAATCCTTTTGATTGGCCCACCTTGTAGACTATCATGTGCTCAATCATGACACGTTGCTATGCCAATATTGTCAGCTTTGTAAGGTGAGGCCCACTTGCCTTAAGCATCACAGACATCTTCCTTTGGTGCACTGTACTGTACGGTTCCCGTACACATGTAAAAGTAAAGGTGTACACGAGTCGAGCCGAGCCGAGTATTGCCCAGCTCATGCTCGGCTTGCACTGGCCAGGTTCTACTTGTACTCGGTTCTACTCGAGCATCCAGCATGGATTCTCGGCTCGTGCTTTACTCGTCCGAGCAAAAATCGAGTCGAGTTCGAGTTCGAGTCCGAATCTGAATTTGAACCCAATTCAAGCAGGGTTTCCGGGCAATGAGTTTGAGCTTCGAGCCGAGTTTGAGTTATAAATTGAGATTCATTTGAATTAACATATATTAACAATTTCTATATTAACATATTAACAATTTGTATATTAACATATATTAGGTATATTAACATATATTAACAATTTTAACATATATTAGCTATAGCTAGAGCTGGGAATCGGTCCGGGTTGGATCGGATCAGGCCTAATTCGATTCGACCCAAAATCACAGTAGCTTAATCCGAACTCGATCCAATCCGGGACCAAGTCCGGGTCACCTGACTTGGACTGATCCGATACATGGCTAGCCTGACCCGAACCGAGTCCGACTCGGTCACCCTGCCCGAGTCAGATCAGGTTTGGTAAGATTCAGATCGTTTGAATATAATCCAACTATTTCATGTGGTGTGGTCCACTTCAGCCTTCAATATATCACACTTTTGTGCTCAACGCCTAAAATGATATGTCAAAATGGATGAACGGCTTAGATAAAACATATACATCAAGGCGGGCCCCACATGTCTCTGAAAGAATATATATGCAATTTCACTGGAGGTATTATACTGTTGATGTGCACTGCACGAAAGTGCAGTGCCATCATTTTCACGCAAGCCTGGGACTTGCTTGTATTGACGTTAGCAAGTTCTAGGGGTTTGATCATGGGATATGTGTTATATCCAAACCGTCCATCTATTTGGTGACCTCGTCTTAGGGCTTGAGACGAAAAATAAGACAGATCTAACTATCATGTGGACCACACGAATCGTTTAACAGTGAAAATCATTCTCTGCTGCTATTTGTGGTGTGGTCCAGATGATCTTTGGATAGTATTCATTTTTTGGATAATGCTCTATAATGATCTCTAAAAATATACATGAACGGTGTAAATATAATAAATACATCACTGTGGGGCCCATGTAACTTTGATATCCTTTGAACCCTTCGTACAACTCGGAGCTCGAGGAGCGTCAGTGCTCGGCTTCGCACGACATGTACCTACGCAGCTGGTGTGGTTGTCAGACAGCCATTATGGTGGGCGGGAAACGGATTGGCTACTCCCCTGAAACGGATCTAGCTATGTGAGCCCCACCATGACATATGTGTTTCATCCATGCCGTCCATATATTTTTAGAGATCATTTTATAACATGAGTCCAAAAACGAGGTATAACCAAATCTCAATTTGACCACATTACAGGAAACAATATTGAATGAGAGTCAACAATTAAAAACATTTAGGGCCTGTTTGGCTGGGCAAATAGGATGGGATTGGAAGATAGATCCCGGGATTGGCCAGGCGTGCCAAACAGACATGGGACCTTGATCACGGGATATAGCAATCCCATGGATCTTAAGACAATCCACTGACATCATCATCATTACCTTTAAATCCCATTCAATCCACCCTAATCCCTTCAAAATTGCCTGGGACGTGTTTGGATCGAGGGATTGAAAGGGATTGGAAGGCTTAATCCCGGGATTGGCCGGGCATGCCAAACAGACCGGATATAGCAATCCCGGGATATAGCAATCCCATAGATCTTGCACCAATCTACTGATGCAACCATCATTACCTTGAAATCCATGTAATCCACTATAATACCATCTAATCCCATCCAATCTGCTCGGCCAAACAGGCCCTTAGAGGGCCATAAAAGTTTTGGATCAAGCTGATCTTTGTTTTATGTCTTCATTTGGGACTGTATGACCTAATCAACAGATTGGATGTCAAATAAACAATATAGTAGGCCTTAGGAGGATTTTAATGGTGGATATCCAATCACTATTGTTATCCTGTGGTGTGGTCCACTTGAGATTTATAACCCCTTTTTTTGGAATAAAACTCTAAAATTATCTTTAAAAATGGATGAACAGGATGGATGAAACACATACATCATGGTGGGTCCCACAGATCACCGACCATGCTGTATCTGGTGGAGTTATTTGATACTCTGACTATGTATGAAACTCAATAGCCAGCTCCTTCAAATTGCACACATCATAGGTATTAACTCAAATCAAACCGTCTAAGCTGTGAAACCCACACTAGCAGTAATGGGAAGGGAAGGCTGGAGACTGGAGAGTGGAGAGGAAGAGCAAGAAGATCGGGAAGGGGAGGCTCGTTCGTTCGTTAGGGTAAGAAAAGAGGGGAGGGGTGTAATGTAAACGAGTGAAGGTAAAAAGTATAAAAGAATATTTATACTAGCCGTTCCAGGTCGGGTCGGGTCGGATCCTTTCGGTTTGGGTATTTTGGTCGGATTGGTCCGGATCGACCTCTATTCGGACCCGACCCGAAAGATGATCAGATCTGGGTGGACAGACTCGATCAGGCTGATCTAAGTCGTCGGTTCTATTTGGAATGGTACCGAGTCGGGTCGGATCCACCGGATCGGGTCCAAAATGCCCACCTCTAGTTATAGCCTATATTAACATATATTAATAATTTTAACATATATTAGCTATATTAACATATTAACATATTTCTATATTAACAATTTCTGACATATATTAACATATTAACAATTTCTATATTAATATATATTAGCTATATTAACATATATTAACATATATTAACAAATTTTGACATATATTAGTAATATATGATATCGATTTCTGATATATATTAACAATTTATACAAAAAAAAATAAAATCAAAACCACACATTACCAGGCGAGTTGTGGCAGCAACGACTGGCACCATGCGTGCAGGGCAGGGATGACGGACGAGTGGCATGGACGAGCTGTGGCATCGGACGAGTGGCAGTTGTCCCTGATACCGGACGAGTGGTAGGGACAAGCTGTGGCACCGGACAGGGGCACCGGGCAGGCCGCAGGGACGAGCGGCAGGGACTAGCACCGCTGGACAGGGGAGTGAGAGAGAGAGAGAGGAAAGAAGAGGGACGGCCGGACGGCGGACAACACCGGGACAGGGGAGAGAGAGAGAGAGAGAGAGAGAGAGAGAGAGAGAGAGAGAGAGAGAGAGAGAGAGAGAGAGAGAGAGAATGAGTTTTTTTTGAACGGGCGCTAAGAGGGAAGAAAATGTGTTTTGGGTTTTGGTGGGCTGCTGAAAACGACTGAAGTTAGTCGAGTAGGGTTTTTTTTTTTTTTGGGGTGGGTATATATACCCTCGAGTACGAGTCGAGTACCAAGTCGAGTACGAGTTGAGCACACGAGTCGAGTACTGCCCAGCTCGTAATCTATTTCAAATCAAAACGAGTATAAAAAATCTGCTTGGGCTCGGGTCAAACTCATGATGAGTCAAGTCGAGTCGAGTAATTCCGAGTCGAGTCGAGTGTAACCGAGCTTACTTTGCTGGTGTATAGCTTTATGTAAAAGGTTTTGGTACCGACGTGCTGGATCATAGAGGGCAGTTCATCGCCCAGTATGGCAATGGATCCAGACCGTCCCTCTGGTCAGCGAAAATTTGTATGTTGTACCAGCCAGGCTATTCTATCCATATCAATAGAGTCCTTCAAATGACGGTCTGGATGAAAATAGATCGAGTAAATGAGATTCATGTATGGAATCTTCTGTTTGAAATAGTTTTCAACCGAGAGCCATCTAAGGAGAGGATCCACTAGTTGGATGGTCAGGATCCATCTCCAATTGCCACATGTAATCTCCTACGTTGACGACTAACTCTCATGATCTAGTCCAACGGATCAATGTCGGTGTGGCAGATCTGGCCCACCTGGGTTGTTGACTATCAACTTGAATTCGCGTTTGTCCACCGCGTAGACGAAAATTACTTATACCTTTTCTGCTTTTTGATGCTTTTAGATTTCGTGACACGGCAATACCATTTTTCAACGGTCGAGATTACACTGTGCACTTGGCACATTTTATTACATTATGGTAACTTATCCACAGCATACATGCATACATGAACGACGATCCAATCGGTCAATGTAAAAAAATATCACTCATCCTATGATTTTAATCATTGGATTCTGTCAGTTGAGTTTGGATAGCCATTCATTTTCTTTTCGATTTTTCAATTAATGGCCATCGATTGTATTGCTGGTATCTTTCAATTAGGAATATATAGGAGCTTGTAAACGAAGGTGAATGGAATCCATTTCACATGTACTCCACATGTACTCCAATTTCAAGTGTAAATGACATAGGGAGTAAATCATGAAATGCATTTAAATCTAAATATTTTATTTCGACAGAGTAAATGTGAAATGGAATGCTTTGAAAAATCTCAAGAATGTATATGACATTCCAAATCATCTTTAATATCCTAAATTATTTGTGATATTAGATAGAATAATTGTAATAATCAAATTATATATATATATATATATATATATATATATATATATAAAAGTTAAAAATGAGGAAATTCCATGCCTTATATTTCACAAACATAAGGCTCACAAACAAGTAATTAACTTGCCAACATATTAATCATCCATTATATAGCCAATGTTTGGATGGTTTAGATCATTTTATTAGTGTGATTTTTAGTGATGTAGTTGCCGATGATATGCCATGTTGTATGGTGGATGACAGCGGATAACAACTTTGTTCACAGTTACTTGCATTTTGAAGGTCGAGCACCGTCTTCCTCAAGAGGATAACTATTCCGAATCCACGGAACTTCTCTGGACTCCTCACAAAGACTTCTCGAATCCAAGAGGAAAGAAAGCAAGAAAATATAAATAAATTCTAATAAATTCGAAATTGATTGATTAATAAATAAAAGTGAGTTCACAACCCTTTAAATAGGGGTACCAAGTAATGAGAAAGAAATTAGAATCAAACTACAACTAAAACTCATAGAATTCGCAACTTACTATAACTAGTAAACTTACTATTTATAGATGGTTGTGATGTCTACTAGTGTGTAGAGCTGTACACGAGTCGAGTATCGCCCTACTCGTACTCGGCTCTTAACGCTCGACTGCTGCTCGTACTCGGCCAACGAGCATGGACTCCCTGCTCGTACTCTACTCGCCCGAGTACTAGTCGAGTACGAGTAGTAAACGAGTCGAGTCGAGTCTGAGTTTTCGAGGCGAGTTTGAGTACGAGCAGAAATCCAACTAATATAACTTGGTTGAAAAATCCTAGCTATAGAATATTTACCTTTCATATGTAAATGGAAACTGAACTTAGCAATTCACCATGATATCAAGAGAAAACACAAATATCAGGTTAATCTCAAAACTATATTAACAATTTCTAACATATATTACCTTTCGTCCCTAGCACCGGAAGAGTGGTAGAAACGAGCTTTGTCATCGAATAGGGGCATCAGACAGGCCGTAGGGATGAGCGGTAGGGTCTAGCACCGCCGGACAGGGGATAGGGGCGAGTGAGAGAGAGAGAGAGGGAAGAAGAGGGACGGCTGGACGGGTGTTGGGAGAGGGTGTTGGGAGAGAGAGAGAGAGAGAGAGAGAGAGAGAGAGAGAGAGAGAGAGAGAGAGAGAGAGAGTTTTTTCGAACGCTTGCTGGGAGGGAAGGGTTTGGGCGCTGCTTGAAAAGGACGGGTGGAGGTAGGGTTTGGGCGCTGCTGGAAAATGACGGGTGGGGTAGGATTTTTTTTTCGGGCGGACTTATATACACGGGTACGAGTCGAGTACCTCTAGACTTGTACTCTACTCGTAATTTAAACGAGTCGTGGAAACCCGCTCGTACTCGGCTCTAACTCAGACGAGTCGAGTATTCCGAGTTGAGTCGAGCGAGTACTCGAGCCTTAGTCTGCGTGTGTACACTCTACTAATATACAAGGTTTTCGACTAAAAATAGTAAGTGTCCTATTTGGCTTCACCAAACCATTCACGTAATTATTCTAAGCTCTTTTCACGTTGGGCGCAACTCCTAAAGTCCAACGGATGAAGAGTTATAATTAAACTAAAACTTACTGTTTATAGTAAAACGGAATTAAAATAGGGAAACGACCATCGATCTAGGGTATTTAGCAAATCCGGCTTGCGCGGGTTGATTGGCTAAAGTAGCTTGTTCAATCCCAAAATCATATATTTTACGTTTGATAACTCATTCTGGATTACGAGATATGCCCGATTTAAGGTCCGATGATTTGGATCACTTCTATCTTCGACCGGGCCTTTTTTGATCCATCTTGACCATGTAACTGTTCGCGACCCGCTCTACATCACATTTCCCTTAAGATTTCAAATCAATCTTGTCTACTCTTAATTTTATTTACTTATATTTTCCCTCTCACTCAAAACACCTCTTACATGAATTTACTTCAAATTCCTCCCCGTTACCACAATGAGGCCCCGCAATTTGAACAGTATTGATTAGTGTTATTACATGCATGTATGTACTCACCAGTAATATTTATTGAATTTAAGCATATGCAAAGATCATTAGCAAATGCAGTGGAATTATTCGATACTCTTGCATGGAGGGTTGATATGATCTTAATGGGCAAATTCAAATTACATATTCAAAATTACAATACACACTTTAGATAGGCCATCTAAGAGTCGATGAAAGATTAGAAAATCGTAATTATATCATTGATAGGCATCTATTTGTTGATTTTCAACCGCTGACTATTTTTAATTTCAGCCGTCCTCTAAATGCTGACCAATCAGACAGCTAGAAGTCAAATCAGTGTCATATCTGATTTACCAACCACAAAGTGGGACCCACCATTTGGACGGTTTAATTTCAGTTACATATATACTACCCATGCAATATCTTAGTGCGTATGTGTGCCAGAGTATCAAAGCTGCTGCTTTTTTTCACATTCTAAATTGCTAGATTCTTCTAGTGAAAAGTCACCAGAAATTGGCCGATTTGGTTGGAAAAATCTCCTAAAAGATGCAGTTGTCTTCCAATCCTTCATTTCTTTGCTTACAAAATCAATCTCAATGCCAATTTATTGGTGGTTCGATTGAAAGAAGCTATTGAGTGGGCCACCCAATGTTACTTCTCATTTCCCCAAATGGCTCCCAATTTGAATATCAATGGTCTATTTGAAGCACACAATACACCAAGCTTGGGCGAGTGGCTGCCTTCATTTGATTGTGGTTCAACTGCCATTGCATGAGAGGGTTTCAGATTATGAACCAACTTGAGATGATCATGGCCCACTTCACATGATTCCTCAAACAAGATCATTCTGAACCAGCGACGATCAGTTTTCAGTTGAGTAGTAAATGTTGGAGATTATAAAATGAGCTAACGCGCATTGGTGGTGATGATCATTGGTGCAAAATCATAGTCTAATTGAAAGTTTTTGGTTGAGGATAGCTGGTATGCAAATGAAATGGCTGCTAATCTCTTTCAGTTTTAATCATCTCCATCCTGCTTGGAGTGTAGTGGACATGAATAAAACCCTAAATCCATATACAAATTTTAAGAAAAGAAAAATAAAGAAAGAATAGTCACAATCTTTGTATTTCAAGTCAGTTATAGATTAAAAGTTACACTGCGATTGAAATTCAGAACCCATGAATAAACAAACGAAAAAGAACAACTCTTGATGTACTGTTTACATCACAAATTTGTTGTCTTTCATACATTAATTAAAAAAAATTGCATTTTACAATTGAAATTCAAAATCATAAGAACAACTCTTCATACAATCATCAATAGCTTGTTGAATATATATGTGCATCTCCTTGAATCAGAGACTTGAGGACCCATCTGAACTGTGACATACATGCCAATGTATCTTCAGCGACCTGACCTGACAAACACATTCGATTGCCAAAAAATTAATTTTGGCCAAAAATAGAAAAGAATGTACAATTGAAAATTTACCAAGAAGTATGAACCACGCAATTATCCTCCTTACAATCTTTTTAACTCTCTATGATTGATTGGGCAGTTCTTATAGAGGTTGCACAGCCTACTAGAGTCAACAAACTGACTTACAAGACTATGCCTGCCAGATCTGTAGATACAAAGCAAAAAAAAATAAAATAATTTAAAAAAAAACAATCATGTTATAACAAATGGATTAATGCTACATATAAAATCCATGAAATTGAGAAGAGTTAAATTAGAGAGATAAGAATGGGTTGGGGAAGAGGTTGAATGTGATGACAGAAGCATAGAGAGCACAAAGGAGTGAGATGCAAACGCCTGTGCATATCATCATCTGTGCTCTCTATCTTCTGTCAACAACATCACTCATGTCTCCTCTTTCCTTTGTGTGTGAGAGAGAGGGAATAACCCATGCCTCCTCTTTCTTTATGTGGAGAGAGAGGGAGGAGGAAATTAGAGAGAGGGTTATAAAGAAAAATGGGATTTTGTATGTGTGTGTGAGAAAGATAGAGTTATAAAAAAGCAATGAGATTGTGAAAGAGAGAAGGAAATTAGAGAGAGGGCTTTAAAAAAGCAATGAGATTTTGAGATGGAGAGAGAGAGACGGAAATTAGAGAGAGGGCTATAAAGGGAGAGAGAGAGAGGAAACAAGAGGAAGGGGGAGAGGATAAAGGAGGAAAGAAGAGCTACAAGGGATATTACAAGGACTCTTCCCTCTCCCTATTTATAGAAATATGTGGGGTTCTTCTGGGGTACTCACGTCCTTTTCACTCCTACTCAAACACCTGTAACCGTTTTCTCGCGATATGCCAGCGATCATACGATTTATCTCCTATCCTTTCCCCCAATCATTACTAGCTCCACTACTCCCTATCCTCGCACGTGTAAAAGGGACACTCGTGTGATTTATCTGAGCCTCTCATCAGTCTCTCTCCTAGATGCCATTTCTCAGTAATTAGGCACGTGAGCAGTACATGCACAAGTCAGATTGAATTCAACTGTTGGCCCTATCAAGGATAAGCTTATGTTTCAAAAATGAAACCTACTTTACAATTGTACCCTCTATTTTTCTTGGACCACTTACTATTTTCATTCTCTGGTGTCCTTTTAATGGCCACCAATCAATGGATGAGATTATCTAGCAAGTGCAATTTTTTAATAGATGTGCCATTCATGCCAAACCCAATATATGAATGGACTCTATTCCTACTAATTACTCAAATCAGTTACAAACATATCTCTTTCTTTCTCTTGATCAAGGAATACATTCTCTGGTATTGATATGAGGTGCATTCCATTTTTACCAGATAGGTCTCATTTTTCCATATGTATGATTTTCCTCTCCATTGATTTAGGTCATCTAGAAAAACCCTTTGATTATTTAAAAGTTAAGTAGCCTAACCATTTTCAGAAAAAAAAAGAGTTAAAATTATCAAAAGATTAAAATGTTCCAATGTAAGAATTCTTAATTTTTATTATCCATCCTTCAAGTTGAGAACTATCATATTAATGGTTTGGATCATTGAAAGATGACAAACATCAAATGGCTTTCCTCAACCTGGTTGAAATTGATGTATGTGAATGATGAACTTTTCTAGACTGAATGCATGTCTAGTGGTTGCAGAAATGCATCCATGCATAGTTTTATTACTTAACTTAGGAAAATGAGAGACTTAGATTGGTAGATAGATAGGTTCATTTGCTTATTTGTTCTTCTTGAATAGTTTTTCTATAATAGCATTTCAAACAATTGGGAAACCTCAAAGGCAAAAGGTGTGAAATCACTATACTAGATAAGGCTAAAATTCCAATGCATTGTATACCAATACTCCAGGGTGTATATTCAAGCAAACCACATCTCTTTTATAAAAAGTAGTAGATATGCACATACAACCCCCACAATTAGTGGGTTGCAAGACGTGGGGGAAGGGTAGAGGAGAATATGCAAAAGGGAAGTTATTTGATAATCTGGTAGAGAACTATACATTTGGTAAGGTAGGTTAGAAAATCACAGTTGTTCATGCATGGGTCCTTTCAATGACTAAAACCCTTTATTTATTGTACGCCACTAATTTGGTGGATCCCTGACTATGGGGCCCACCATGTGTTTGTGTCTTATATCCATGTTGTACATTCGTTTCACCAAATTATTTTATGGTATGAGCTCAAAATGCAGCAGATCCGAATCTATAGTGGACCACACTGCAGGAAACAGTAGTGATTAACATTAAAAACTTCCCGGGCCATAAAAGTTTTGGATCAAGCTGATATTTATGTGGTCCTTTCGTACCAATCTTTGTGACCTTATCAACTGGTTGGATGGCAAATAAACATTCTCATGACTGTTAAGAAGTTTTTAACGATGCGTGCGTTCAATCACCAACCACTAGTTCTTATGGTGTAGTCAACTTGAGATTTAAATCTACTCCATTTTTTGGGCTCATATCCTAAAATGATATGGAGAAACATATGGATGACATGGATATAACACATACATCAGAGTGAACTCCATAGTCAAAGATCCACCAAAGCTACGTGCTCATGTCATAAGCCTAATAGTGGGTGGGTTATAGCCACACAACTCTCGAATTAAATATTTGAATGCTCTAATTGGTTAAAGATGATGGAGACTCTTGAATTTTGAGTCCTCAAATAAGCTAAAGATTATAAAGACCATTCAAATTCAAAGCAAAAGAGTCAAACTGATCAAAGAATATATATTTTTATCTAAAAGATTTATTTTTTTTATCCTAATTGAATAAAAGATGAGGACCCTAGATCCAAATATTAAAGTCTAAATGTATCTTATAGCCATACATGTAGATGCACTCTAGCAAACCTCTTCTTAGTATATGTTGTCATGTAGGCTGTTTGGCATAAAAAATTTAAAATCATAAAATATATTCCTATACCAGTGGATTGGATAAAATCTAGGTAGGTGATGGGTTTTCAGCACACAAAATCTACATAGTTTGTTGTTAAATAGTAGTACACCTTCACATTTCTTTATTTATATTTTAAATATATTCCCATGTCCTTTGAAATTTAAAATTTGGGTGATATGATAATTGTTAAATCTTACGTGATTAATCTCAATTTCGTATTTTTTTTTTCTCATGCATATTAAAGGTAAATTAGCCATTTGGAGTGTGTTGAAGTCATGAAGAATTTGAGTTTGGAATATCAAAAGAAATAGATACTTTCCATGGTGGAGATTGTCGATCGTGCGCCTTCAATTCATGTGCAAAAAGAGAGACTTCGATTCTATCAATAGGATTATCAATTTGATTGACTGGTTATCAATTGTTGTTGAGTCTTCTTGATTTGATTAAGAATTTTTTGAAAATTTAAATTTGGTAGCCGGATGTTTTTGGGCACTTACAATTCAATCGACAAAGAGGCTTCGATTCAATCAATGGTTTGTCGATTGCTATTGATTTAATCGAAAGTTAGATTGATGATGCGTGCGAAATTATGTAAATGCGGAATTTAGTTATAAGTTGGTCGGTACCTCTATCAGATAATCCATTTTTATGACGGACGGAGAGAGAGCAAAGGCGGAGAATCTTCTTCTTCATTGTTTTCTTCTTCCTCTTCATTTTCTAGTTTATATTTTTCATGTTTTTACCATTAAGATTAGTTATTCTTAGCACTATGGTTGGCTAATCTCTTAGCTAAGGCTAAGGGGTGAATCTTTTGATAAATTCTTAATGTTTAATTTATTTTGATTCAATATTAGATATTTGAATGATGAATTTTAATTGATTTGATTGATTATTTGTTTTATGAAAGTTTTTTTATTTGTAAAAATTATTAATCTATTATTAACTACAGGTGCAGTAAATGCTTGAAATTCCTTGCAATCAACTACTTATTTCTTTAGTATTAGATTGATTAATTGAGATTTATATCTTTGTTGGAGATTATAAATTGATTTAATTATTTCACATTCCAATTGGAATGAATTCTTATTTGATTTCGATTGAGTTATAAGGTTTCATTTTCTAATTGGAATGAATATTTATTTGATTCCAATTAAGTTATAAGGTTCGACTAATAAATTAAGCATCAAGGATTGATTAAAGGAAAATCTTTAGAGCTTTAGTTTTCTCATATTAATTGTTTTACACACTTTAATTTGCTAGAGTGAAAAACTCAGATTTCTTCTTCTCATTCTACTTGTGTTTTTATTCCCAGTCGTTGTGGATTGACCTCGGATTCACTGGTTACTTCACTACTTTGCTACTTTCATTTGAGTGTATAATTTTAAAACTGTACCATGATCTTAGAAACTAACAGTAGGAATAAAAAATTTCCCTAACTATATATATATTAAAGATTAAAAAGAAAAAAATAGAAGAAGAAAAGAAGAAAATAGAAAGAAGAAAGTAAAGAACTTGGAAATCGGTAAAATTCAATTTCCTTATTTGGGAGGTAGGATAGTTTTTGGGAGGAAATGCTTTTGAAGAAAATGACACTTTTTATCAAATGGGAAGTCACTTTTTACTAGAAAACACTTTTAAAGAATGTGTTTTCATACTCAAAAAATTCTCTCCAATTGATTTCCTCTCTTTCTAAAGTTTCCAAACATGTAATATTAAAATAAATAAATCACGCAATATGGGCCAATTCACATCTGTATGGGCCTAGTTTTTAAGAGATGCCATCTACGGCTTGGATTGCCTCGTGAGAACCTCAGATTTGGAAAAGACGGTCTCATTTCCACTTGTGCTAGTCATTTATTATCATTGTGAAAAGATCCCCAACGGCACCACATGCTGTGATATTGTACATCTTTCTTCTCAACAGATCTGGTTTGTCCTTTCACCATACGGTGATATCGGTGGGGACAACCGACGGTCATAAAGCTGTCACCCACCCAGTGAGTGGATCAGTCTGATTTTCGAGAAGGGTCTTCTTCATGGTAGGGTCCACCATTTTCACTGTACAGGTGTTCATGCATACACGGCAGGGGTTCTGTGGGGCCCACCCTGATGTGTATGTTTTATCCACGCCATCCTTACATTTTACGAGATGCATAAGCTCAAAAAGGAGTCAGATACAAGGCTCAAGTAGACCACATGGCAGGTATTAAGCACCGTTGAAACCTTCCTATGGCCCACCGTAATGTTTAAATGTCATCCAACCTGTTCAATCCTGACGCTGGGAGGACGTGAGGTCGAGCCTCTCTTCCTCGAAAGGATAACTGTTCTGAATACCCGGAACTTCTCTGGATCTTACCTATAGACTTATTGAATCCACTGGAAAAGAAAGTAAGAAAATAGAAATAAATTCGTAAATTGATTGGTGAATTATCATAATGTGTTCCCTTCTAATATTAATAAAGAAAAAAATAAACTAAAATTTGTAATTATTAAAAATAGTAAAATTCTAACTCTAATAAAAATCATAATTCTAATAAAACTCTTCTAAAGCATAGTTTCTAAAAACAAATTGAAAATATTAAAAATTTTAAAATTAGTAAAAATAGTAATTTTTTTTTTAAAAAAAAATTGATTTCTAGTGGAAAGCACATTTTTTCTAATAAAATGGACTGATGCGGCCTACCTTGAGAGTCGATACACCTCAAGTGGCTCATTTCAATAACCGTAACGATATCTAGATTAAAAGTTATGACCAATTTACAGTCCACCTTCCTTTGCCCAACTATGTATCTATGACATGTTTTACATTAAATCCCCACTGTATGGTCCAGTCGAGCTTTGAATCTGATTCATTTTTGGGCTCATACCATAATATGATCAGGAAAAATGGATGGACGGCCTGGATGAAACCAGGATATCACAGTGGGCCCCACGGAGTCCCTGCCAGGATGAGTCCGTACTGGCGAGGGCAGGACGCAGTCCGCATCCGTTGTACCGCACTTGGGCGGGAAAGATAGTACGATACCACAAGTTGCGGTGCTCTTGGCTGTAAGTGATCTGTACTGACATGTTCTCTTTTATAAATTTTACTATTTCTCTGGAGATCCATATCAACAGGTCTAGTACGGTACATCCCCACGTAATGTTATTCCTACGTTGGGATTTTAGCTGAGATCTACGGTCATGTTGCAATGATCCAAACCGTTTATATCATGGGCCTCATCGTCGATGGTGGAGATTAAGGAAAAAGCTCTCAGGTTAGAATATTTTTATCATTTGCTCATTGTACTCTTTTTGTTTGAACATGGAGTACTATATCTTTTTTGTCCGGACTTCTTTCTTCTTCTTCTTCTTTTCTTGCCTAATTACCAATCGCGTTAGGTCTATCATATAAACGGTTTGGATCATTTTAACATGACCACAGATATTGCTCAGGCGATCTTGCAAATGATACAATAAAAACTCTGCCCATCGCCGTCCAAATTCTTATTCCAATGGGAGATACTTTGATACTCTGGTAGGGAGTGATTGTTGATGCGCAGGCGGTAGTGAATGCATACAAGAAACTCAAATTGAACCGTCCAATATTTATTATTTCTAGTTACAAAATTATTCTATTTCCAAAAACGGAAAATGAGCCCATGGAATTTGGATGACCTCCGAAGGCCCAAATGTGCCGATATGTCAAGTCATGAGAAATGTGTGTCATCCAAAAAATATTAGAGCACATACAGACATACTCAGGAATGAAATTCTAGAGGTGATCATTTTGTTAGAAACACATTATTAGAAGATATAATCCTCATACACAACGTATAGATAGGGGTGTACACCGACTCAAACCGACTCGAGCTGGCCTCAGCTCGACTTGGCTCGGCCACTAGCTGACCCTAGCTCGAACTCGGCTCTGCTTGGTCCTCGAGCCTAACTGGCCAGCTCGGCTCCGTTGGGTGAGCAGCTCAGGCCAGTTTGAGCCGAGTTCAAGCCAAGATTGAGTTGAGTTCACCTGTGCAGCATTTTCACAAACACATGTACTGCACATTGAAAATCTCACTGTATGTAAAAAAAAAGGGTATTTGTTTCATATACATACCTTCTTTGCCGCCTGCCACACTTCGTTGAGTCATTTCATCAAACACTTGGTGAGCAATATCAATATCAAATTAACCGAGTCACCGAACTAGTTCGATCCGAGTTGAGTTAAGCTGGGGTCAGCTTGAACTCGCCTTGAACTCATTTTCGAACTCAAAATATCAGCTTGACTTGGCTTGAACTCAGCTTCAAATCGAGCTTTTTTTAGTCGAGTCGAGCTAGCTCGGTTCATGTACACCCCTATGCATAGAAAGCATGAGTAACCTAAGCGTAATGCTTAAGTGGTGATATTCAAAGACACATGATCATATTTAATAGGTAATGTACATTTATAAGCTACTAAACAATACGCTAAAAAGAGAAAGTCATCAAAAAATGAAAATATAAACAATCACGACAGCTTAATAGTTCGCTAACCTCTTCTCAAAATAGAAGTGAATTAAGTCAAGACTGCCAAACTGAAGTTTATAAAAAAAAAAAAAAAAAAGGGAAAGAAGAGCTTTAGGCCATTGTCTATCCAATCAAACAAGCCTCAATCTTATTTAACCTAACGCTGCCTATCAAATCATTTTGTCCAATATGAATACCTACCTTAGCTTAAATTAGCCTCTTCTCTTTTAAGTAACACCATGCTATAACAAATTCCAATCAATTAATGTAGCTAAATTAATCTCTTCACTTCTATCTAGTGAATTGTTACTAGAGGTGTGCACACACTAAGCTAGCTTAGTTAGCTCGCTCAACTCGACTCGAAAAAGCTCGAATCGACTCGGTTCAAAGTTGAGTTTGAGTCGAGTCGAGCTGATTTTTTGAGCTCGAAAATGAGTTCGAGCCGAGTTCAAGCTGGCCCTAGCTTGACTCGACTCGGATTGAACGAATTTGGTGACCCGGTTACTTTGATATTGATGTTGCTCACCAAGTGTTTGATGAAATGATTGAAAGAAGTGTGGCTGGTGGCAATGAAGGTATGTATATGAAACCAACACCCTTTTTTTCTTGATTTTTATGCTGCTTAGAAGGTGTTTGATAAAATACCTGTAAAACCATTACTGCTATCTTAAATACAGTGAGATTTTGAAAGTGCAGTCTAGATGTTTGTGAAAATGCTGCAATAGTTGAGAAAATGTTTTCAGTTTGCTAATTCATTTCCTTTAGAGGAGATCCTGGTAGGACCCACAACGAATTTGCAGTGTAATACAGTGGATGGGATGGAATATCTTTTGTTATAAATAAAAGTCAAATATGATATAGAAAGGTCACATAGAATGTAACATGGTCCACTCCAGAAATAAATCGGATCACTTCCCTACAAAGAGCCACATTCATATGGTAAGACTAGCGTAGGTTAATTTGGCTAACTGGACACCATGTTGATGGAACTTTCATGAGATCCACACCATCCATCAGGCACGCCGCCTCCTGTTCATCTTGTATAAAAAAAATCGTGGCCATCCAAAACTCGTGCAGGTCACAACATAAGAAAAAGTTTGGGATGGGATGGCCATCATAACTTGTGTAGGGCCATCCGATTCATTCATATAACGTTACTCATCAGGATAAGAGAATTACCCCAAACTCACTGTATTTCAAAACTCAGGTGGCGCATACCACTTGATATAATTTTATGTATGGCCCACCGGATCGTTGAATCAATCAAGGCTAAAAACAGGGTGGTGTACCTGATGGATGAGGTGGATTTCATTAACTTTATGCATGGCCCACCAGAGTGTTGAGTTTTGGATGAATATACTTCCAATCTGCGGACCTGATGAGAGGCGCAGATGAAGGTAACTGCATTGAAAACTGTTTGAGATTATCCTGAACATTTGAACAATGGCTGACAAAACAACGGTTAATGAGACTATCCAGGGAAAAGAACTAAATGACCGAAGTGTTAAAAACGAATTCTAATTTGAGCCTTTGATTTATTTATTTATTTTTTCTCATTTTAATGGTTTTGATCAAGACCCACGACCCTGTATCCATCCCAACAGCTAACCTGATGTATCCTATTGCAGTTTGCAGTGCAACTCGGCCGGATCAGCTCAGTCTAGAGGATTAACCCAAACCCAACATGACCTCAAGAGTAGTTAGCCAAAGACCAACCAAAGCCATGCAACTCGGATCCAAGCGAAAGGTATTGAATTCAACTTTAAGATGGGTCATTTTGGCTAAAAACTGATCTTTACTAATATAAAGTTTTAACCTATCTAGAAATGAATTGGGTGGAAAGTCATGCCCTTGGGTACTTTTGATATAAGGTTGGTATGAGTTGGGCCAGGATACCACAAGCCATGACCCAAGCCCAGCCAACCCTAGGGTCAGGTTGAGGATTTTTAGCCTCGGCCTAACCAGACTTAGAGATGGATTCTATGTGGGAGTGCAAATTGGGTAAGGCAGGTTTGAGAATTAGGGTCAACCAAGAGCCAGCCAACTTCAAGAGGAGTTGGCCCATGGCTCAACCCAACCCTAGAGTACTCAACCCAAGTGGTCCAACCTAAGCGAACCGGAGGTATAGAATAATCAACCTCAAATGCAATTTAGGTTGGATCCGGTTAACACATAAAATTGAACATCTAGTCATCAATAACACCATTAAGGTTACATATGTAAGCATTGAAATAACATTGGTATAATAAAGCCTACAATCACCACTCATGAGCAAATAAAAGTAAAGAAATATATTAAAAACCTTAGCAAGTGGGCCCTAGGTTAGTTATGTTCATGAACCCTATTTCCCAAGCATGGATGGTTCCAAATTGACCCTACATAGCACGTACAAGGTATGTAATATAAATATGAACCTTAATTTTCACTTAATTAATGGTTTTCACTTAATTAATGACCATACATTTATATTGTGCATATTAACTCATATGCACATGTACTACGCTGCATAAGGTTGGTTCGAGTTGCCTGAGGCCCCAACTTGATGTCATGTTGAAAATTTTCAATTTGAGCCCTGTTAGGTGTTGGGTTTTTTCTAAAAAAAAAAAAAAGAAAAGAAGTTTTCAGACATATATATATATATATATATATATATATATATATATATATATATATATATATATATATATATATATATATATATATATATATATATATATATAAAGAGTAACTTTTGATGATTGGTGGTGACAATTCATTTATGAATGGTTATACTTTTGGTGAATGAAGTAACTTTTCATTTTGAAATAACGGTGAGAGAATGTTAATGAAGAGTTACTATCTTTTTTTTTTTTTTCAAGTAAATATAAAAAAGGCATGTGCTTCTAATGAAATAGGCTCTTTAATGTCTCTTGAAACTTTATAAAACTTCATCTTTGGATCATTTTTAAATCACAACATCTCAGGCATGCAGTCTCTTCTTTCCTCTTTTGATCTATATTTCATTTTGGCAAAAGTTGCAAAGATTGTAAATTTTTCTGGGAATAAACAGCAAACTGATGTAGAGCGGGTCGCCAACAGTTTCATGGCCAAGATGGATCAGAAAAGGCCCGGTCGGCGACAGAAGTGATCCAGACCATCGGACCTTAAATCGGGCGTATCTCACAATCCGGAATGAGTTACCTGACGTAAAATATATGATTTTGGGGTAGAATGAGCTACTTTAGCCAACCAACCCTGCTACACCAAGTTGCGATGCTCGGAATTGCGAAAAACCCCTGGATCGACAATCGTTTCCTTGTTTTAATTTCGTTTTTACTATAAATAGTAAGTTTTAGTTTGATTATAACTCTTCATCCGTCGGGCTTTAGGAGTTGCGCCCAACGTGAAAGAGCTTAGAATAATTAGGAGAACGGTTTGGTGAAGCCAAATAGGACACTTACTATTTTTGGCTGAAAACCTTGCGCACTAGTAGACATCACGACCGTCTATAAATAGTAAGTTTACTCTTTATAGTAATTTACGATTTCTAAGAGTTTTAGTTGTAGTTTGATTCTGATTTCTTTTCCATTGCTTGGTATCCCTATTTAAAGGGTTGTGAACTAATTTTTATTCATTCATTAATCAATTTCGAATTTATTAGAATTTATTTCTATTTTATGCTTTCTTTCCTCATGGATTCGAGAAGTCTCTGTGAGGAGTCCAGAGAAGTTCCATGGATTCATAATACTTATCCTCTTGAGGAAGGCGGTGCTCAACCTCACGTCCTCCCCTACGTCACAAACGATTAAAAAATTAGGGAGTAAATTATATTAACAAAGAAGTCGGATGTACTCTACAATAGTGTATTCGGGGTGCAATTTTTTTTAAGTTTTGTAGGCCAAAGCTCACATTTCACTGATTTAGGAGAAGTAACTTATTATATCCTCTTCCAAATTGATTTAACCCTAGCAGAGTATGATATTGCCTTGAAGACAACAACATTATAATGTACCTTAAGCCTATCTTCGGGTTAGGGTTTTTTTTTTTTTTCCCCTTTATGCCTCACTTCTTCATCAGGTTCAACTTAAACCCAACCCTAGTTACACCCTTAATACAAAAAAACTTTAAGAGTAGCAATGCACTAGGCTACCTAACACTTTTACCTAATTAAACTAAAAACAACTAGACACCCAGATCCATAGCTCAAGTGGTAGACTGAGTAAATGATACCCTAGGGAATCGTTTCAACATTGAGGTCTTCGTATCGATTCCCTAGTGGGGTAGCTAACAGTGAAGTGTCAACTGACAGTGGGTATACTAACAAGCTTTAAAAAAAAAAAAACAAACAAAACTAGAAAAACAACTAGACAATGAGTTAGGGCCAACACCATGATGAAACGAGTGAAATGATCATAAGTTTGAAATAATCTAATTTAAGAATTCGTAGGTATCTCCTTTTATCTATAATAGTCCAATCATATACAAGATTTTGATCATTGAAAACATAACTCCATATTCAAAAACACCTTTTAACTGAATATGCACATTGAATGGAAAAAACTCAGAAGTGTAGTTAAACCACCCATACTTTTTATATAATAGCGGCCTTAGGGCCAACATGGGACCTAGATTTCAAACCCGAGCCTGCCCTCAGCTAGGTTTGCCCCCATTGCCATCGAGCCCCCATTGCCATCGAGCAGGTTCGATCCAGCCTACAATAACCCAAAACTCTTTATTCACAACCGGGTCTAACTAGACCCGAGGCCAATCCATTTTTCAAATCGGGCTGGAGTTATCCAATATTAACCAGACCCATTACAGGTCGGTCGGGTTGACCCGAACCCAAGTTGTATGGCTAATTGTCATCCCTGCCCTTGAGATATTTTGTTAGGGTTTGAATAGTTCAAATTCACGTGAGAGAATAATTTCTCATGAGACGATAAAATGAAGAGAAAATGGTCAAGCTTCAGGGCTTATGCATACGTTTGCAAGTGTGCAACTTGCCAAGAAGCATGGAGCTGAAAGAAAGAAGAGAATTTCGAAGCATTCCCAAGCACATACTCCTTATCTTCTCTCTCAACAAACGCCAAATTGACGACTTGGACTACTCTGTTAGTTTGTCAACATCTTATGAACAGTGGTGACGACTCCACTGCATACATGGTGTAATCCAAACCGTCCAAATCACTGGATTTATTGTTGGTGGATCATCTACGGTTTTTTTTTTTCTTTTTTTTTTTTAAAGTGTGAGTAGATTATGGAAACAGTCTGATTTGGCTCCCTGAATTAAGACTGCTTCCCATTCATTTGATAGTCACCCATTGGATGGTTAGGATTGCTCAATGGATTCTTCTTTCAATCCATTGTTTATTTGCTGTGTTCCACAATTTGGATGGTCTGAACAGATGTACATATGTGACATAAGGCGATGAATCAACGGCATTTTTAAATGGTGGTGAACTAGCATAAGATTGTATTGTCGAAGGGATAGCTCTCTTCCTATTGGAAGAGAGGGAGAGAGAGAAAGTGAGTTTCGCTTAATGGGGCGGTGGTTGATTTGTTTTGCGGCTATCCATCCACGTGGCATTGCCCCATGGCTCCATTTCTTGCTCTAAATGGTATTGTGGGCCACGACGTGGGCCCCACTGAAGAGGGTCTTGATGGATTGCTTCTACCACTATCCATCCACGTGTCGAGCCCCCCATGGCTCCTTTTTGGTGAGTCTAACCAAAAGTGGGCCACCTTTGGTGGGCCCCACCGAGGATGGTGATGCATATTTTGGAGTGATATGGTCCCGTCGATGCTCTGCTTTCCAATTATGGATATTGGAATTTTGTGACATGATTGCATGGAATCTTTTCATCTTTCTTCTGCCTCTTTTTCAATACGACCTCCTTTATGCTCCCTTTTCATTGGTTTGTTAGATTTTTATTTGAAATACTCCGGTACTGTTAGGGCATTTATAAGTTACACTGCTCCTACTTACATCTGGATAAGTACATAGTCCTATTCATTGATCTAGACTGTTCATTAGGTCCAACGTGATTTTTATGGGCTATCACAAAAAAAAAAATCACACCTTTGGAATAATACTAACCGTTTGATTAAGGGATTTTAATATGGACGGTCCAGATCATTTACACAAAATAGGCCTATCAACAATTTGATCCATTTATTTGTTAGGGATCATCGTGGTGGATTGCTTATGATTCTAAAGAATCGAATAATTTTTTTAGGCAATCATAACCATCCATCTATTGGCTTGTGAAAAGGATGGCTGTAGAAAATAAGGCCAAATTAAGGATGGATTGGAATATCCTATCAGTTCTATTTATGTTCAATAGCTCATGAGAAGTGTTCTGGACTTAATGGACCGTTCAGATTGACTGGCCAGACTATCCATGTGAGCCCATGCAACTAGGAACAGTATAGTTTGCATTGGCATACTCAGACAGTTTAATCCATCGATCTGGACCGCTCAATAGGTTCCTTGCACATGAATATTTCATGGGCTATAATGAAAACATTAAACAAATTAGTCAAATATTAACCATTTGATCAATGACTTCGATATTAACGGTGAATAACATTTATTATTTACACAAAAATAGGTATAAGCAATATATTGGCCCATCAATTTGTTAGGGACCATGTATTATTCTAAATAATCACTTTTGAAAAGAAATCCTGACCATTCCCATCCATGGCAGAGAAAAGGGATGGATAAAATAAGGTCAAATCAAAGATGGTTTGGATTGTCCGGTATGTGAATTTTTCATGGTACCCATTGAAGTGTCTTATCAACTTAATGGACAGTTCAGATCGATTTATTGAAATCAATCCGTCCAATGAACATACACAAAATAGGAGGGTCCTTACTCATGCCCCGGTGGTAGACTCGCAAGAGTTTTTACCACGGTTCATGGGTTTGTAACAAAAGAAAAACAAAGGAGTTATGTTAGTTGACTGGGCCCTCAAAGAGATGCCTGAGAGAAATCCACTCCCTCTATCAGTTTCTCAATATAATAATAGATAGAGAGGCCAAAAATCAGGAAGATCCAAAACTTATGTTGGCCACATGATAAGAAAGAGTGGAAACGTATGCTGCCGAAACCTTTCCAGAGTCAACCATGACGTTTATGTGGCATCCAAACATCCATTAGATTAGTAAAATTGGGATAAACGGTACGTACAAATATCATCCTCATACAAAACTTCTGTTGCCCCACAAAATTTCCAATGGTGGGCGTTGAATTTGCATCTTTTCGTGTGGTGCAGTCTACCTGAATTTTGGATCTGCCAGAGTTTTTAGATCCTTACGTAGCGTGATCTCGAAAAACCAATGGACGGCGTGGATTTCTCACTGGCATCTGTGTGGGCTCCACACAGCTTCTGACTGAACTTCCTGTTGTAGGCGGGGAGGACATGCCATTCGGGTCCACGTAGAAACACCCAACCGAACAGACGAGCACTGAAACATTTCTCTAGGGACTTATTTGATACTCTGTCTGCCCATGAAGCTTTATACGCAGGCGCTTAAATTTTTTACACGTGGCGTATATTTATATTTGACCTCTGATTTGTGATACTTGTCGGCAGAAACGGAACCATTGGATATTGTTCGGGAGAGCTCCGGCCCCACCAAAGACATGTGGCCCTTAATGTGGGGCCCATCTTGATGTATATATTCTACATCTGTGCCGGTTTTGTCAAATCATTTTAGGGTAAAAGACCAAAAATAAAGTAGATCAAAATCACAGGAGGATCATAGTATATAAAACAATGGTGATTGAATGACCTATAACTTTTATTACCTATAATAAATTTTTTAACGATCAATCACCATAGTTTCAATAATATGATCTACTTAAGATTTAGATATGCTTCGTTTTTGGGCTTGTCTCTTAAAATAAGTTGAAAAATGTACAGACAATATGGATGTTGAATACATACATCAAGATGGGCCCACAATAAGGGCCACATGTCGTGGGTGAGACGTGGCCGTACCTAATCCACTCCCATGTTGTTGATTTTTTATTCCTCTTTCTCTTTATTACAATTTTTTAATTGTTTAAATGGAGCTACTTGGGTGGGCCCCACCAAGATATTTATGTAAAATTCATTCCGATCACCAGTTGCATCACCCTATGGTAGTCTAAGGGTCCAAAACTCATCCTTATCCTTATCCGAGATTCAAGTGACCACATGATCTGAATTAGTGCATCTCTCCAAAGTGTTTTCCTTTCTATCACCCATTTAACTCACAAACAGGACTTCTTCTTATGAGTTGGCCTATGTTTTTATATGGCATTTAATGATCTAAATAAATTTTATAAAATCATCATGGTGGATGGTGGGTGTATCTCCCAACTGTTTTCTTTAGTGTAGCCCACTTGAATCGCAAGTGAACCCCACCAGAAATCAAGTCAAGGCATCCCTATCCTACTGTGCACAGTAATTATTTAGAGAAAAAGGGAATGTATGAGACACCAATGTGGCAAACTGCAATGTTTATGTAAGATCCACTCCGGCCATTAGATATTTACTCTCATATTAGGGTTAGAGACAAAAGTAAAGCTGACTAGTGATTTTGTTGGGTCACACTAAGAGAAATGGTTGGGAGAGACATCCATCCTTAATTTTTTTAGGGCCCACGTGATAACTATATAAAATCCATTCCAACCATTAGTTTCCACACAACAATTTAAAATTCCGGTGATTCATATGGGCCATTCTAATGGAAAAGATTTGGAGGGCAAGTGTTGCTCTTCACATTGTTTCCAATCATATGGTCTTATAGATGAAGTTTATTTTTAAGCCATTAATCTAACATGGTTGATGAACCTGGTGGCACCCACGTAAGCCACTGTCTCATTTGTTCTCAGGTTGCCTTGATAGATGGCATTGGAATGATAATTACACTGATTAATAAAGTAATTTTTACAAAACAATTTTCAAAAATGTGCTTTTTTTTTTTTGTTGTTTTTTTTTTTTTGTAAAAATCGCTTTCTAGAACAGCTTGGCCCAAGCTCTTTGTGGCAGTGTGATTCATGTGTTTTATGTTGGAGTGTCAAAATCTCTTTATATACATTAATACGTCATCCTCGGCTCCAGCTTTTAGAGAAATTGATTGTTTGGCTTGGCATCGGAGAAGAAGGTTAAGTGTGGAATATATTCTCCCACAGGCCGTGTATGGTGTGAGTCGAGTATTCCTCCACCCTTTTTAATATATTTCGTGCAGAGTTTCACCCGCACATGCAAGAGAGTGTTTGGAGTGTTAAAGTCCCTTGGTCTACATTGTTTATCCATTTTTTTAAAACTCATTTTAGAGCATGAGCAAAAAAATCATGCAAATCTAAAGCTCAAGTGGACCACACCAAAGAAAACTTCAGGGATTGTTGAAAACTTCTTGCTCGCTACAGAAGTTTGGGATCAAGCTTATATTTTTGTTTTCCTTGTGTGACCTTATTAACAGGTTGGATGGCAAATAAAATATCTCAGTGGCATGAAGAACTTTTTGTTGTTGATGTTTTAAATATGTAAACAAAAGAGTTTGTCGACCACTTGATGCGGTCGAATAGTGGCCAATGTCATTAACAGAGTCTCGATGCCATCGAAAAAAAAAAATCTAAAAATTTTAAAAAATTCACGTTTAGTTGTTGAAATGTTTTATTATTTTACTCGATGTTATCAAAGGTGTTCAATGCCATCGACATATTATTAATGTCTTCAAAGTCTCAATGGAGATGCCATTGAGTATACGTGCAGGATTGTAAGAGTGCAGGTTTTGTTTCCTATTCCAATTGTGATTTTATATATATATATATATATATATATATATATATATATATATATATATATATATATATATATATATATATATATATCGGGCGTAATAGGAATTTAGAAGAGATCAAATGTGTTTGCGAAGGTTTAAGGGCATAGCTTGGGTTTGCGAAGGTTTGTTTGAATTGGTGACTTATTCTCTCTTGTTATTTCTGCTTATATAATGCATATTCATCAGTTTGTAATGTCATTTTTTCGGCAAATAATTTTTTATATGTAAAATTCAGATTGATTATGTTTAGATTTGGTTATATGATTAATAGTACCTTGCTTGGTTCATATCTACGTGCTTCCGCGATTCCCCAATACTTCTCAACGGTCAGCGTTGTGTGGTGTGGTCCACTTGAGATAACCCCAGCCCGGCCCGTTGACAACCCTGTATAAAACAGACAGTTATTGATACTAGGCAGAGTTGATGGATCTATACTCATGCACCCAGTCCAAGTTATGGAAATCATGTTATATGGTCATGACCCAAAATAATATATTAAGATGATGTCATAAGCGGCTGATTGGTGGCCGGTATTAAATGGACGGCTAAAATGTCAAATAAATAAGTGGTGCATATTTAGCTAACAGATATTCATTAATTGGAGTTTTGAGTCTTTTAATCATGTGGGTCCCATGATTTATACTGTTTATATGGAATTATATATGCCACGTGTACAATTTCAAAGTGTGTGCTTATGACCACTCTCTCTACTAGGGTAGAGTAGGAGGTATAAGACATTACTCGGGCTCAAAGGTTACACACGGTTTTCAATTTTACGTAAGTGGAGGCACGTGGGGCACGTGGTTATCATGGCCTCATGTGGATGGCGCACGCGCCAAAAGTCTCATGGATTGGAAGAATCCTGACCATTGAATAGGTGGTTAACATGAGAAAATAGTATAAGATATTAATGGGTGTGTTTGGGCCTAAAAGCAGTGACCTGCCTGTATGGGTGAGCTGTCGTTCAACGAAGTATTAAAGTTGTAGACTCCTGTGATAGTTTAGCACCATTTAAAGAAGAAATTATTGTAAATACCCCCCTCTCTCTCGGGAACGGATTGGCTACGCCCCTGCCACCGGCCCCGTGGCTGGTGGTCGGTGCTCTGTGGGCCCACCTTGATGTATGTGCTTCATCCATTCCGTTCATCCATTTTGACGGATCATTTTAGGCTTGATCCCAAAAATGAGAGGTATATAAATCTCAGGTGGACCACACCACAGGAAAACAATAGTGATTGGCTATCCACCATTTAAATCCTCCTAAAGCCCATTTGGGTCTGTTGACCCAGATGAAGGAAGAAAACAAAGAACAGCTTGATCCAAAACTTTTATAGCCCCCAAAATTTGTTTAATGGTCGAAGTTCATTCAACACTGTTTCCTGTAATGTGGTCCACTTGAGATTGGGATATACCTCAGTTCTAGACTCATGCCGTAAAATGATCTAGAAAAATAGATGGACGGCATGGATGAAACACATACATTATGGTGGGGCCCACAGAGGACCGCTGGTGGCAGGGGGAGTAGCCAATCCGTTTACCTCTGTCCTTTGAATGACAGCTGTTGTGCCAGGCTTATAAACCTCCGTCATTGGGTAGTAGTCGATTGATGATGACACCACATCAACAATGACAGGTGCCTTTGAACCTTGCACCAAATGACATAATGCACTTGTTTTAAGAGGTGGTTTTGTTTGTGTGCGCCCACTGTTATGTATAGATGTCATTCAACATGTCAACCATGCCCCTCAGTTGAACAACAAAAAATTAGGCTAAGATAATTAATTGGTGGGCCACATTCTCTTAAAAACTCTAAATTTAAGTGGACTAGAGAGTCATTTAGGGCCCGTTTGGCCACCTGCATTAGGTGGGATTAAGCTGGATGGAATTGAGAAAGTAGCATTAAATGCTTGTGTAAGGTATTGTCTCTGGATTTGGCCTATCCCATGATTTGTAATTGCATGTTTGGAAGATGCGGGACGGACTTGTATCCAGCGGGATTGGAGCCAAATCCTGTTCGGCAAAGTTCGGATTGCAAAAATCAAATCCCGTGGCTGGTGGTCGGTGCTCTGTGGGCCCCACTATGATGTAAGTGTTTCATCCATTCCGTTCATCCATTTTTACAGATCATTTTAGTTCTTGATACAAAAAATTATAGGGAGATAAATCATAGGTGGGCTACACCACAAGACAAAAATAATGAATGGATATTCACAATTAAAATCCTCCTAAGGCCCACTGTACTGTTTATTTGACATCCAATCTATTGATTTGGTCATAAAGACCCAGATGAAGGGAAGAAATCAATATCAGCTTGATCCAAAACTTTTATGGCCCCCAAAACGTTTTTAATGGTCAAAATTCATTCAATATTGTTTCCTGTAATGTGGTCCACTTGAGATTGATATATACTTCATTTTTTCTACCGTATCATAACATGATATATAAAAATATATTAACGACATGGATGATAGACATACATCATGGTGGGCCCCACAGAGCACCAACCACCACCAATGGCTGGTGTCAGGGGGAGTAGCCAATCCATTCCCATCAAACAGGGCTAGCTGAATCTCCTTCAGATATGATGCGGGTTTCCCGCGAGAAATTTATGGACGTGTAGCTGAGTGGGACCCACCGTGATGAATAAGGGAAATTCACCACGCCCAAAAGGTTTAAAAATATAATTTTAGGTGATGGGCCTGAAAATGATATAAATCCAACACTCATGTGCCCCATGCATTAGATAAACGTTTGTAGGTAATTTTTGACCGTTGAATTCTTCCTGGCTCCACCATTAATTTTTTATAACATCTATACCATTCACAAAGTATATTGTTTACACGTATTTGTATGGTGATAAGTTTTCATGTTTTACATCTTATGAAGCCCCACGTATGTCTGAATGGTGGACATTCAATCATCGGTAGTGTGGCCCATATGACATTTGGATGATTGTAATTTCCGGACCAATGTAATTATATATTATTCGTAAACTGATGAACGTGGTGGATTTCCCATGTACATCTGGATTGAGCCCCGACTAGCTATCCTTCGCACGGGCGGGCTGACAGACGGTATTAGCAGGGAGCCCAATGTTTATACAGATGGATTACTGCGTACAGTGAAGGGATTGCCAAATTCAGGAGTATTGACAGACGGTATTGGCGGGGAGCCCCATGCTTTTTATCCCGGGTTGAAAAAGCCGCACCAAACATGGCGGTATGGTTTATATCGCAGGATCACGAATGCAATCCCACCTACTCCAACGTAATGCAGGTGGCCAAACGGGCCCTTAATGGTTGGATCAACCTGATTTTTTGTATTTTTAATTTTCATGATGGAATAACTATCGCTATAACTCATGCCACAATGGTAAACTCATAAGAGTTTCAATACAAAATTTTGGATTGGAGCACCATCATAGTTAAATTCAACTATGGTATGAGTGCGTTGGTGTATGGGGTATGAGTGCATGTTAAAAAAAGTTACTTCACATATTGCCCGGGGTTTAGGTGAATGACTTGCGGCATGAGTTTGCTTCCTACAAATACAAGTGTAGTTGATTGCATGTATTCTTGTGAATAAGGCTGTACATCAAGCCGAGTCCAGTCGGGGTGGGCTAAGCTTGGCTTGACTTATCTATACCCTCCTCGAGCTTAAGCTTACCATTAGAGCTTGAATTGTTTGTCAAACCTTTCGAGTTGAGCTAGGGCAAGCTAGTGGATCGAGTCGAGGTGAGCTTACTTCCAACCCGACCCAACCCTACACCCAACCTATACCCGACTCAACTGAGCAAACAGACCCAACCCACACTCGATTCAACCCAGCCACCCGACCCAACTCCCAAATCAAATATTCAATTAATAATATATATATATATATATATATATATAAAATATTAAATAAAGTCATAAAAGGTACCTTGTTGTTGATGTTGTGTGTGAGAGAGAGAGAGAGAGAGAGAGAGAGACTGGGCGAGTGGGTGAGTACAGCCGCACGGCTAAGATGAGTTGGGCGACGCTGAGTCAAGTCAGAGAGAGAGAGAGAGAGAGAGAGAGAGAGAGAGAGAGAGAGAGAGAGAGAGAGAGAGAGAGAGAGTATGGAGCTCGGGCGTGGTGATCAGTTGAGTAAGGAAAGGAAATGGTAAGAAAAGGATGGATGATTAGGGTATGGTTCAAGTTTTAAATTTTTTTAATATATAAAAATTATATTATATATTCCAGCCGAGCCGAGCTTAAGCTTGAGCTTCAAGCTGAGTTGAGTTCGAGTCGAGATCCACTATGATCGAACTTGGCTTGTTTTCAAAACGAGCTGGGTTATATGAAGCTTGGCTTGCCTCGAATCATTGTTCGAACCGAGCTAGATCAAGACGAGTTGAGCAAGCTTTTTAAGCTTGCAAAGACACCGTGGTCATAAAAAATAATAATAATAACCAAGTTACATAAGTTGGATGATTTGTACGAATGATGATAAGTCCACACATCCAATGAGGAGAACTATACCTTGAGTTAGTGTCACGCCCCGAACTCGGAAACCGGGCTCACAAAATTCCCGATCGCCGAATTTGGTGCCGACATCCTCCGTATTACCCAATTCTCGGCTCCCGGCACCCATATACCAGGTTACGATTCTGGGATGCTACAAGGAGGATTTCAAACATGATTTGATTTATAATGAGTATAACCAAAAGCATAACACACGAACAATAACCACAAGAACACCATCACAAAATCTACTATGATAAAAAACTTTTGAGTACAAGGCGTATGAAAGGGAAATACAATATACTGAAAATGACAAAAAACCCCAAAAACTCGACTGCACGCTCCAACTACGGCGAGACTACGGCTGTGTCCTGACGTTACTTGCACGCATCAATTATGCATAAACTTATAGAAAGCTTAGAGGGTGGTGTAAGTGTGTGCACAGTATAAGCGTGCTCAGAATGCAAAATCAGAATAATGCGGAATCGTGCTGATGAGTACATGAATGCAATCAGTCGTACCCAGGCTATGCGGTGAGAGATATGAATGCTATCGGCCATGTTAAGACCATGCATTGCGAGATGCAGCTCAAGCATGCCAATCCTCATCATATATCAGTATAGCTCCTCACTAGAGCATTAAATCAGTACGGTTCTCAGTCTGGATAATCACCGGGGTCTAGTACACTCTACGCTAGCTTACCGTCCCTATTCGAACGTACAACTGGGAGAGTGAAAGAGACCTCACTATCCGCCTGCCAATATCGGGCTCGGCTCATCAATAGTGGACCTATTCCTCAAGCTGGTCAAACTCAATCTAGAAATTGCCCCCTCACTCAGGCGGGTAAGGTCACACCCCTTTCAACCTACCATGACACAGTGAGAGACACGGCCTACTGGTATACAGCCCTCACGCGCTCGTGTATCCACTCGATCTCGACGTTGGAGTCATCCTCTGGTACTCTCGGGTTTAGGGATTTTCACCCAGGGACATCTATGGCACCCGTCTGCTAGAACCAACATTTTCGGTATCCAATCCAGCCACCCACGATGTGTCTGTAGAGGTTACGACCTTAATGTCGCTAGGACATACAATAATCATGATCACACAAATGTAAGTACATGAATCACCCTACCAAACATGCAACAATCCTGCGCGCGTCGCACGCTCATGTAGGGCAACTCCGCCTATCAGGGAGCCCATAAACAATCCGCCCAAAGGCATATGCTATGATCAGTCACTCGTCATATCAGACATACATATGATGCGTATGACCATGAATAATGAATCTATACTATACATATTATGTGGTGATGGACTCTGATCAAAACGAAGATGGGCCTAGATGACCTACACATTACAAGTATGGGCTAACAATGGGCCTTAGGGCGAGTGATAATGCAGACATTTAATCAACATCATCCTACAATGTGGACGTCAAACCATCATTACTTCCAAGGCACAACCCACTATAATAGTCAACACATAAATCATGGTAGAATCACGTTATAATGGGCCTCATGTACATCCTATTAAGCCTTGACTCATGGGCCTCCAATACGTCAAATGGGCCCCAAGCCATGGTCTCATATATCAAAGTGGGCCTTAGTGGGTGGGCCACAAACACATTAAGATGGGCCTCAACAATGGCCTTAAAATAATCTCCAAAATGGTTGGACTGTTTGGATGAAGAGTATGGTCCACATGATAAATAGATCAGTCTTATTTTCTTTGGTCTCAAGCCTAAAAAAAACTATACTTTAAAATGGTTAGTCGGCTTGGATGCAACCCATGCATCACGGTGGATCTCATAGAGATGGAAAGGATGGACGACACAGATGAGGTACATACCTCATGGTGGGGCCCACACTACTGGAAGGTGTGGACCATAATACATACGTGAGTGGGTCCCAAGTAGGACCCACCATAATGTTTATTTTCCACCCAACCTGGGCCCACTGTAATGTTTATTTTGCATCCAATCTTGGGCCCACTGTAATGTTTATTTTGCATCCAATCCTGGGCCCACTGTAATGTTTATTTTCCACCCAAACCTGGGCCCACTGTAATGTTTATTTTGCATCCAATCCTGGGCCCATTGTAATGTTTATTTTGCATCCAGCTTATTCATAAGGTCACGTGGACCTTAGGTAGGCCCCACCGTGATATTTATCTACCATCCAAACTATTCATAAGGTCACGTGGACCTTGGGCCCACCATAAGGTCACATGGTCAGGGGGGCCCACTGTAATGTGGTTCACAAATCCAGTCCACCCATTATGTGCGTCCCACTTGGCTGAGGGTTCAGACCAAATTTCAGCCGCACCCAAATTCCAGGTAGGCCCCACTAAGTGATTTTATATGTTTTAGGTATGTCCTCACATGATTTTAAACGGTGTGGCCCACCTGAGTTTCGTATACGGCTGATTTTTCGGTGGCCCGTGGCCAGGGGGAGGCCCACCCAATGCATGGTGTTAATGTTCGAAACACATCATGGTGGGGCCCATGGCTGGGGTCGTGGGACCCAGCCCGTCCGCCCGCCGCCCATGCAACGCAGGCGTTGCCTGCTGTCTATCAGCAGCAGCAGCAGTTGCTCGTTTCTTTTTCTTTTTCTTTTATTTTTATTTTTTTTTTGAAAAAAAACTCTATTTTTGTGGTTTTTGTAAGCGGGGCCCACCTCAGACAAATCTAGCCCAACCATTGGTCCCTGTGGCTCGATACAAACCCAACGAGTCCAATATTGGATAGGTTTTGGCGTACCGAAACATCAGAGATTATTTGAATGGTGGAGATTTTATTATACATACTACGGCCCACCAGAAAGTTAGATTAGCCTGAAATTTTGGCTCAACGTCTAAAAAGATCTGAGGAAAAGGATAGACGGCGTGGATTGAATACTTACATCAAGGTGGAGCCTGAATGAGTGGCCCTTTCTTTTCTTCTTTTGTTTTTTTTGTTAGCTCGTTATTACACTCATTGTCAGTACACACACTCCATGTTAGTTACCCTTAACACGTCCAGCGCCCAGGGATGCTGGACGGCAGGGATAAACACGTCTAGCGTTATTGTGGTGGGTCCCACATGGACGTTGCCCACACATCAAGGTGGGTCCCACATGCACGTGACCCACCTGTTGGCTCAATATGATATTTGTGTTTTCCTTCATCTTAGCCATCCGACGGACCCACTACAAGGTGGGCCTCACGATCAGGCGGCCAAGATCACCTTGCACATGGTGGCCACAAGAAATCACACCAAAGAAAGAGAAAGAGAACACTGGTGAGATAGAGGGACCCCGCCACTATGGGCCCCTCACTACAATACGTACATTATTGCGGGCCCCACAACAAGGGGTCTTTATAAAAATTGAAATCTAATGGTCAATCACCCACCTCTAGGCTTTCTCCTTGCTCCGGTAGGCTTGTAAGCTCCTATGCTAGACTTTTAATGGTGGATGATGGAGTTTCTATGGTGGGGATGAGAGATAAGAGGGTGGGCCACACTTGGACGTATGGAGCTTAGGAGAGTAGAGATAGAATGAGAAAAAGAGAGGAAAAGATATTAAGGGATGGGTGACATGGTGGTTGTAAAGAAGGGTGATGTAGAGGTATGGTTTGGTTTGATTTTTTGTAACAGAGGGATGGTTAAGAGAGAGAAAGAGAGAGTTGACTTACGAAAAGGGAGGGATGGGTGATGTACTTGAGGTATGGTTGTACTTGACTTGTACTTGACATTGATTGATTAATTGATTGATGGGACATGTCGTAGAGATTCTCTCGATATTCGCAACGTGTGGCGTTTCCTCAAAAAGAACGTGGGCTGACATCTTCTATCCTGGGTATCGGTTCGGTGCGCGAGTCGTAGCGTTGGAACCGCGACAACGACGCGGTTGCCAAGGTACGAGTTTCGAATCGAGCTGCCTTCGGTAGGCAGGACTCGGCTTAGGATCACGCGCAAACGTCGGATACGAATCAAGAATTGCCAGAATTCGACCGGAAGGACCGCGGACGCATATGGAACGGTACGAACTAGGGTACAGGTCTTCCAGTTAGATCCATATCACTTGGTTATGCGAGCCTTAGCATGGCCACATGATTTAGATTGTCTAGTGATTAACCATCTGTTGGTGCAAAAAACTGGTGCGTCCTCTTCCCGCGTCCTATCACCTGCACAAGAAGGAGACAAAACCTTCGATGCTAAAGTCAGTGCTAGGACTATGAGAGAAGGGTTTTAAGAAGAGTTTTTTTACATACCTTTCACCTAGGAGGTCTCCTGTATTTATAGGAATGGGGAGGCCCAGGTGTGAAGGATTCTTCTCCTGATTTCTCTAAGATTTAATTTAATCTATTTTTTGTTTCCATCCGATCCCGAGATCTTCTAGATCGGGGATCCTTTTATGAGATTTTCCAGATAACGTTTCCATTTACACCGTCTTTTCCTTGCTTGGCCTAGTCCTGATTGACTCTTATGATGAGTTAGTCTCAGCCAGCTTTAAGGATCAAGTTGTTCGCCATCTGTCAGGTGAAATGGAGCCGATTCATAATTGGTGTCCTTTCTTAATCTGATAGCCGACCTTATAATCGACCTGAATATGGGTCGATTTTACAGTCGGTCGGGTGGCTTCTAAACTTTGGGCCTCAATCATCCTTTTAGATGTTGTTGCCTCATCTCATGAGTCAACTTCATACGTCTTATATACTTTGCCTTTGGTTTGTGATTTTATGAGTCTCGGTCGGACTTGTTGCCTCAGGATCCCGGACAGTGTTAGTAAAGTTGGTCCATTCCATAACCGGGTCTCCGGACTTGTCCTATTCTTCCCCAACAGTAAGTCTCCTTACTCCTTGTGTCAGCTGCGTTGATGCTAAGGAGTAAAGAGTTTTGGGTTGGCTTGGACTGGAGACCGATGTTTTGATGGAGCATTTAATGCTCGTAGGAGTCATACGTTATCCAGAGCGCGTGTCGGTTCATTGATCGAGGCCGCACGTGCGAAGAGTCATCAGATCGTTTCTTCGGCTAATGAGCTTTGGACACGTGGCGAGGGCGACGTCTCCGTCAGTCGGCGTGCACCATGTGTCGGGCGGGGGAGTTGAAACGACCGTCGATACGACTCCTCCTTAAATGCCCTTGTCATGTGGCAGGGCTATATAAGGAGGAGCAGGATGCTCTTCTTCCAATTTTGCTCACGCGCCTGTTTTTCTCTTCCCCACTCTCCTCTTTCCGTTTTCGCATTCCGCCATTTTTTCTATCTCCACCCTTCGTTTTCGACTTTCGCTTCTATGTTCGCCTCCTTTTCATCCCTCCTCACTATCTCCGGTGAGTTTCAAACTTTCTCCCTCATTTTTTATTTTAATGGCAATACACGACTCCTCAAGCTCCCGAGAGGGAGTTTCTAGCGAAGAAGGTGAAGCGAGGCATTTCTGGGACGTCTCAAAATCATCTTCATTGCTGACGGAGATGGTCGTAAGTGCCAACGCTGCCTTTCAGCACTCTGAAAGAGTGGCAGGACCCTCAGTGGAGTGCCCTGGTTCTGCAAGTCCCTCTCACGGAGGGGCATCACTAGCAACTGCCCTTGGCAGACCCAATCCTCCTGAGGTGGAATCGGAGGAAGAGGAAGAGGAGGTCGAAGGAGTCGATGAATCAGTCTCTACCCAGAGGTCAGCGAAAGTAGCTGAGTCAGCGGCCGAGGGAGGAGAGGCTGGAGATGAACAGGAGGGTCTTGTTCCCTCGGTTTTAACCGAGGCAGATCTGGACCGAATTAGAGCTGGGTACCATGTCCCAGACTCGGTTATCATCCGTCTTCTTTTGCCGAGTGAATTACTTGACTGTCATCCTGCTGGGATGGTCACTATTTTCTAAGTCACTCTACAATACGGCTTGCGTCAGTCCCTCCAAGGAATAGCTCGTGACCTGCTTTCCCGACTTCAGATAGCGCCCGGGCAGATAGTTCAGAATGGATGAAGAAACTTTTTTAGATGCTCGGTGTTATGGGCTGAGACAGAACAACCCCCACTGACTATCGACGAGTTTCTCCATCTATATCAAGTTCGACCGAATCCACAGCAGCCCGGCTGGTACTTTTTGTGTGCTTGGCGGAACAAGGGTGGGCCTTTGATAACCAACCCTCCTACATCTAACAAGCACTGGAGAGATAGATGGTTCTGGGCGTGTGGTCGTTGGGAGACTGCCGAGCCAAGACTCATTGAACCTCGCATTCCTGGGGCATTCACTCAAGTAGGTGACTCGACATGCACATTTTTGTCTCTTCACACTGTTGTGTCTTTGAGTTTGACTGAACGCATTTCGCAGATATCCCCGAGCAAAGGTTGAAGCTCGGAGTAGGCGCTTTAGATCGGATTAAAGATCTAAAGGCGCTGAATCCGAAGGAGCAGTCTTGGAAGATACTTCTTCGGCCGGAGCGTCTTCTTCTCTTAGGTTTAGACTCGACCTTAATAGGTAACTTCTGGATGTCTGGTTGCATTTTTTTTATATTACTTGACTCGTCTTGCTTTTGATGTAGAGATGACTGAGGCTTGGCCTATTCTCTGTTCACCTTTCAAGATGAAGGCCCCTCCACGGTCAAAGACTCGGCCCGAGACTTGTCCTTCGAAGAGGCCAAAGATGGTCTCGAAGGTTATGGGGCAAGCCGCATCGGCCATCCTGACTGTGATCATCCTCGACCTAGAGGAAGGGGCGGAAGTGGTGAATGCGGTGGCTCCCGAGTCTCAGGCGGCCCCTGAGCTAGGACCTGTTACCGAGCAGGTTCCAAAACAGAGGGGGGAGCCCTCAGGAGGGGAGACGACTCAACAGGAGGCGTCGTTCTTCCAATGGGCTATGTCGGACATGGTCCTTTAGGCCATTTCTCAGGGAGCGAGAAAGAATTCGCTGCCCTCTTCGAAGCTCCTGGGAGACGGACTCTCTCCCATACTGCAAAGATTCTCCTCGAGGTAAGACTTGAACTTCTCACTCATCTTGCTGATCCCTTCGATTTTCATCTAACTTTGCCTTTTTCTCTTGCAATTCGCTCCTTGTTTGCTCAGGGCTAGCGTGGATCCAGCCGAGGCTTAGAGTCGGGCGGTGGAGGTTGAAGCAGCTCGAAAACGGGCAGCGGAGGCGGAAGCATAACTTGAAGCTACCGTGACTCGGATCGACGTAATGTCTAGCAACTTAGGGCTTGCCATGAAGGCCGCCGAGGACGCCAAGGCCAAGTGTGCTCATGTGTCCTCACTATTGAAAGAAGCCCAGGAGGAGAGTCGGCGAATTCGTCAGGTTCATGCCTCTTCCAAGGACAAGTTATCTCGGCTTAAGGCTGAGACCAGGGCTGCCATTGAGCAGGCCCAGGATCAGGCTAGGGATCAGGTAGTAAAGGCTTTTTTTTGAATCCTGGGAGTATTTAGAGGACCGAGATCTCTTGTATCAAGATGGTTACACCAAGTGTGTTGGACTCATGAAGGAAGCCTTCCCCGACCTTGATCTCTCAGGATTTGACGAAGGTGCCTCTGGGTCTGAAGGTCCAGAGGCCGAGGTAGCTGGGTCTGCTGATGCTGCGGCTGGTATCGAGGTCAATTCTAAGGCTACTCCTGAGGACGCGCCAAAGGTTGCTTCGAGTGGCGGCAGCAATTAAGTCCGAGCCACCTCTTGAGTTGGCTCCCGATGAACCTTGGAGCTTTATTTTAGGTGTCAAGCACTTCAAGCACACCAAGCTTCAAGCACTTTAAGCACATCAAGCTTCAAGGCAGGCTTGAGAGCATCTGCAATCGAGAGAGGATATTGTGTGTCGTGGCCAACTCTTTTTGCCTTTATCTTTGTTTATTCATCAATGTAGTTTTGAAGTAGAGATTAATGTAATCTGATGTAAAACTCATACTGATGAATGAATATACTCAGTTTTCTTATTCATTTGATTCAGCTTACATGTTTTTCATTCTTTGCTTAATTGAGTCTTCCCAAACACTTAATTGACCAACCTAAGGATAATAGATCTTTAGGTGCTCGGTATTCTAAGGATGGGATAGTAATTGCCCAGTGAGATCTTCCAATCGATATGTTTCGGGTCAGATGGTACTCGAGACGACATAGGGGCTTTCCCAATTGGGTCCCAATGTGCCTGCACCAAATTCCTTTGTGTTTAGGAACATTTTTCGGAGGACCATGTGTTCACTCCCCAAGTATAGGGTTGTGATGTAGTAATAAACTCGGTAAGACCGAGGTCGAATTCACAGGGACTGAAACCTATACGTTATCTGAAAGTAACTAGAACTAGAACTAAAATGAGATGAAATCTAAATCAGATAAAAATGAAAGGAATAATGATGAATTTATAATCTAAAACTTAGGAAAAATTCAGAAAAAAAGAAACTAGGGTGCCAAGGATCCACTTGTAGAGATCAGGGAGAACTACACTTGATTCATGAAAATTAAACTGAACTTCATTTGATCTAGTTTTTAAGAGATGAAAGGTGTATGAATTTGAATAGATTCCATCACCAAACCATGCCCAGGAGACAAAGTAAACAATAGAATTAAACTAATTACCAACCAATCAATCAGGTCATAAAGGTTACGAAGGGTACCGACATCCAACCATGCCCAGAAGACGATGGTGAACAACAGGGCTTCCTGACGTCATAAACATAAAGAGGAAAAGAACATGCTCAAAACCATCGCAGATTCATTGTAATTTCAGTCACAATAGACCATTAACGACTAAAAACATTCCCTTAAAACCACACTAAAATCAACATCAATTCAGTCTTAAACAAAAGGCACAAACAACAGGTCCTCCCATCACGCTACAAGCTTCACCTCTTAGCCCTAGCTAAGAGGTTTAGCCACACATACACATGGTGGACTCAAATCTCTTAGAAAAAATAAATCAGAAGCAAAAAGAAAAATACAAACTCTACTCCCTTTCTCTCTCTCTTCACCCACGTTCCAGCTGAACTCCAAGCTCCCTTTCTCTCTCTCTTCACCCACGTTCCAGCCGAACTCCAAGCTCCCCCAAAGCTCCCAGCTCTCTCCCTTTTTGTAAAGGGGAGCCCCGTGAGAGGTCGAATCGGTGGAGGACTTCCGCAAGAAGTTATACTCCAACTGGGATTTGCGGAGATTTTCCGCACTTCGTGTAACAGAGCCGGACTACGTATCTTCAACAGAAAACCTTTATCTGCGTTAACTGTGGGCCCCAAAATTGACGTCGCCAGAGAAATCCAATCCGTCTATTCAATGCAGAACGAAAAACTAGCCAAGGAGGTGAATTTATATTGCATTCGGTGTGGTCCACCTGATTGTTTGGATTCTTCGTCCGTTTGCTTTTGAACAGCTGAGATCCCCAAGAACTTCACTTCTTCAATTTCTGTCAGCTTGGCATAGGTTGTAGCTGCCCTAGGAAATAGATAAATGGTTCCGATTGTCCGTTTGCACACTGGATGGGGCCCACAACTGCGAACCGAACCAGAAGATGGTCGGTGGGTCCCATATTGACAATGATGAAAAAAAATCCACACCGTCCATTGGTTCCAGGGCGAAAAACCGTCTGGGAGGATGCATTCTGGATTAGATTTTCCGTGGCCCACCAGAGTTCTTCTTGGCGCCATTCATCTTGCGTCCGAATGGTTGAAAACCAATTCTCAATGTCTTTCTTCGTTTTCTCTCCTAGGCGTGGATCATATGGCCTGTTAGAGACCACTGAACGGTCCAGATCTTCCCGAAGATCTCAGATGGTGGCCCACTACAATCTAACGCAACTCTCTGTTACGCACGCAACAGAGGATGCGTTTGTGGAAGGAAACGTCGGTGAGAAAATCCACTTCATCCATTAGCTTCGTGGCAAGATTTTGGCTGGAGAGGGCCTATTTTTAATTGTTTTTGATGCGGCCCATTTGAATTTCTGCTCTGCCGTCTGTAGATGTTGTGGACACTGTCTCCACGTGTACCGTGCATGAATCTGGAAGACCACCATGTGTACGGTCGGTTTTTCCTTCTGAATGCATTGGATGGCTTGGATCAGCCGTTAGGATGACGAAGGTGGGCCATGTAACCTCCCAGCGGAGGCCCTGCGTAAATGCTGAAGAAGAAAACTTCCTTCTTTCGCAGGCGTTGGTTAAGAGTCGGTTTGACCGACTCTCTGTTGCCGTGCACATCGAGTGAAATAGTGCACTATGCACACTCAATCATAAATGGGGTCCATTCTGATGTTCTTGAGTAATCTAATTCGATCATCTGTTTTGTCTTGAAATATGATCAGTTGAGACCAAATTTGAGGCAAATCCAGATGCCATGTGGACCCCACTTAATGAATTATGGGGCTGATCTGACCGTTGGGGCACTTCCATAATGATCTGAGGGCCGAAATTTGTTATGTACGGTTAATTTATGGTCTCCATCTCATGTATGAAGTTTCGAGCCGAACGGATGGCTAGAACTATATGATCTTGCATTCTGGACCATTTTCGGGACTTTTCAATGTGAACGGCTTGATTTCCTCGGACCCCTGGCTTGTAAATTCTTCAATCTTGGTCCTCTGGAATCCATCCCATGCTCTGGTGACTCATGAGTGTTAAATCCATGCTTTTGGCATACTATTTCAGTCCAATCTCGTAAATACACCCTACATCACAAATACTACTAAATCGTACCGTTAAACAGTACAACGTTCGTAAATCCAGGCAATAACTAGGGTCTGATATGCAATATTTGACCCTCAACACCATGTCTCCCACTCGGAAGTGCCTTATCTTGACTCGGGATTGTAGAACCGAGCTACTTGGCGTTGCCGAGCCATCATTCGTAGCTGAGATTTTTCCGTTTGTTCTTCCACGAGGTCGAACCTGAGAGCTAGTAATTCTTTGTTGTCTTCTTCATTAAATGAGCTGACTCGGGCTGAAGGCAACCCGATCTCAACCGGGGTGACGGCTTCCGATCCATAAGTAAGGGAGAAAGGAGTTTCTCTTATGGTCGTTCGAGCAGTGGTTCGATGTGCCCACAATATTTTAGGAAGCTCTTTGGCTTATTCTCTTTTAGCTCGGTCGAGTTTAGTTCGAATGTGCTGTTTAATGATCTTATTGACTGCCTCAACCTATCCATTCGTTTGAGGATGGTGGGGGGACAAGTAGATATTTCTGATTCCGAAATTATCGCATATCTCCCGATACTGCTTATTTTCGAACTGCTTCCCGTTGTCGGTGATAATGGTCCAAGGTATCCCGAATCGACAGATAATGTTCTTCCAAACAAAGTCTGTGATTTTCTGTTCGGTTATCCTAGCCAATGGCTCGACTTCGGCCCATTTTGTAAAGTAATCTATTGCAATAACGGCGAACTTGGTCTGACCTTTCCCTAATAGGAGCGGTTCGATGATGTCGATTCCCCACTGTGTGAATGACTAATGACCGGCCATAGGAGTCAACTCCTTGGGGGGTTGTCTCGGAACGGTCGTGAATCATTGACATTTATTGTAGCTTTAGACGAGCTTACGAGCGTTGTGCTAAATGGTTGGCCAGTAGTACCCCTAGTGGTCGTCATCTCGAGTGATTTCCACAAATCCCTTCGTGGATCTCTCGCAACACATAATTGACTTCATCAAAATTTAGGCACCGTAGCAAAGGAGTGAAGAATCCTTTTTTATATAACACTCCGTTAAGTATGGTGTAACGAGAGGATCGAATCTTCAATCGCCGGGCCTCGGCACGATCCTCGGACAACTTTCCACTGCCGAGATAGTAGACGATCAGGTCGAGCCAAGTAGGTTCCAAATTTATCGAATGTTCGATTGAGCTAACCGGATCATTAATACTCGGCTTAACAACGTACTCAATTGGAACGGACCTGGGTATGTCGTCTTCGTCGGCAGAGGCAAGTTTTGCCAGTAGATCGGTCTTAACATTTTCTGTTCGAGGGATTCGAGTTACAATACATAGTTGAAAACTATCGATCATCTCTTTGGCTTTCTTCATGTATACTTTTAGTTGCTCTTTACGTGTTTGATACACGCTAATGACTTGATTGACGACCAACTGCGAGATGAGTGACTCCCAGGTTGGCTGCTAGTCGGAGGTCGAGCAATAAGGCTTCGTATTCTGCTGTATTGTTTGAGGCTTGAAATTCGAGTCTTAAGGCATATTGCATGTAGGTTTGATCGGGAGTTTCCAAGACAACTCCTGTCCCGCTTGCCTTAGAGTTGGATGAGCCATCGACATAAAACTTTCAGGGGGTAGGGCCGAGCAATGACTCGGGAGAAGCAGTCAGCTGTTTGGTTGGCTCATCCGTAAGCTTGATTATATAGTCGGCTTGCGGTGTAACCTCGGCTATGAAGTCGGCTACAACCTGTCCTTTAATTGATACCATGGGCTTGTATTGAATGTCAAATTCACTGAGCTATATCACCCATTTCGTTAGTCGACCGTAAGCTTCTGGTTTCTGAAGAATCTGACATAGTGGGAGGTCAGTCATGACGACGATAGTGTAGGCTTGAAAGTATGGTTGAAGTCGTCGTGCGGAGACAACTAGGACTAGAGCCACCTTCTCCATAGGCGGATATCTTCTTTCTGTCGGTAATAACGCTTTGCTAACGTAATACACCGACAATTGCTTTCTTTCATGCTCGCATATCCGAGCCGAGCTTACGGTTGCGTTGGAAACTGCCAGGTACAATAGCAAAGTTTTCCCATGATTTGGTTTCGATAAGACAGGTGGAGATTCGAGGAATGACTTTAACTGCTGAAACGCTGCTTCACACTCTTCCGTTTAGTATACCGTTTGCCGACCCTTTAATTGTTTGAAGAACGGGAGGCATTTATCAGTAGCTCAGGAAAGGAAACGGTTGAGTGCGGCTACTTGTCCAGTTAGCCTTTGTATATCCTTGATCGTTTTTGGGGATTCCATGTCGAGTAATGCTTTGATTTTTTTTCGAATTTGCTTCAATTCCCCGCTGACTGACTAGAAATCCAAGAAATTTACCCGAGCTTACCCCAAAGGCGCACTTGCTCAGGTTCAACTTCATCTGGTACTTACGAAGGATGAGAAACATCTCCTCTAGGTTGGTAATATGATCGACTGTGTGTACACTTTTGACGAGCATGTTATTAATATATACTTCCATAGTTCGGCCGATTTGCCGAGCAAACATTTTATTTACCTACCGTTGGTACGTCGCTCCTGCATTCTTTAGACCAAATGACATCACATGGTAACAATAAAGTCCTTTATCGGTAACAAAGGTAGTCTTAGATTTATCAGATTGATGCATTACAATTTGATTGTATCCAGAATAAGCATCCATAAAACTAAGAAGTTCATGTCCCGTTGTACTATCCACCAGCTGATCGATCCTTGAAAGTGAGAAGTTATCCTTTGGGCAGGCTTTGTTTAAGTCGATATAGTCAATACAGGCTCGCCATTTTCCATTAGCTTTCTTCACGAGGACGACATTGGCTACCCATTCCGGATAGTAGATCTCCTCGATGAATTCAGCCTTGAGGAGCTTGTTGACATCTTCTTCAATGATGGCGTACCTTTTAGGGCCGAGCGGACGTCACTTCTGTCGGATCGACCGGTAGGTCGGATCGATGTTGATTCGGTGGGTCATCACCGAGGGATCGATCCTTGACAAGTTTTCATGGCTCCATGTAAATACATCAGCGTATCGTCGGAGTAGGGATACAGCTTGTCTTTCAGAGACAATTGCAGAGATGAGTCAATCTATACTGTTTTGGACTCATCTGTCTCGACGAAGGGTACTGGGATAAGGTCTTCCATCGGTTGTCCTCACTCATGTGTCTCGGCTCGAGGGTCCAACAATTCAATCGTGGTTATCTCGACTGGAGCTTTTATGACTGTTGCGTAGCAGCGCCTTGAGTCCTGTTGGTCACCTTTGATGACTCCTATTACAGACTCAGTCAAAAATTTCTTGGAGAGATGGTACGTCGATACCACAACTTGAAGAAGGCACAGAGAGGGTCAGCTGAGTATAGCATTGTAGATTGATGATTGGTCGGCTATCAGGAAGTCGATCATTACTGTCGCCTGGTGCGGAGAGTTACCAGTAGTAAGTGGCAATGATATGACTCCTTCGATGAGCGTCCGTCCATCAGAGAGTCTGATTAATGGGGTGTGAACTGGCCATAAAGCCGATCGTTCAACATGCATTTTGTCGAATGCTTAAGTGAACAGTATGTCTGTGGACGACCCTGTGTCAATGAGAATGCGGAATACCTTGGGGTTTGCTATCGTGAGGGTGACGACTAATGCATCATCATGCGGATGATAGATGCCTTAAGCGTCTTCATCAGCGAATGATATGTAGTATTTCTCCATTTTCTTTTCTTTTGAAGGCCGAGCTAAAATCAGGACTTCGGATTCAGGTCTACTGATGCTCCTAGCATGATTTTTCCGGGCATTGTTTGAATCATCCCCGCCTCGGGGACCTCCAACAATGGTTCGAATTTCCTCTGTAGGTCAGTTGTCACCTGATTGTTCTTCCGTTGTCCCGGTTATTTTAATGTGTTCTTTGAGATGACCTTCTCGGATGAGCCTCTCGATTTCTTGCTTCAAATGGTAGCAATCACTCATATTGTACCCATGATCACGATGATAATGACAGTACTTGTCTTTATCTCATCGGTTGGAGTTATTGCGGAGCTTGTTGAGCCAGTTCATGAACCTTTCATTCTTTATCTCCATAAGGACTTGCTCTCGTGAATTATTGAGCGGAGTATAGGTTGAAAACTTGTTATCGGGTCGCTTGTTCGTCTTGCGATCGTCGTGGGACCGATCTTCTTTTCACTCCTTACCTCCAGCCGAGTCAACTTCCTTTTTTGCTGACTCTTTGGCTGAGGTTTTTTGCGTTCTAAGCGGCTTCGAGCATGATCCGAGTCTCTTTGGCATCCACGTATTTATCCGATCGAGCCATGAATTCTGCCAAAGTAGTCGGCAAATTTTTGTCCAAAGAGACCAAAAATGACTTGTCTCTTACGCTTTGCATGATTGAGTTAAGTGTTGTTTCGTCCGAGTGTTTCCGGACTTGGAGTGACTCGAAGTTAAAGCGTTTGATGTAGTCTTTTAGGGCTTGTTTGATTTCGATGAAATGGTAAATCGCACGTAAAAAAGTAATGATTATTCCCACCGTGAATTTACAGCCTACCTGATATGACTGCTTACTTTTTGACACAAAAATCAAGAATATTACGAAATATCTGTGGGTCCCACTGTGATGCATTTTGCTTATCCACACCGTTCATCCATTATTACATTTGAATTCATAGCATGAGTAAAAAATTGAGGCATATCCAATACTCAAGTGGACCACGTCATATAAAAAAGAGAATCGAATACTTACCGTTAAAAACTTTATAGGGCCACTGTTTCTTTTGGCGTGAGCCATTTGAGTGTTAGATTTGCTTCATTTTTTGTCTTATGCTCCAAAATATTTTAATAAAACGGATGGACAGAATGGATATATCATATGCGTTACCTTGCAGTTAAAAAATTAAAATTACCTCTTTTTAACCAATTTCACAGGCACAAATTCCTATGCATTTTTAAACCAGATGAAATCGTAATAATTACCATTTACCATGTATTTCCCATTGTTTTAAAAAAACAAACAGGCCCTTAGCAGTTCTCCCTCTTTTTGAACTACGTTGTTTAAGTACACAGGTGGCTTCAACTTTTTCTTCCCACCAATAAAATTGGTGAGGAAGGCATCGCTGAGCTCTGTGAACGAGCTTATGGACTTTGGTTTCAACTGTTTGAACCAAAGCCGAGCTACATCGGCTAACGTGAGGGAGAAAGCTCCGCACATTACAGCATCTGAGGCATCATGCTGCTCCATATATGTCTGAAAGGATTCGATGTGCTCGGTAGGATCGGTCTTGCCGGTGAAAGGCGTAATCTGAGGAAGACGAAATCGTTCCGGTAACCGAGCCTACATTATCTCCTCTATGAATAGATATGCTTTTGCCTCGGGCCTTGTTGGATGTGTATCATGACCTTACTTTATGTCAGCGACATTTCGCCGAGCCATTGGCTGAGGGTTGACAAATTGTTGCGTAACATTCGCTCGGCCACTGTTATATTGAGGCAGAACTTGCTGGCGATGGATCTGCTTCATATAGTTCAGATTGGTCCTGAGCTCTTGGACTTCCCTATCCAACCGACCATTTCCTCGGTTCCATTGGTTATGCCTGGTCAAAACGAAGGTTGCTGGACGGGAGGCAGAATCTTGTCGATTATCTGGTTGATTCTGAGCCCCTTGGGCTCCGTTCGTACCTGGTGGACCTTCAAGTGCTGGTGGCCCAGTAACAACGACCTCAGTAGGCTCGTTTTGAGCAGTTCTTCTGGTTCTCGCTATTGAAACTTGCTTGATGCTTCTCGATAGAGCCTGGAAAATGACTTTTCGAATCATTTCCCACAGACGACGCCAATCTGTTGGTGCAAAAAACTGGTGCGTCCTATCACCTGCACAAGAAGTAGACAAAAGAGACCCTGGCTAGAGCCGGGGAACCTCCAATGCTAAAGTGAGTGCTAGGAATGTGAGAGAAGGGTTTTTTAGAAGAGTTTTCTACGTACCTTTCACCTAGGAGGTCTCCTATATTTATAGGAATGGGGAGGCCCTGGCGTGTAGGGATTCTTCTCCTGATTTCTTGAAGATTTAATTTTAATCCGTTTTTTGTTTCCATCCGATCCTGAGATCTTCGAGATCGGGGATCCTTTTACGAGATTTTCAAGATAACGTTTCCATTTACGCCATCTTATCCTTACTCAGCCTAGTCTTGACCGACTCTTATGATGAGTTAGTCTCAGCCAGCTTTAAGGATCAAGTTGCTTGCCATCTGTCAGGTGAAATGGAGCCGATCCGTAATCGATGTCCTTTCTTAATCCGATAGCCGACCTTATAACCGACCTGAATATGGGTCTCAATCGGCCTTTTAGATGTTGCTGCCTCATCTCTCGAGTCAACTTCACGCGCCTTATATACTTTGCCTTTGGCTTGTGACTTTATAAGTCTCGGCCGGGCTTGTTGCCTCTGGATCCCGAACAGTGTCAGTAGAGTTGGTCCATTCTATAACCGGGTCTCCGGACCTGTCCTATTTTTCCCTAACACCATCCATTGCATTTGATTTAGACCATCTAAATGGTAGATTGAACCATCCCAACACCGTGGGTAATCGTTTTTATGTTTGCGGGGGCAATGTGAAAATTTATCTTGTCATCATGAAGTTAAGGATAAAAGCTTTTTTTATTTATTTTTGCAGTCAATAATTAAATTTAATGGTCAACTTTAATAGAAGTTAAGCAAAAACTATTTTATAACCATGTATGAAAAGAAGAGAAATCGCGACAATACAAAAAATGCAATGGTTTATTTCATATATAGTAAAAAAGGCAGGGTTTCATATGTCAAAAACTCTATAAAATTTAAAATAAAATAAAATTTAATTAAATTAAAATTAAAATAAATAAAATAGAAGAAGAAGAAGAAGAAAAAAACCCTTTGGAAACCTAGCACACACTCTAGAGATGTATTAATGGACAAAGCCAAAAGGATATATCTTTTGGTTTTTGAATTTGTATAAGTATAGCTTACGGTTCAATGATCCAAACCATTGGTATGGATAGGCCTCACCATGGATGGATGATTTAACAAAAATCCCGAGATTAGAAGATCCTTACCGTATGATTTTTGGCCTTTTTGTTGGTTAATGTGAATTGTTACTGCATCTTCCCCATAAATATGAATTTGTATTTAAGGCTTTGGATTTTTCCATTGTGGAAGTTATCAATGAAGTGGCCCATCCTCAGTGGAGCCCACAATATCAATTGTTGAACCATCGATCTCATTCGCACGTACTCATATAAACTGAAAACCTGTAACTTGTTCAACCTTTCTGCCGGATCACACTCAAAATCCCATTTTTAGGATCTGTTTGCATTTTTAAATGGGCCATGTCTATCATGCCCGTGGAAATCACCAGATCAGCCCACAAAATTACTCTTGAATTCATAAATGGGCCGGGCCAATGGGCTCTTATACACAGCCTGACCCTATACGTATTAATAAACAGGCTTAAATTTTAGGCTGGGTCCAACCCTCAAGTCTAGTATTTCTGCCCAGCCCGGCCTGAAGCGGCGCAAGCCAGAAAGCTCAATGGGCTAGCCGGCCTTACCCAGCCCAACCCAACGAGCTCGACCTGGCTTTGAGCTGGGTTTGGACCTACTAGCTTGGCCCGTGGGCTGGACTTGGGTGTAGCATGCATGACCCTATCAATTTTCGGGTTAGGTTTGTGCTTATGTCATTTTAGCTTGACCCAACCTGAGTTTATATAAACGTTTGTTATACCTCATGAATATGCCATTTCAATCCTCAGTTAGGCAATCGATCTTGAATGTAGACAGTTTCATTACTCTAAAATGATTATTTCTTTCTACATGTGACCCATTTAATCAACGGATAGATTAGGAACATTGGTGTGGGAAATTGGGTTTTTGTAAATTTTTGGGTTGGGCTGGGTTGAGCCCGGGCTCAACCAAGTTTTAGGACTTGGCCTTGGGCCTCTTCTCTTAGGCCCATGGAAGGCTTGGTCTGGGCTGAGGTCTACATGTGTCATGTGTGCTGACCATCAATCTTCAAGAGCCCAACATATGCTTCATGTGTCATTATACACCTGCACCATAAATACATGTGCCACCATCCATCTTAACTCCCTTACATGCAGGGCATGTGTCACTCTCTTTCTGGTGTGTTCTAAGTTTTTGATAGTAGGGCTGTCAATGGTCTGGGCCTGGGGTAAGTCTCCGCCCGGATTTTGAAATGTTTCGAGCTGGGCCTATTTAAAATTCTGATTTTTCAGGCCTGCCCTGGCCGTTGACACCTCTATTTGATATTGTAACCTAGATAGCTGATCTAAGATAACATGACCCAAACAGTCTCTACCAGACACAAGTCAGTCCAATTCAAATCAAAACTCCAGAAAACAAGCAAAGCTGAATTCCCAATCCTCATAGATGTTCTGTACAACACAACCATCTTCCACATTTGAATTTCAAAGGCCAATGCATGAGATTTTAACTGAATGAACAAGAACAGCTACAGCTTATTTTACAAAACCACCCAAAGAAAAAACACACATGTATACACAAACTTACCAGTCACCCGGTACCGTCGTTGTTGCCTGGACTACCATCCTCTAATCTCATATGATTCCGTCGAAAACCGCTCTCCCAAACTCGGTAAAACATACACTAAGATATAATATGAAGCTGAGTTGGTGTTTTTCTATCTGACAATGGTACAAGTGAGTCCCACCTTCCATTATCTAAGCCGTTGGTCGGTCAAGCCCCATCAATGGATGGCAATGTTCTCATATCTCTTTTATCAGATTATCCTATCCTAGCCATCTGATGAAAATAGATAAATTACAAACAATGGTGATGTGAGCACCACCAGAAACTGCATCCAACATGGCCAAGCAAATGTTCAATCCAGCAGTCATTTAGAAGGGACTTCGGTGGGACATTTAGTATGAGGCACATCAGTTGTGGTGCAGACCATAGCCCTCTGCTGCAAATGCGACAAGCTCCGCTCCATACTAACTTGAACCATCTCAGCCAGCATTTTCTTCGCCTTCCCACACCGATCCTCACCGTCGATCTGCAAAACTATGTTGCTAACAATGTTCTCTAGAGTGTCGGCCTTGAGCTCTGATCTTGGGCATGGAGAGTCTCTCAGTAGCTGCAAGAGTGCATGTGCTTTGGATTGAGACTTGCGTGTGCCTTGGACAGTGAGCTCGAGCAGGCTGGGAATAGCTCCTTCTTTTAGAATTGCTTCTCTATATCTACATCGATCACTCTCACACATTGTTAAAAGGGCCCCAACTGCATGTTCTCGACTTTGGAGTGAACCGTCTTCGAGAACTTCGACCACTGTCAGAACTCCGCCTTCCTCAGCCATCAATGCAGTTCTCCCCTCGTCAAAACCCAACAAGGATTCCAATAGAGCGCTGCATTTTTCCGCTGTTTTTGAAGATTTCTTGCATCTCTTCAGCAAGTTGATTAGAGGAGGGACAGCACCAGCTGTAAGAATTGTGGTGAGATTGTTATAGAGAGTGGAGAGATTGTAAAGAGCCATCAGGGCGTCGACCTTGGATTGTGGGTTTCCGTCTTTAAGGACCTCGACAAGGAGAGGGATGGCGCCTGATGTGCTGATGGTCGGCTTGTTGATGGCAGAAGCAGAGAGAGTGAGCAAAGCAGCAGTTGCGTATTCTCGCAAATTCGAATTCGGTAATCTTAGAAAACTGATCAGCGGTTCGAGTGCACCAGCATCTATGATTTCAATTTTATTCCTGCAAAACAAAAGATAATAATGAAGGTTGATGAAGCCGGCTTTACAAAATGGTTACATTGAGACTGAGATTTCAAAAGAACAAGAGCTTTGATTGGACCCGTCAGATATGCATACAATCATGGATGTAAACCAACATTGCAATCAGATCACTCTTCGACCGATCTAACAGTTCAAGGTTTGCAAATTGTTTCTTTTCCTGGTTCATAGAACCAGATTACATAGGCAATTGAGGGTTTCCATGCAAAGGTCCAGAGACGTATGTTTGAACTGTGGCCAGGGGATGAATGGCTATCCATTTTGAGCAACAAGATTCAATCTGAGCCTTCCATTTGGTCCATTATAGATTGAGATCTTGCAAACAGAAATCACCATTAATGCCTTTTTAATGCCATAATCCTAACAGGATTGCATATAAACAAGTAAAATGAAATTAGCCCAAACTGTAAAAAATTGCAGAAGCTAAGGCTGTGTTTGGATGCTCAATTAAATTTAAGTGCAAAATATCAATTGAATTAAATGTAAATGACTAAAAGTTGGGTGATCCTAGCTGAATTCTAAATGAGGCCCAACCCAAAATGCAATTAAGATAGCTATACATCCAACGCAAGGTGCACAGAATTGCAATTAGGGAATTGATTGCCCTTATTGATTAAAATCACACCACCCCTGCTGTTGACATTTCTTACATATCAAATGGGATCATTGCAATTCCGGAGCATCCAAATACACCATAAATTAGAAACTGCTCAGCAACCTCAAACTATTGTTAATTCAAGTAATTAAATCAAGCAAACTCTTAGTTACCGCAGATCATTTGGAGGCTAACAAACAAAAATCCTAATACTACTTGTAACACATACAGAAGGAAGGAATAAGCAAAGCGGGTAACTGCTCAAGAAATTTCAAATTCATAGATTCTAAATCTTTTCAACGATAATCACAGTATTCGCTTGCTTGTTGTCACTGAAGCTGCAGCCTTCGGCACCATGGATGAAATCTAAATAGCTGAATTTTTTTCATGGATAGATCATCTCTTGTTTATAGGAACATGGAACCGAACCTTTCCAGAGTATAGTTCACCATCGGTTCCCTGCGAAGTTGTCATCATCATCATCATCATCTAAGAAATCATCCCAACTAATAGGGGTTGGCTACATGAATCATTTTCCGCCATTCCACTCTATCAACGGCCATAACTTCCATTCGACCATAAGTCATCAAGTCTTTTCTTACTACCTCCACCCGCTTCTTTTTGGGCCTTCCCATTGCCCTTATAGAACCCTCAACTTTAACCAACTCACTTCTAACCAGTGCAGGTGTTGGTCTCCATTGCTCATGACCAAACCATCTAAATCTAGTTTCCCTCATTTTATTACCTATTGGATCTACTCCTAAATTCCCTTGGATGCAAATGATTTCTAATTCTATCCCCACTCATCCATCTCAACATCCTCATTTCAGCAACACCCATCCTATGAACATGTTGTTCCTCATCTGCCCCACATTCTGACCCATAATGCATGGCTGGTCTTATAGCCATCCCATAAAATTTCTCTTGCAGATTGAGTGGTACATGACAATCACATAAAACTCCAGAGGCACATCTCCATTTCTTCCACCCCATTTGAATTCTATGGGCAACAACATTCTCAATCTCTCCAGTCCACTATCAACATCATTCTGTTTCCCGAGAAGTATAGGCTGATATCATTATTGAAAACAGATGAAGGAAAGAGCAGAGAGCAGAACAAAGACAAACTGGCAGCAGGAACTGGAAATTCAAATAAAACTGACTAGATTGTGTAGCCCGTTGTCTGAAAATAACAATCCCAAGATCAGATTGGTTGAGAAATCCTAACCTCTGATTTGTGGACACTACTTGGTGGAAATATGAGCATTGGGTATTTTTCAGTTTTAACCATCAATTAAATGTCCACCAATCCAATAGTCAGATAATCAAATAAACTTAATTTTTTGTTCATGATAAATCTACATTGGGTACCATAATGTGGACAATTTAATTTGATTACTTGTATTGCATGTGTGCAATTTATGAGTACTATCTGAGTGCCTGCATGTCATCCATTACAATGCTAGAGTATCAAAGTTTTTCTAGAAAAAGAAAAAATAAAAATATTGCATTTTGCATATTGAATTCTGAGCTGCTCTACTCATTTTGATTATAATAATAGAATCAATCACAATTCACCCAAACTGATCCAATTCATATGATGCTAAAGACAAAGTACCCATTGATCTAATAGCAGATATATTATAGTCGATTGAGCAATTTGCTCAGCCTAACAAACTATACACGTAAGTGTGACTTCTGGTGTTCTAAACTGTTCATATTGATAGAGACACCCCATTGGATGATCCTAACTGTCAAAAAAACTCCCAGATGAATTTGGACAATCAGTTGCAGCCATCCATTAGAAAGCCACCAACCAGGTAGAAATATTGGGGAATGGCTCATCCCCATCACTAGGCCCACCAGATCAACGGCTTACATTACCAAAAGATGGCCCTCTCTGTACTACTAATTGAGCATGATTGATACATCTAATCTAATACAATTTACCCAACTCGAAAATTTCCTCCACTTCACAAAATTTCAAATATCTTCCACCTGTTTCATAGTTCTTCAGCTTCTCCAATACAAAGTTCCACAAATGAATTCAGGAAAGAAATTCAAATACCCAATTCAGGACCTTGAGGGTGAGTTTGGTTGCGGTAAATACCATGAAATTTCATGACTAATCAGTCTAATTTGGTGCAGATTTAAAAAATAATAAAAAAAGAAAGAAAGAAAGAAAAAGAAAAAGAGTAGGCCGGAAAAGCAGAGAAAGGAAGAGTAGCATCCAAACGAAAGAACAATTCTTCACTTCAAAGAAAAGCAACAATTTAAAAGACTCCAAGAATTCAAAACTTTCACTAACAAAAAGAGGGAACGTATGATGCTCGGGCCCAGCAACCGTAATGCAGGGCACACATTCAAGTGATCCAGACCGTTCATCTGATGACCCCCATCATGGATCAGCACGGCACAACAGATTTTCTCTGGCGGCAAATCTATCCAGTCCAAATCACAGCACGAGAGCAGCCGGTTTATCCAACGGTCCACGTTCATCATCGACAGGAAAGTTCACCAAACTTAAAGGTGGCCACCAAATGACGCATGATCCATTTATGATGTGACCACCAAAATAACGGTACGAATCACAAAGACGTCGGGCCCACCTGTAAAATGGGTGGCTGAACAAAGAACGCCGTTTGTTCGGCCGAGCATAGTATATTTCCTCTATCCAAATGCCCCATTTCAGAACTCTCATATTGGCCTAGACTCATCCTCATACGCGGCACTCGTGTTCAACGATCCCAACCATCCAAACGGTGGGGCACATCGCGGATGGAGCCTATTTCTAAAATCGCACCGATCAAGCAATCCTAACGGTCTAATTGATAGATATTAGTGGTCCTGATTCCAAGGACATAATCAGATTGCGAGTATCAACTGATTAGTGTAATTTTTGTGATATGCTCTATCAACTATGGGGTTAGTGAATTGGACGGTCTGGATTTCCGAACAAGTACGAGCTTCTGTAGGTTTGAAGAGTGAAGAAGAATAACGGAAGAGAATTTTAAAAATATATATATAAATCGGACCTTTCGTCTTTTACGGAGAGATTGAGAAGTGCGAGGATCGCCGATTCCTTGCAATCCAAGCCGTCCGATCGCAGCATCGAGACGAGCGGTCCGATGGCGCCGGAGAAGTGGCGACGGTGCTTGGATGAGGTTTTTGTCAGCCGCCGGATCTCTTTCGCCGCATGGATTTTAGAGTCAGGGTCGTCTGAGTGGACGAGGTCGATGGTCTGATCGACGGCTGCCGGAAGTCTGACGCAATGCTCGCCGGCATCGTTGCTGGAAATCTGACACAACGACGCCATCTCCCTCTCTCTCTCAGGCGACGAGCAGAGACAGACGGAGAGAATTCTGTTTTGCTTCGTTCTTTTCACTACAGGAGTACAATCCGTTCGTTATGGCGTGTGGTTTTATCGTTGAAGTTAACGGCGTTACATTTTCCGTTACAATTACACGGGAGGAAGTAGTGAAGTGATGACTGTGATAAAAACTTAACGGGGGAGTTATTCGATACTCTGGCAGAGGATGGCGCTCTATACACAGGCAATCACAAATTGTACAGGTTGAAAAAATTAACTCAAATTAAACCGTCTATATTAGAAAATACACCGTCTCTAATTCAGTGGCCCAAAATCAAGTTGGTTGAGAAATCCTATCCTCTGATTTTTGGACACATGTTTGTTGCAATGGGACTATTGGGTATTTCTCCTTTTTATCCGTCCAATAAATGCCCACCAATCCTGTATTTAGACAAGTAAAAAGCTTAATTTTTGTTTCATGATTCATCCGGAGTTCATAATTTGGATGGTTTATTTTAAATTAATTTCACAATGTATGCAATTTCTAAATACCCGCGTATCATCCATCGCACCCCGCCTGAGTATCAAATCTTTTACCTTTTTAACCGCTCTTGGATGGGGTAGTTTGGTTCGGTAGGGAATATGCGGTAGGAAAAGATTGAGAACCGTTCATTTGGTGGATCCAATGGTAGATGGTCAAAGTTCAAAATTCCCAATATTAAGATAATCAGTGGCATACTTAAATGGACGCTAGGGACAAAAGCTACCTGCTATTTGAATGGTTAGGATAGTTCAATCAAATCAAAATTTGACCCATGAATTGCGGAGCCCAGAATAATCATACACGCGCGCCACGTGTATGTACACGATGTGGAGGCAAGAAACCACCGTGCCTTACAGAACAGTAGATCAGCTCCCATCTGGCAGTGCGGTGATGGTTATAAACCGTCCAAATTGTGGGACATACTGTGGATAGATCATAATCCTAAAACAAGGTTGATAGGCGGATTTTAACCGCTGATTAATGGACATTTGTTCGTTGAATTCGGACCGTGTATTTTTCATCTTAAACCATTTTATGCAATGATTTCAGCGCATTTATTGATTTATGAACTATTTAAAGTGGGGCCACTGATTGAACGGTTTAGCTTGAGTTATGTGGAAGATTTTTTAGTGCATGTGTATAAACCATCATACTCTCCTAGAGTATCGCATGGTCCGGACTCTGATATCAATGAAAGTCCTTTTGACCTTTTGATTGAAGAACGTGTTGATCCGCGCTATGGTGACTCGTGCTGGGTTCCTAGGTTACTTTCGCAAAACAGGAGCCACATGTATGGAACTTTCATCAGATCCATACCGTTCATCAGATATAATGCCTCATTTTAATTGTTGAAACAAAAAATTGCGTTCATCCAAAAATCAATTAGGCCACGCCACAGGAAATAGTTGGAATGGAATTCTCACCATTAGTTTTTTAGGACTTACTAGGGTATTTATATGACATCCAATCCATTAATGTGACATGAATAACCAAGATAAAAGCATTAACGAAAATTAAAGTATTATAAAACTCAGATGGTACATAAAATGCGAATTTATATGTTTTAGAGATAAATTTTTCGGGGTGGCCCACCTGAATGTTAAAGCGTCCTGAGTTTTAGGATTAAGATACAACGAGGGATGGAGTAAGTGATGGACCGCTTTAATTTCATAGACGTGAAGTCATTTCTCCCACGTGAGTGAAAGTAGGACTTGTAGGTACCTTGCGCGAGGTACCCAGTGTTTTGCAGGCGAGTCCTGTCGGCTGCTCGACCGCCCAAATTTTTGGCGGGCAATGGGTGTGTTTTGCCTGTGTACGATGACGGTAACCGACAGCCGTTCATTTGGTAGCCCGGACTGTTGAGCTGCGCCGTAGACCTGTCCTTACAAGATCAATGATTGAAAGTCCTGCAACGTTTTCTGCTGTTCACTCCTTGCGTTACCAGTTGGAAAGATGTCTTCTCGATCGGGACCGTTGATCTAGTGGTCCACGATATGGATGGACTGTAGGAAGAAAAACAATGTGATTGGATATTTCTGCCCATCCAGTTTTTATGGGTTGAATGGCTGCATGGGACCTTTGATCTAAGGACAGCTAAGTCCCTTGCTTTTTTTCCAATATCGCTTATCCACGTGGTGGCTCACTGGAAAAAGAGTCCTGATGGCAAGCGGATTGAGAACTGAGTAAACTCTGTGGGGCCCACCCTGATTTATGTCTTCTATCCACCCTGTCCATCCATTTTATCAGATAATTTAACGGCAGGAGCCCAACATTTAAGCACATCTAAAGCTCAAGTGAACCAAACTATAGGAAACAGTTGGAATTGAACGACTATCGTTGAAAAATTCTATGGGCTGACAGAAGTTTTGGATCAAACTGATATTTGGTTTTCTCCTTCAACCATGTCTGTGTGATCTTATAAACAGGTCGGATGACAATTAAACATCACCGTGGGCCCAAGGTTTCAATGGTGGATAACAATATTCCCACCATTTCCTGTGGTGTGGTACGCTTAAGCTTTGGATATACTTCAACTTTAGGCTCATGCACTAAAATAATCGGGGAAAAACGAATGGACGGCATGGACAAGACGCATAAATCCATGGTAGCCCTGCAGAGTTTACTCAGCATGCTTAAGCGTATTGAGTTACCCAGTACGTAGTCCGCTTCCGTCCTGATCACCATAATTGTTGCCACGTGTTTCCTCCGGAGGGAACATGTGAGAAATTAGGTGGGCCCATCTAAATTTTCAGCACTGGAACTTTCTGCTAAAGGCTTTCGCATGAAGTTAGGCAGGCTCCACCTAATTTGTCACCACGCTGGGAAATTGCCCACCTAATTTCCCAGCGTAAGAACTTCCACCGAAAGCCTTTCGTAGAAAGTTTTTGCGCTGAGAACGTAAGTGAGGTGCACAGTTATGTTTGTTAAAAATCCTCCTGTCCATTCATTCTGTGAGTTCCTTTTAAGACATGTTATAAAAAATGAACCTAATCCATAGCTTCACTGAGCTGTACTAAAGGAAAATGTGGATAGGAAAATTCTTACAGTTGAAATTTTCCTGAGTTCAACAGTGATGTTTAGATGCCATCCATACCGTTAATAACGTCATTTCTATTGGGATGAACTGAAAAAATAAAAATATTAGCATGAATCAAAACTTCCGTAGCTCCACAAATATTTCAACTGTAGAAATTTAATTATCACATTTTTAGCTCACTTGAGCTTTGGATGCAGTTCATTTTTGATAACATATTATAAAATGAACTCACAAAATGGATGAACGGAGAGGATTTCTTACAAACATCACCGTGGCCCACCTAATTTCCCAGCGCAGGAACTTCCGCGTCCCCCAGCATGGGACGCGGATTGGGTACTATCCCTGCCTGTAACGAGCTCGGCACAGGCAGGGCCTCTGAGGAGCCACGATGATTTATGCGTTTTATCCACACCGTCCATTCATTTGGCATATCATTTTAGAGTTTAAAGGAAAAAAAAAAAAAAAGCAATTCAACTCTCAGGTGGACCACACATTTGGGATTAAAGTCCTACCATTGAAAATCTCTTCGAGACCACAGAAGCTTAAACGGTGGACGTCATTATCTCTGCTGCTTCCTGATGCGATCCACTTAAGCTTTGGATCTACCTCATTTTTGTCCATATGTAGAATTATACGGTAAAATGGACGGACAATACGAATACAAGCCATACATCACAGTGGGCCCTTCAGAGCTCCTGTCTGTGCCGAGCTCAGGACAGACTGGGTAGTAACCAATCCGCGCCACTCGGATGGACGGCGTATATATAAGGCGCGTACATCAAGGTGGACCCCACAGTCAGAGATCCGCGGATCCACCAAAGCCGCACCCCTCGGTAAGAGGGTGTGGACAGAAGTAGGCCCACGGATTAGTGATCCAGACCACTGATGTATGGATTATGGACTTCTGGTCATTTTTCTAGCCGTCCATTTATCATAGTATTTCTTACTCGATTGGTGGACCGACCTGATTTCCACGTTAGGGCATGTTGCCTGTGGCCCAACCCGATGAATGTTACCGATCTTGCACACGTGTCGCGTGTGCTGAATATCGGCGTCAACCTTTACACGCAATCGCCTCGGCGTTACTCACAAGTAAAAATCGAGTGAGTTACTGTCTGGGAAATGATTTCACCACTCGCGGTTGAGTAAAATCATTTGTCAATCGCACTCCTGCCACAACGTGGCACGAAAATATTTACTTCATCCAAACAGTAGAATTAGTGGGGCCCACTTGGAGAACAAAAATTAGTGAGAACACGTGTGATCTAGCTGGTGCAGAGCTCTCTTTGTCAACACCTGAAAGGAAGATTGCCTCAAAAAGACTGATCCCACGGATTGGACGGTTAGGATCGTTCCATCATCTTGATTTTGACTGTACTAAACTTAAAGGTAGGGTTCACCAGATCAATCAAGTGATTTCTCCCACGTGCGTAGATGCATGGACATCCACACTGCACAAAAGTTAGACCGAAAATTTTCAAGGGCCGCCATTCAACTCGAAAATAATTAATGGCTAGGATCATAACTAAAGCGTGATTACGTGTTTATAGGTTATTCATGGTAGTAGGAGAATATGGACGGTTCTCATCGTTGGACAGTCAGCATGTGGGCCCAGCGGGCTCCGATACTGGTGTAAAGATTTTTTGGGACCCACCGTGTTGAATTTATTTTATCCATGCCGTCAATCCGTTTTTCCAGATCATTTTAGGGCACGATCCAAAAATTGAAGCATATACAAACCTCAAGTGGACCACACCATAGGAAACAGTTGGGATAATTACATCCACCGTTGAAATATTCCAAAAGCCCAAAGTGATGTGAATTTGTCATCTAACTTGTTCATACGGTCACATATATCTGGATGAAGAGAAAACAAAAATATCAGCTTGATTCAAAAATTTCCCGTTCCTCTCAAGAAATCTTCAACGGTAGACGTTTAATCGCCCATTTTTTCTGTGTTGTGGTCCATTGAGCTTTGGATATGCTTGAATTTTGGGCTCATCTCATAAAACCATAAAATGAGCTCGAAAAATGGATGGACGGACTGGATAAAACACATACACCACGTAATCCTCATAAGTAGGAAAGGGTATATGGGATGAGTTAATTATACGATCTTCGACCTGAGCATCTGCCAGTATATAATCAGATTTTAAATTGTACAAGTGGGGCCCAAAGATCAGTGATCCAGACTGTTTTGATGATGAGATCGTTTCTGGATGTACTGTATCTCAAAATTTCCCAAGACTGGACAGTCCTAGACTGCCAGTTCTATGGATTTTTTTGATTGAATGTTGTCCGTTGATGTATTCTATTTCTAACCGCTTATCTGCACGTAGTAAATTGAAAGAATGGGTGATCTTTTACAGATGATGTTTTTTATATCATCCAATCATTGTATGGAACGATATTTTAACGGTGTGGATTATCAGACCGTTAACCTACTAATTTAAATTGAAATCTCGAGTGTATTGTGTGTTGAATTACTCGGTTGGAGGATACTGTAATTCCTCCAGCTAGAATGTCTCGGGCATAATTCAAGATTGCAAGTTATCCGAAAGGCTGTCGTCGCCGTGAAGTAATAGCAGTTAGCTGTGACTGCCGTTTGCTTTATCACTATCCAGAACTGGTGCCACCTCATCAACAACACACGTGGCAAATTCATGTCAATCTAGAATTTCACACTAATCGGATAACTTTAACCATCCAACTGCCCAGTTAGTGCTCATTGAATTGGACAGTTAGAAAGAAACGGCCAATGGACAAGATTCATCAGACGATAGCAGATGGTCAGAACGTCTGATCAGCATAATTTTAGAAATCTCTTCCATCCGCAAAGGCTCACCTGAAAAGTAGACTAGCCTAATTCTACGTGATCATATCCATCTTATGGACGGATTGGATTATGCACATTATGCCACGCTGACACACATTCGCGCGTGTGGGCTTAACAAACTTATTATAGTTGTATGTACGGTGTACATAAGTACATGGCGTCGACTGGTCGTTTGAGGAGATCCCAGACGCTCATCTTCAAGCGCCAAATAAAAAATGCACAACACGTGCCAACCTTCCACATGCAGTGGTAATCTGGTACATTCATAGGTGGGCCCATGATGCGTTTGTCTTATCCAAAAATAGGACGGCGTAACATATTGGCGTTGTTGAATACAGATCGTTGGTTTCCAACTTTCTAGCCTTGCATCTTTTGTACATGCATGACAGGATACAATGGACGGTATAGATTTTTCTACGTGTCACTTCTGTACAACGGGTGCGTTTGGATCTGGCGCTTGAAGATGCGGAGTTGGACTTAAAGCTCTTGGTATTCCGGTTACGTCTGGAAACCGTTACCATCATCATCTATGACGAGAACGGTTATTATCAATCCCCAGTTACAGATGTCATCTCCTGGACGGCTGAATTGTAGGCTCGACTCCCCACGTGGACGGTAATCCGTCCTACCCCCGCCGGGACGGTAGCAGGGCTCCGTGGGGGCCACCGTGATGTAAGTGTTTTTATCCACGTCTATGATCGTTTTTCTCAGATTATTTTAAGACATGAACCAAAAGATTAAGCAGGTTCACAGCTCTAATGGACCACACCAAAGAAAGCTGCAGTGATAATGACACTCACCCTTAAAACCTTTCCAAGGGCCACTGTGTTTGTTCTTTACCATATAACCTATTCATGTAGACGTGGATGAAGCAAAAAAACAAATATATGATTGATCCGTAACTTTTCTAGCTCTCAAGAAGTTTTTAATGGTGGACGTTCAATCCCTAATTTGTGGTCCACTTAAGCCTTGTTTCTGCCTCCGTTTTTGGCTCATACCTTAAAATGATACGAGAAAAACAATTAACTACGTGGATAAAACACTTACATCATGGGGGAAGGATGCAGTCCGCGTCCCCCCACCATCTTACCAACTTTGTGGTGATGTGGCGACATTTTAGCAGGCCGCGTAGTCAAGATGAAATGTGTGGATGAACCCTGGTATCTGTCTGTATGACGACGTACGCGACATGGTATTAGATGGGATTTGGTGGGATAGAGTTGAATTAGGTCCTTACTCTTGCTTGGGTGGTAGATTCTCAGAAGTTTCAACACTGGGTGAAGAGTTCCGAGTACCCATAAGTGGTGAAATCCCACTACGGCATGTGTGTGTGGGATTGTATGTTGTCAGAAAAAATAAAAAAAGTGGGATAGGATTGTATTTGGACAAGTACAATTCCATTCAGCTTTTGGAGAGGTGGGGATTAGGTGAGATGGAATTGCCTTTAGTCCCATGGAGTTGCATTTGGTCTTATGAAGGATTTTTGTCGAATTTGAAATCCACTACACATGTGGGCCCCACATTGATGCATGCGTTTGTCCATGCCATCCATCCATATACACCATTTACATGTGATATTCCGGTTATATATGTGTACAAGTGAATGATATCCATTGTGAATTTGGTCCGTTGAATACAATTCATGGTCCACCAAACATGATTTTGCTTAATATGATGTTTTCCAGTAACAAAGATTTTATCCCAAACATGGAATTGAATGACTAGAATACCATGGTATTTCTAGACATGTAATCATTGCACAATACTAATTTTAATCCCATCTAATACAATTCAATACCATTTAATTCCACGTACCAAACATTCCCCTACTATCTATATTTTCCTTGTTTTTTCTATATTTTCCTTGTTTTTTCAGGTCCATTGGAAGGTGCACCTCCACAATTAATCACATCTATTCAACCAAATTCCAACAATAACATAGCTCATATCATATGCTGAGATCTGGCCAGCTTCAACATGTGTGTAGTGTATAAAGTACATTCACGTGAGGAGTTATTTGATACTCCGGCTGATGCTTGATATGCAAGCACTTAGAAATTGTACACAAGGCATGCATTCACTCACATTCAACCAACTAAATTATGGGACCCACTGTTGCTAAGCCCATAATAAGCTCTCGTTCATGACAATTGTTTGTTGAAATAAGATTATTGGATATTTTCAATCTGAAATACACTTTTAATATATTTTAAAAAATAAATATACGGCCTAGTTACATTGCTAAGGCAGCTAAACCCAACCTAAGGTCAGATCAAGGATTTCCAACTCAAGCCCAACCAGATCAGAGACCAGCTCAAAGCCACGCTTCCCAAATTTTCGAATTGGGCTGAACCTAACCCAAGTTGCACCCCTACGCTGCAACGTTTAAAAATCACTACGACTCATCTGAATTATGTTTTACAGCTGATGTAAGTTTTGGAATGACCTGATTTTTGTGGTATCAGTTTATCTTGGTACCCAACACAACACCCGATGTTTTTAATGGTAGACTCTTTTCTGAGTTTTGGATAGGCCTGATTTTTTTATTGTCTATGGAGTTCACATGATCGCAGAATTTGATGTCATCAACAAATCATGGTAGGACCCACTCATGCATTGTTAGTTAAGCTTAACTACAAAACTTTAATAGCGCATTGACCTAATCTTTACATTCATCACTAGATGGGGGTGGCAATGAGCCATGCTACCCAGCCCAGCCTAGATGACCCAACCCTAAAAGGATAGAACTTGGGCTATACTAAACTTGTTAAGGATTGCGTTAGGACTCCAACATGAGTTGATCTATTTACTAACAAATACGGCATGGTATATAAGTATTAGAAATGTAAATTATTAAGTTCGTATGCTAATATATGTAAGAATACGTAGAACTTTGATGTTTGTATACTGATAGGTACAAGCATGTAAAATGTTAATGCATTTATTTAAGTCAATGCATACGGTGGATAGTTAGGTCAAACACATTAAATTAATGAATGATTCAGTATGATACGTCTGCCGTTAGAAAAACTTCAATTTTGTAAAAGAGTGACAATTTCTTGTCATGGAACTGTTGTTAAAAAATTGTTGGGAGCTACAAAAAGTTTTGGATCAAGCAAATATTTGTGTTTTTCAATAGTCTAATACACAGGTTGGATGCCCTAAAAAGTTTTTCAATAGTGGGTATTTGATCATTTCTATTTTCTTGTAGTGTGGTCCACTTGAGATTATATTCTGCCTCATTTTTAGGCTCATGCCCTAAAATAATAATCTAAAATGGACAGACAGCATAGCTAAAACACATATATCATGGTAGATCATGGTGGGGTCCATAGAGCACCGTCCAACGGCACATATGTCAATATGCATTCCACATTTACAAAAGTATATTGCTGCACTTATTTAAAGTCATGCATAGTGTATAATTGGGTGGGGCATATGTTTAATGGATAAATAAATTTATTGGGCCAGACCTAACCCAACCTTCCTCTAGAGCCAGGGCTATAAGGCCATGACCCCACCATTTCCCGCCCCCTATAAATAGACCATTGAAATCATCCCATCGAGAGCTACTTTTCTTACTGGACGGATTCATCGGTGAACATCCACATGCCGCACAGTTCATGCACATTTCGGATCTATCAACGTACTGGATCACTGAACACGTGTGAGAATCAACCCCGATAAGCATGTGGAGGCTCAAAATTAAGGATGGCCGCTCATCAGGTGGGCGTTTCTTGTAGAGTATAAATGAACTGTAAAATGGAGTAGTTGGCTGTCCAAATCCAACGTACACGTGTAATGTACCTTAAATAGGTTAGGATTTGAATCTTCCCTCCATCATCCATGTGACTTTTCTTCTGTTTGGTAGGAAAAGCAAATGCTGAAATTCGCCGACTGTACTTAAGCACGTGCATGAAAGCGGTTCAGGAGACATGGTAGATTATAAACCGCCGTGTGACATTGATACCACTTATAATGCAGTTAACCACTAGATGTGACCGTTGGATGTCGACGGATGATACTGTAGAGCGGGAAGAGCAGGATTATGGTAGTCCATCTGTTCACAGTACACGTGGCAGGAGATGTACTGATCGAGGCCGTCCATCTAGTGGGCTCTATAAAGAATGGCTCGCATTTAAAAACTCACGCTGATAATACCATCCTATCGATCTCATTTATCTAATTTATCTTGATGAATGTTTGCCATTTTTTATCTTGAGCCGTCCTTTGAAGCCACCATTTCAAGATGAGTAGGATAATATTTGAAAACAAGATGGACGATCGGATTGATTCATTGGCCGGCCACGTGTGCTATGGAGAGGAGACCCGGATTGCATATTGACACTGCTGTCGCTACCTGATTTGTGAGACCCACCATGATGCATGTAGGTGTTCTATCTGGGCCATCTATCTGTTTTGGCAGCTCATTAAGGGCAAATCCAAATCTCAGGTGAACCAGAGCAAAAGAAACGGTGGTGATCATATCTACCTCATGTTTTTAGCTCACGCACTAAAATTACTTGCAATCCATGTCGACATAGGCTTGTTGCGTGTTAGAAAAACTGTTAGATATAATGAAAAATAAAAATGAAATAAAATAAATTTCAATTTCTTCGTTTAACTATGTTGAATCACATAAAATGATACATTGTACCCCTTATTAATTGCTGATAGGTTATACGCAAATTGCTTACAGGATAAGACAAGCCTGTCTGAATCCGGTGTATAACAATCACGACGGGTCCATTTAGGTTCTGACAGAATCAAACAATAGATATGTTTACAATATTCTTATGAAGGAGAAGCTATTTGGAGAATGAATCTGATGGAATGGAAGAGATTGGTGTTTGAGATAATGAATTTGGACTGAAATGGTCCAGTTTATATGGGTATCAAAGAGTGAACCGTTGTTAGGTGGCCATCAATAGTTCAGAACGTTTGAAAAATGTTTCTGACTGTTCATCATTGATTTCGGCCGATTCTGATTGTTAGATCGGAAGATCTGACCGTTAGATCATCAAGGCCCGTCTGCCATTTCGGATTAAGGATCCGACCGTTCTCAGTCGCATATAAAGCTCTGGATCATCTCACATCTATCACACTTAGGCTCCTAGTAGATCTCTTGCACCGTCTCACAAGGGAGCGACCGCTCTGCAACACGATGCGCATGTGCGAACTGCAAAGTGCAAAGTGCACCACTACAGCCACACTGCTCACGCTCGACCGCATGCACTGGAACATGTAACCCGAGTGTCTCATTCTCTAAAACTTCAAGTAAAAATACTACACACACATCTACATATAAACTCAAAAACTTCTATCATTTTCGATGTGGGACAAAAGCACACACCGCATTTTTTATTTGAAAATTTCTGAAAATCGTTTTGACAACAAAATTCCAAAATATTGAAATTTTGGATTATTTTTTTAAAAAAAATCACCAATTTTTGCCGGCTGTAAGGTTGTCCCAAGAAGTTCCTGTGGTCAGGAAGCTAGGTAGGACCCATGATAATGTTTGTGAGAAAGCCAACCTGTCCATCCATTTTGTCAGCTCCTATTGTGTGGCTCACTTGAGTTTTACATCAACTTTATTTTTGGGCTCATTACCTTAACATGATCCAGAAAACCAGATGACCAGGGTGTTTCCTCACAAACATCAAGGCGGGCCACTTAGCTTTCGACCACATGAACTTCCTAGAATAGGGCTCGGCAGATAATCCGTGTTAACTCTACCAGCTCTGCTCGGAGTTTTGTCCATGCCGCCAATCCATTTTGAATTATTATTTTAGGCGCGAGCCCAAGGGTAAATAGATCCAAATCTCAAGTTAACTACACCACAAGAAAGCAGAAGAAAGCAGTAGTGATTAAATGCACACTATTAAAAGCTTCCTTACTTGCCATCCAAGCGGTTGATTAGAGACATGGATAAAGGTAAAATATAAATATCAGCTTCAGCTAAAACTCTCGTAGTTTCAAGAAGTTTTTAATGATAATCATGGATTTGCCTCTGTTTCTTTTGGTAAGGTCCCACTGGGAATTAAATCCACTTCAATTGTGGCTGATGCCTTAAAATAAGCCGATAAAATTTTACAACGGACATGGATAAAACACATACATCATGGTGGCCCCAGAGAACCGTCCGACAACGAGCCTCTTTGGTGGCAGTGTCGGTGGGCTATACGCGTCACTTTACCTATCATCTCCGATAGACCACACGTGTGACGTTAATGCGGCCTCTCTTTCTAGATTCTATGCCTCAAAATCAGGCCGATAGAATTATTAGATGGGCTACTCGTCTGCAAAACAAACGTACGGTGAAAGTAAATTGTCCAACCATCGAAATTTAATGCACACGTGCCGCCCATATATGGTCAGATCAACGGGATTTTTGAGGAATGCACCTACGTTATGGATACTGCCTGGTGAGTGGCTTCCATATCACGCACGTGTGCCTCGTTTCCACGTGCACACACGAACAAGTTACAAAATGAAGTCGAGTCATATTGGCATTGTTCCATGCACCGAAGTGCGTGGCAGCCGCAACGAAGGACCTGACGCCGACTTTGCTCGCTCGGGAAAGGGGTTGGCTACTCCCCCTGCCACTAGCCATCGGTGCTTTGTGGGCCCATCATAAAGGAGGTTTTTATGGTGGACATTCAATCACTGCATTTTTCCCATGGTGTGCTCTACCTGAGATCTATATACCTCGTTTTTCAAATCAAGCCCTAAAATTATCTTTCAAAATGGATGTACGGCTTAGATAAAACACATACATCATGGTGGGGTGCACGTAGCACCGATACCTGGCTTGTGGCAGCGTATCTAGCCAAACCGCGTCAGCTCGCACTAAAAGTTCAAGCACGGACAGTCTTCTAGGTCTGGCTTGTCGAGTTCTTGTCTGGCAAGGTCTATAGTACTCTACTGGGCAAGCTCGAGTTCATTTGTCGTTTGTTAAAACCTAGCTAGATCTTTTTACCTGTTTTAAATATGAACCATTCAAAATGTTTCTTTTAAACCATCTATTCATTCTCCATTGTTATTTAAGTGGTTAGGATTTGCTTAATCCATGTGATTTTAGAGATGTGTTTAATCATATAAAACATGAGATTCATGATATGAACAGTCAGGATTTTCTGATGAGTGTGATTTTAAGGCCTGTTTGGAAAACAGAATTAAATAATATTATAGAATTGGATTAAGTGGATTTAACAATCATTATTGCATAATGATTGTACTACATAATACCATGATATTTTGATTGTCCAATCTCATTAGTTTAAGATCAAATTCTTCCTTTAAAAAAAAAAAAAAACACATACTCTATGAAGTGAAACCTAATAGACCATGAAATTGTGATCAATGGATCGAATTTTATAATTGGTGCTTGTTTGTTTAATCATTTAGTAAATACTGGTTAATGGATGATTATTACTTTTAATCCATGTTTGGAGAGATACTGTAGAAGTAAATATGATGTAATTGCATCCACTGATTAGCTACAGAAAATTCGTGGGTTATATTTTTTTGATGATCTATACTGCTCATCTATTTTATGAGCAAAACAAGGCAGATGGTAAGCTGAAATGAACAACACCCTAGGAAATTGGGAGATAATAATGTCCATGGTTAAAAGTGAAAATTTATATAAGACACATAGCGACGTATATCTGCCATCTACCGTATTTATAAGGTCAGAGAAACATAAATGAATCATGAACACAAATATCATCTATGTAACTTTATCCAAAACTTTTGTGGCTCCCTAACAGTTTCTAGCGATATGTATTTAATTCATTTGTAGTGTGCAGTGTTCTTTACATGTGCTTTGAATTTGCCACATATTTTGGTTTATATTCTAAAATGAGCTAATAAAATGTATATGATCAATATCAAATGCACACATCACCGTGGAACACATCAATTTTACCCATTTTCTTCTTCCCAGCCACAACTTTTATAAAACTACGCACCCAAAAATTCATGTTAAATGAGCTTTTCCTGATAAATAATCATCATTCATTTGCATACATTTCTGGTAGTAAAGGATTAAACAAATAGACCATGATATAAATCATTTGTATGCATATACAACTTGATTTCCACGTGTAAAGGTTCAAATGAATGGACAATGAAGATAAAACAGATGCATCAATATTATTGAGGTACACATGTACCGGATTTTCAGAGCGATAAAGAAAATATGAAATAATCCAATCCTCCCGTAGTTTTCAAAGCCCAGATGGAATTTAGATTATATCAAATGCTATTCCATGCACTCAGTCTCACCGAATCCCACGTTCTAAACAGATTTGCTCTATCAGAAATGCAAATGTAAACTCGACTCGAAATTTCGTACCTAGCGGCATGCAACAAAAGAGTCGTGTGGGCCCACTTCGATGCTTGTCTAACATCCAATCCATCCATTAGTAGAACTGGATTATAGTATGATAGGAGCTGAAAGATTAAGTAGATCGAGAACTCATGTACACCACATTTTAGGAAAGAGAGAATGGAACACTACCACCAGAACTTTCTTGGGGATTACTTTTGGATCAGGCTGGCATTTGTAGTGTCTTTATCCGACTCGGAGTACCTTATGAACGTGTTGGATTGGTCCTACGAAGGTTTCAATGGTGGATATCTCCATATCTACTCTTTCTTATGATGTGACCCACTTGAGTATTGAATCTACACCATTTTTTGGATCACTTACTAAAAGAATTTGTGGCGACTGTTGGACGGAGTGGATCTAACATATATCTCATTGTGGGACCCACAAGTGTTGTATAAATTTAGGTGGCCCCCTAGGACACCGGGGTTGGCGTGAAGGCGACGTTTTAAGGGGAGAGGATTAGGTGCAGCTCCGGCCTCACGCAACACGGTTGGTATGGTCCACCGTTTTGCTGGGTCATTTTAGGGCGTGAGCCAAAAAAAACGAAGCGCATCCAAATCTAAGGTGGACCACACCACACGAAACAGTGGTGATTGATCCTTAAAAACATTTTGTGAAAGCCACCACAATTTTGGATAAGCTTATATTTATTTTTTCTTTTCATCCATGTCTGTGGGGCCTTATCAACAGGTTGGATGGCAAATAAACATTACCGTGTGTATTACGGTGGGCCTTAGGAAGTTTTTAATGGTGGACTTTCAATCACCACTGTTTCCTATGATATAGTGCAACTGATATTTGGATCTGCTTTATTTTTAGGCTCATGCTCTAAAATGGTCTGAAAAAACGGATGGACGGTGGGGATATACAATACATCCATCAAGGTGGGCCCCACCGTGTTGGGTGAGGCCGGGCCGCACCCAGGGAGAAAAGTGAAGAAAGACCTTGATACTCTGGCTGAGTAGGATGGATGATACTCGGGCACTGAGAGGAAAAATCACGGGCCCTGCTTTAGATGCATCATAAACCAAAAATACTATTAGTTTGATTTATCTAACTGTTTGATTGGTGGATATTTTATTGGACTACGAAGTTAAAAATAACCAACGGTTCTATCTCAGCAAATAATTGCAGGCAGATCAGAGATTAGAATAATTCAATGTGTCTGATTTTAGGAATTTAGATTATTTAAATTGTGTCCCACAATTTATACGGTTTAATTTGAGTTAATATATCCTACACCACGTGGATGGAGGTAACGGAGGAGAGAATGTTTTCCAGCTCCGGTAGAAATCTACTTAATCCTAGGGACGAGGGGCCCACCTTGGTGTATGCATTCTATATCCACACCATCCATCCGTTGTTTCAGATCATTTTAGAGCTTTAGCCCAAAAATGAAGCAGATCCAATTCTCTGGTGGACCATAACATAGGAAAGTGGTGATTGATCATTAACGGACCACAAAAGTTTTGGATCAAGCCGATATTTGTTTTTTTTTTTTTTTTTTTTTTTTTTTCATTCATCCAAGTTTATGTGACCTCATCAACAGGTTGGATCGCAAATAAACATTACGATGGGCTATAGGAATTTTTGTGGTAGGGTGGTCATCACCACAGTTTTTCCTATAGTATGGTCCACCTAAGATTTGGGTCTTCTTCCTTTTTGGGATAATGCCATTAAATGATCTGTAAAAACGGATGGACGGCATAGATGTAGAATAAATATATCAAGGTGGGCCTTACGGTAAGGAAAGTATCTAATCCGTTTCCTTTTAAAAGAGGTAGGATCTATCTCCTATTTTCATAGGATCCTGCTCAGAGTATCTATGGCGTCACTCAACTCTTTAACTTTTCTTGCCACCAAACGGCGACTTAATACATAATCCTGTACACATGACACTGACACTCCAACGGTTGAGATTATCAGATTTAGCACTCGTTCTGCAGTCATCTCATGTATAGAAATGAAGACCATGTGTGAGAGATCAGAGCCGCTCATCTAGCAGTCCCCATGGTGTATGTCCAGTTTGTTCAGAAATCAAGCCAATCCAATCATCAGGTGGACCACTTGTGTACATACATTATGGGCCTTTTATCACTTCTATTAACTTTTCAATTATTTTCTTAATGTATGGCCCACCTAATGTTTGTATCAGTTTGGCCTTTTTAGCCATACCATCCAACCACAGGTGGGCCCACAACCTTTTTATCCAAGAGGTAGCCTCAGCTAATAATGAATTGATTGGTCCAATCATGGAATAAGCAGCCGTTGTAGAGGAGTGAATGATTTGAGTGCACCTATGATTGATTTGATTCAACATAAATCTGTCATTTAAAAGCACTCTTTAACTTCATGTTTTAATAATCAAAACCATTGATATCATGAGACGAATGGATGGGATACCCCTAGTAACTGTTCATGAACACTTCTAAATCCATTCACTTCACATTTTCAAGGCTATCTCGGCAGGGTTTAGGGCCAAGACCTTTTAGTCCCATTTAGATCATGGATGGGCCCAAGATCAGTCCATGGTTGAGGGACTAAGGCCTAATCCTACCTTGCCCTTGGCATCCCTTTTTAATGGAACATGTATATGACTGATACAGCTAAAATAACCGCGGACCACTTGATGCGACTAGAGTCATAGCCAATCAACATGTCACCGGAGGAAACACCCTTGGATTCTAATGACATGTAATATGTAAAGGTCACGTGTAATAAAGAGAAAAAAATAATAGAGAAAAAGTAATCTATATATGATTAATTACTTAGGCTACATTTATGAGCAATCCAATAAAGAAAAAATCTACTATAGAAAAGGTTTTTTTTTTTTTTTTAAATAAAATTTATTATTACTGTAGAAAGGTTAAATTACAAAGAACGATATGTAAAATACATTCCCTATGAATACAATAAAACCCATCTGAATCGAAGCTTAATGAGAAAAACTCTCTACCATCATATATGTTAACAATAAATCTTTTCATTTTTAAGAAGAAGATATCAAAGGACGTTTTTGAGAAATCCTTGAAATTATTGAACCTTAACTTCAAGAAAATGAACTCGATCTTAAACACTGTCTAGACTTATCCAAAAGAAATCTTCTATCAAATGCTTAACCTAGCCTTTTCCTCAATAAAATATACCTTAGAAGCCTCATTATCATTAGGCCTCATTTGGCATCATGGATTTGAAACACCCTTTATTATAAATTTCCTGGATTTGAAAATTTTCTGTTGTTTTTGGAACCCGGATTTAAAATATCCCACGTAATCCAGCAATAATTATGCATGGTATATTTATAGAGAGTTGAATTTAATTACTAAATCAACTGTAATATTCCTAATTAGTATACATATGTAATGTTTGACACAATGGTTGTATTAAGCTTGTCGAAATATATACTTTTGCTGAAAATGATAAAATTCCAAGTCTCAGATGGGCCATGAGCATAGGATTACAATCGAGTGGCTAATCGATTTACATGGACAATCTTTAGACTACACAAATCATCCTATTGAAGTAATTTTAGTGATGCAATTGATAATATGATTGTTTTGGAATATCATCAATGAGCTATATGCCAAATAGATTAGTAGCCTACAACTCATGGGAAGATTTTAGATGAAATCCTAATTTCTAGGTTGGATTTCAAATCCTCTCTTTGAGTGGATTTGTAATTCCCTGGATTTGAAATCCCCATTGACTTTATGTCGAACAGACATGGAACTAAAATCACCTAAAATCCCTCCAAATACATGTGACAAACAACCCCTTAGTGAAATGCCAAAAATACCCTTTTAAAGGTTCACAAATGTTGTCCCTATAATGTTGATGCAAGAATCTGGACCGCCCTCTTCAGACCTTCGAGCACTTGCACAGGAGGAAAACACAGGAGACCCTAACTAGATCAGGGGACCCTTCGATGCCAAAGTTAGGATAAGAATCCGGGTCTGATAGTGTCGAGGGTTTTGGGTCTAAGATTTTACACACCTTTTCGAGTAGATGGGTCCTCTATTTATAGTGTGGGTAGGACAGGGTAATCCGTGATCCTAGGCATGATCTCAGTCATTACACGAGATGTGCGCGAGTGATGAATGTTGACAGTTACCTTAGAATTGCGCAGTGGACGGTTATGCGCAAGTGATGGGTGTTGACGGTTACCCTAGAATCATGCGTATCAGAGGAAGGTTGGCAGCCCGACTAAGAAGGTAGGTTGACACGATTCAGATAGGTGTACCATAGGTCGACACGACTTAGCTCTGGGCTCGACACAACTCAGATCGTCCAATATGTCCGTCATGCTGGCATCTCCTTAGTTCCACCACGATGGGCAGTTGGGACCAACCTGAACTAAGTCCTCGGTTGTTTCTGTTGGAGCCGAGCTGAGCCAGTTGGTTGGTTGGTTAGGGATTTCTACAAGTAGGTCGGAACTTTTGTATTGGTCCGCACTAGCCGAGCCTTCGTTCGCTTGAGTCATTGGCTTTTCCAAGCAGAGGGGTGTATCTGTCTTCCTGACAGTTCCTTCAATCCTCGACGAGCTCTCCCTCGACTTTGCCGAACTGATCCACCCCTTAGTTTATTATGACCGCGCACTTCAAGACAATCCTTGTGAGACACATAGACAAGAGCTCGGAAACACATATTGCTAAGGACCATGCTTGGGGATGTGAGGTCTAGCCTCTCTGAGTGAGATGGTACATGATCATACGCTCGTCAGCCCAAGCTGACCTTGAAGGTAGTTGGACCATATTTATCACAACATATAACATAAATTATATGAGCTTAAAAGGTGGTTAAAACCATAAACCATGATGATCTTAGTGTAAGTATTTTAAGAATGACAAATAGAGAGAGATGAACCAATAGATCCATATCTAAAACAATGGGAATATGTAGAGCCATCTCTCCACAAGACACAGAAATGATGTATCGATCGTATTCATCCCTGTACAATCTTATCCATTAGTTTTTCCTATACTTCATCCTATCTTGTTTACCAAAATCAATTTAATGGGCATGGATCAAATGAATATGATATTCTAATTTTGAAAGATAAACCATCCATGCTAGGACCCTACATATATGCAAGCCCAATTTATAAGTCACACTAATAATTCTATATTAATCCAAATCAATCCATATACTACCACAGCAAGATTAACTGCATTTTATATGTTACAGATGTATTTACTTACTCTTGAGTAATGTATATATATTCAGTTTCAAAACTTTCAGTAGCACTAAAAATATTTTATTTTGTTCAACATGTACTTGGGGAAAAGACGGACGGTTCCATATTCAGGCTCTTGCAGCTTCACGTATCATCTACATGGTAAATAATCCAATTTATATAAGCTTTTGGATCACCTAATCTCGGTAAGGCTGGCAATGGGTCGGTTTAGGGCTCAACAAAATTAAAATTTTGAACAGGGCCTAGTTCAAAATTCAGTCCTGACCTGGCCCATTGCCAGGCCCAAATCTACGTAGAGTTTGGGCTTTCAATTCATGGGCATGGTGGTTGAGCGATAGGAACCTTTGATACGGTGGGACTCACTGTAGGATGACACATGCACCACAAATCACCCAATTTACAAGATTATACATGTAGAATATATGTTTGGGCTTTTATTGGTAGATTGGGAACCGTTGCTTTATTTTCTTTCTTGATTATTTTATTGTTGGCCACATATTGAAACATGAATAGTTATTTTAAAATCTGATATAATTTGGTGCATGGACCATTCACACTGTTTATTATTCATTCAGGTCAGGCCCAACCCAATCTGATTCTGACTGGATTCGGCCCACTCCGTTCATTAATTTCGCCAGATTATTTTAGGATGTGAAATTCAAATGGACCACACCACCAGAAATTATATAGGGATGGAAACAATCACCATTGGAACCTACCTACGACCCATCCTATCTCAAAACTTCTGTGGGCCCCAAAAAGGTTTCAAAGGTGGGCTTTCAATCCCCACTGTATCCTATAGTGTGGCTACTTGAGTTTTTCATTTGCCTAGGGGTTTTTTAGCTTACTTCTTAAAATGATCTGGCTAATCTGATTGATGGAGTGGATGTCACAGGGAAATCATGGTGGGACCCACAAAGCCTTGGGTTAGGCGGCTCCATGTAATAGGGGTTACCCGCAACTCGCTTCTGTTGGATTTTTGTTGCATTCTCTTCTCAACCATCTATTTGTGGCCACAAAATTGAAAGGATAAGATTGTCCTATTAAGTAGATTTTTTGTGGGTGGCCTATCCAAAGTGCAGCACAACAAATCAGCGGTCTAGATTATAAATCCACCCACACTTAATTTAATAAATCCCATACAAAATATACACTTCTGGCAATAAATTCAGTCCAAATTCAAATGAAAATCAAACATTCCAACAATCAAATATCATTTATTAAAAAAAAAAAAAAAAAAAAAACTGAAAATCAAGAACCCCAACAATCAGACCTCAATTACAATCCATTTGGAATCACGCTTTCTCTTCCCGAGAAACCGAGCCTCAAAATCACTAAGCCCAAGCCCAAGCCCAAACCCATTTCCATAACCAAACCCAACCCCAATTCCACAGCCCATACCCACACCAAACGCAAGGTTGAGATGGTTCCACGGCCCACCACCGTACCCGGCCCCACCTACAACCCCAACCCCAATTCCCACACCACACCCAACCCCAAAACCGCCTCCTGGGCCCAAAACCGCCTTGAACTTTGACTGGTTTTCATCAAACAGGATGAAAGGAAACCGCTTCTCTCCACGCTCGTTGCTGAGGGTCTTCCAAAAGGGCTTGTGGGCGTCTGCCTTCTGTACTCCGGTCATGGCCGAGGATGGTAAGCAATGAGTTTTCAGGGAGGATATATGATAGATCTCGGAGAAAAAGCTTTGATACTCTGGTAGAATGTTATAGTTCATACACATGCACTTACAGTTTGCATATGTGGCATACAAGTAATTCAAATTGAACTGTCCAAATTTTGGGTCCCAGTTTCACTGTATCATGAACCAAAATTACGCCTATCTTGATCATTTATCTATCAGATCAGTACACACAAATTGGACGGTTATAATCTTTCCTATAACCATATTTCAACGGACAAGCGTCCACGAATCAGTGTTAGGGTTTTCCACCAATCTAGTTTTTAGGACCGTTCTTAGCAGTGGCCTCCAAGATATGTTTGGTCGGTCCGTTTAATTTGAGCTAGTGTCGCCACGTGTACAATTTCTAGTGCATACTATAAACTTCGTACTCTCCCAGAGTATCATATAAAGTTAGAGGTTTGCTAAACACACGCGTACACCGACACACGCACCACTACAGTCAGTCGCCCGTGACAGATGTGTAGGACATCTGATCCATGTATTAGCTGGACCCAAGGTTTAGATGTGTTACTCAAGAAATGAAGCTGGTAAAAATTCATGTCATAAAACAAGAACGGTATAAAAGCATCTGCATGTACTTTTGGACCGTCCATTATTTTTGTGAACGGGGTGGCCTACCTTGTTGTTAACCGTCCGGAGTTTTTTGGTCCGTTCACGTTGACAGTGGTTTCCAGATGGTACACGGTGAGATGAAGTGTATACGTGCGAGGTTGGCACGTGTGGCTGAGTATTGATATGTGGTGTGGGGCTAGCAAACCTCAAACACCGATGCAGGCGACGGTCATCGATAAACTGAGGATAACACGATGGAGACGCGCGATTATGATAGGGAAGGTGCCTCGCTGCTTATGAACCTACTTTCACACGTGCAAGAAGTAAGGGCCATTAGAGCATACCGTTAAAATTCTCTTTCCTAAATGTCAGTCCAGTCAACTGATCATCTGAGCCATAGAACCATTGTTCATTTTTGTAGCCATCCACGTGTCTCATGTAAAGTATTCAATGAATGGGCAGGAATGGTTTTCTGATCAGGCGATAATTAGGGTGGCCCCCACATGAACTGATCTGATCTTATAAACGTATGCTAAGTTGGCATGCGTTCAGCATGGTATCTTCGCCATTTCACTCGCGCGGCGCATATGATATAGCCGCGTTAAATCCCCAGAAGAATACGATTGTCCGGAAACGGGTTGGCTACTCACCCTGCCACTAGCCATTGGCTGGTGGTCGGTCCTCCGTAGGACCCAACATGATGAATGTATTTTATCCATGCCGTCCATCTATTTTTATGTATCATTTTATAGTATAATAAAAATTAGGCATATATCAATCTCAAGTGGACCACACTACAAGAAACAGTGTTGAATGAACGTTGACCATTAAAAATGTTTTGGGAGCCATAAAAGTTTTGGATCAAGCTGATATTTGTTTTTTCCCTTCATCTTGGTCTTTGTGACGTAATCAACGGATTGGATGTCAAATAAACAGTACAGTGGACCTTAGGAGGATTTTAATGGTGGATATCTAATAATTGTTGTTTTCCTGTGGTGTGGTCCATATAAAATTCATATCCCTCTAAGTTTTTGAATAGAACCTAAAATGATCTGTAAAAATGGATGAACGGAATGGATGAAACATATACATCTTTTTGGGGCCCACAGAGCACCGACCATCAGCTATGTCAGGGGAGTAGCCAATCCGTCTCCCGATTAACCATACTCATGCATGTAGCATGTAGCAACTGTACGCAAATGCGTACACGCGCATTGAATCGAACCGTTCAAATTGTGGGATCCGCTGATCAAAGTTCAAAAGTAATTGACCGAATTGGTGATATCTAATGCATGGTCGAAACGAAATAAAGTCAGCCGTCCAAATTCAACAAACAAAAATCTCCATTAACCAAAGGTCCAGATAATTTAATAATCTGATTTATGGTCTATAATCTATAAATAGATGTGTCCTGGTCCATCAATCATCTGGGCCAGGCCATTGATCCATTAGCAATGCTTAGTTGTGGATGAGCTTGTGTTCATGCCTAAAGTTTCTACTGGATGGACCCTTATAAAATACTCTATGGCCCATGCCTCCACCCAACACCATAACCGTTGATCAGATGGTTAGGAATGGGCTTGGCCATATCATAACCTTTGGCACTGGCCCAGTACAGTCGTACTTTGAATGTGGGCCTTTTGCCAGTTACGGGCCGGATTTTTAAGGCCCAATGTAAAATATTTCTATGTGCCTGGCCCGAAACTAGGAATAGGTCTGTCAATGGGTGAGTTGGGCTTGGGCCATTTGAAGCCCAGATTCAACTCACTACACCAGCTCTTTGCGTTGCAGATGGACGGCTATGTTAAACATTAGCATCGATCGCTTCTTGTGGCTAGCTACGTGCTGATCTAGACCGTTCATTTAGTAGGTCCTCCCATGGATGACCACGTGGAAAGCTCTCAGTGATCAGAGATCATCATCCATATAAGAGAGAATTTAAAGAAAGATCCACGGTCCAACACCATTGATGAGCATAGGCCTACCAAATTGGTGAGGCACTAGTGAATCAGCACTGGTAGAGGCAAAGCAAAATCCAGGAAAAGAAATGAACAGTTCACGGCTGGGATTAAAAGATGGCAATGGCTCCTCAGCTTTGGACCGGCTTGGACTGATATTAGCGGCTCGTAGGCCGGTCCGGGCCAGAATGTTTCCACCGGGTTCGGGCTCGGGTCAGTTCAGCCTGACCTGGCTCAGCCGGAATTCACATGTGCGTGTTTTATTCTACGTATACCCCGCGAGGCCAGCCAAACCCACCTCATTGACACCCTACTTAAGGCCTTTCAGTCTCGTAGATTTTTGGGCCATGGTCTAAGGAAAGAGGGCCCACCACATCAATAACTTAGGCCTTTGAAGCATGGGCTTTATTTTGGAAATTGAGCACCCGAGAGCTCGTTAGGTGGGCCCATGGATCAACTGGCCCGATTAGCTTATGTGGTAGCTAGAGGTGGGCATCAAGTCAAGTTGAACCGAGTTAGGTCCAACCCGACTTGATTCGGTTTTGAAAATTGCCTGACGTGAATTGAATTCGACTCGGTACCGAGTCCAGCATGCCTAACTCGATCCAAGTCTGGGCTGGATTAATCTGAGTTGAGTCTGACTCGGTTAGAAATACCTAGTCGGATTGAGTTTGCACCGATTCAGATTGGGTCATCGGGAAGGACGGAGGGGATAAAATACATAAATCATGGTAGACCTCATAGAGTTTACTCAGTACGCAACCCGCTTCCTTCCATCTCCACCATTTCCTGTGTGTGGTCCATCCTCTTAACATTATATATATAAAAAGAAAACTTAAAAAAATAAAATCAAATATGCACCTGATGGGCCGCTAGCTGCCACTTGTTGGACGGGATGAGAGAGAGAGAGTGTGTGAGAGAGAGAGAGAGAGAGAGAGAGAGAGAGAGAGAGAGAGGGGCCGGAGGATTGCACCGATGGCTGACGAACGAGAATGGGTTGGGTTTTTCGGATCGAGGCGTGTGGCGAGTAGGGTAGAGATGATTAGAAATTAGGTTTATACACACACGCACGTGGGCACACACACACACACCATACCTGACAACCTGAATGGAGTTGAGTTTCGGATCAAGTCGGCTCTAATGGATCGAGTTTTGGGTCGAGTCGGGTTAAGTTATTGGGTAACTCGAACTTGACTCAGTTTGAGTTTGGATTAGGCGAAGCCTACTTGGTTCGGACCGACTCACCCATTTGGTTCGGGTCGAGTTGGGTCTAAACGAGTGGGAAGAGTTGAGTTAGGTGAGTTGAGTTGGTTCGTGCCTAGCTCCAGTGGTAGCCCGAGTCCAAGGTAGATAGTTAGAAGATTGGGATGTGTTAGGAACCATGGCGCATTTCAAGTAAATGGGCCGGGCTTGGGTTCAACCCTACCTGTCCCAACGTGACCAAGAAGTTTAGGCGGTCCACTAATCAGGTGGGCCACATGTCCATAAGAAACAGGATGGTTAAGGAATACATCAACGGTCTACATTCAATGTAAGCATGTAAGCCACCTGATGTGCAATGCAGGCTGGCCTGATTCCGTGCATATCCGGTGGGGCCCACTTGATGTTTGTAACTCGGACATGCATGTGGCACACGTGTTTCACAGCTTGTCGGTGATAATAAGTATTCTCCCACCATCTCTCTCTCTCTCTCTCTCTCTCTCTCTCTCTCTCTCTCACGTGTACCTCGTTTCACGCGTACCTCGTTTCCCTCGTAATAGTTCCGATGGTCATTTGAGCCTGTCTTTTTCACGGTTCCGTTTTCCACACGAGTTTCCAAACCACGAGTTCACCAATGTAGTGTACTTATTTTGAATTCTACACTCACTTTGTAACTAATCGCACGTGTGGAAATCCAATCGGTTCATCAGACGGATCCCACCGCGTATATGGCTTGTCACAAAAGATAGGCACATCCGATCATCAGATGGGCCATGCGAATATAGAATAATTTGACGGTGAAGATAAATCAACTGATAGTCCATGATCAACTTATACATCTGGCCCATCTATGATCGAAACATCACGATATTTTAGAAAAGACCATAAGCAATCTGCAAAGTGGGGCCCACGTGATGAGTGGCCGTCTCGTGAACCAGTGCTTCCAACTGCCCTTCCAGTGGATTTAGAATTTTCTAGCTACACTGGGACACTTTGAAAGTCCAATCGATAGATCTCACCTGCTCATTAGCTCCTTCCAACATTTCATGGGCCACTGATGACAATTAAAGTAGGTTGGTCGATTCTAGCCATCTATCAATAGCCTATAAAAATGAGGTCCATTCAATAATTTGAACCATCCATTTAGTAGGAACTTTTATGTATGGTTATGATTCTAGAGAATTAATTTGACTGATGATCCTAAGAATCTGATCCGTTGCAAAGAAAACAGATGGCAATAAAAATACATCGAAAAATTTGATGGATAAGATCATTTTTAGGGCTTCAAGTTTGGAATGGACATAATGGACCGTTCAGATCTTCCTTGAGACTGTCTCTGTGTCCCCATCCTGCCAGGGGTATATAGTGCTCTTACAGTCACTGGATCATAATAAAAAAACGTTGACGCTGGGGAATTTTCCATCATATGGAAAAAAAGGTCATTATTTGATACTCAGGCTGTCGATGACGCTTCATACGCAGGCACTCAGAAATTGCATATGTGGTATACATTAACTCAAAATAGACCGACTAAATTTTTTAACTCAGAGTCGTTACGTTATGTTTTAAAAATCAGATTGCTTCCAACAATCCTAACCTCTGATTCGTGGACACCTATTCGTTGAAATAGGACCGTTGGATATTTATGTTCTTAACCGTCCTCTAAATCTCCACAATTCCGATAGTTAGATAATCAAATAAGCATAATTTCTAGTTCATATAAATTAAATTAAATTATTTATTTTCCACGTATGCAATTCCCGAAGATAGATGCGTATTATGCATCACACTTTACCAGAGTATCTAAAATGATGATTTCATCATTGCTCGCGCAAATTCAATGTAAAGCAAAATACTCCGGCTGCTACAATCGGCGAATAAATAAGAACGGGAGCTCGAGCGAGTGAAATCAAGAGAGGACCCGCCACACGCGTGACAGTATAGTGCAAGTGTGGGAGATCTGGTCCATTCATTACACGGAGCTTCCTGCGATAATTCCCTGAATGAAAAATCACCCGGTATAATTATCTTTTGACCCACAAACATGTGTTGAAAATCAACCGATGCTTGTATTTCTAATCGTTCAGAAGTTTAATTTTAGTAGGGACTACCTGATGAGAAGATGGATGCCTTTGGATGCAAGTACGGCCCACTTGATGTTAATGCTCAATCGGCGTCTTGGTCGACGGTCTAGATTCTGGTACAACTAACCACCATTTTTTGAAATGGCGGCTAACCATGATACATTCTTACTGGCAACCCGGATTCCAGTGGGAGAGGATTAGGTGCGGCCCCGGCCTCACCCAAGACGGTGCCGTCCTTAGCGTGGAGCCGACCTTGATGTATTTATTCTGAGTCCATGTCATCCATCCGTTTTTTATCTATTTATTTATTTATTATTATTTTTATTAGGTTAGCTTGTTAGTACACGCCCATGTCAGTACACACACTCCATATTAGCCACCCCCACTAGGGATCGATACCAAGAACTCTGTTTATTTACTTATTTATTATTATTTTTAAAATTTTTTTATTTTTAAAGAATCTTTTTAAGGCATCATCCAGAAAAAAAAAAAAAAAAGCAGATCCATATCTCATTTAGACTACACCACCTGAAGCCTTATTGGGGGTAATATGGTTTTGGATCAAGCTTTTATTATTATTATTTTTTAATCTTTAAATTTTTTCTAGCACATCTTTTATAGTGGACCATTCTATCACCCTTATTTTCTATTGTATGGTCCACCTGAGATTTAAAACTGCTTCATCTTCTGGGTCTATGCCCTTAAATAATCTAGCAAAACAAATGGACCATGTGGGCATGTAATGCATACATTAAGGTGGGCCCCATGATAAATGATGTGTTGCCTTGAGAGAGCCAGCTGCGATGGTTAATCCGCTCTAGGTACCATTCGGAATGGATTTACAGAGTCTGATAGTGGCCTACTTTTCAATCAAATCCCCCAATTACCATACATGTACTAATAATAGAACAATTGTCCAAACCTAACTTTTATGTATTGGCTTTATCTTTAACAGCAGCCTCCCCATTCAATCGTATCCTGTTTAGTTCAATAAAGGCAATGATAGTACCCAACCCACCAACTTGATTTCAATCTTCCAATGACACAGGTGGCATAAATCCAACGGTCCACATTGGATGCGACAACTGACAAGTGGGCCATGTAGCAAGTGTTGGGTCTTTATCACATCTATCGAGCACGATCAATGCCCTTGGTCAAACCTCTCGGTTAAATTTCATATCACACAAGGAGGCTTTGCTCGCAGTCTTTCTTTCTACATGTCCGCGATGATGATCAGGGCCGTCTATCTGGTGGGCCCAGCAGCAGATAGGCCTGCAACCGCTTCTACCACGTGGGCCAGCATTGGACTGGGTAACGGTATCCTCTACAGAAACTACTGTAGGAAGAGCGCTCTGTGGGCCATACATGATGTGAGCGTGACATTCAGTCCGTCCATCAACTGCGATCCCTCATATTAGGACCTGAGTCCAAAGATCAGATGGGCCACACAATAGGGGACAGTGGGATCGGGTCACCTACATGTAAGCCTTTCGTGCATCACCGTGTCACTTGTATGCAATCCAACCCGTTCATCAGCTGAAGGGTGAAGAGGCGTTTACATGATGAAAAGCTTAGGTGGGCCGCACCGAATGAATTTACAGATTTTAAGCATGAACCTTCCATCAGGTGGGACACACTGTTTAGAGTCTTCAGGCCCTCTCCCTCTCCTGAAGTGGGCCACACTGTAAAAAAAAATGGATGGCTGAAAAAGAATTTGTTAGACCCGTGAAAAGGCCTGATGTTTGAATCAGCAGATCATATAAGCGTGGCCCACCTGATGTGAGTTTCGAATTCTGTGTACGTATACCATGCCGGCTGTCGCCTATGTGGGTGAATGAGGAGGGTTCTCACACACGTGTGGGTTTAGCGAACCGGATGCGGATTGCGTCCTACCCCCGCCCCGACAGTAAGCCGTCCGGGCAGTGCTCTGTGGGGCCCACTGTGATGTAAGTGTTTTATCCACGCCGTTCATAGTTTTTCTCAGATCATTTTAAGGTATGATTTAAAAAGTGAGGAAGGTCCAGGGCTTAAGTGGACCACAAAGTGGGGATTGAACGTCCACCATTAAAAGCTTCTTGGGAGGTGGAGAAGTTTCGGATGAAGCAGATAGTTTTCACTACATCCACGTCTGCATGACCTTACGAATAGGTTGGATGGTAAAAAAACATCACGTTGGCCCTTAGAAAGGTTTCAACGGTGGGTGTCATTATCACCGCAGCTTCCTTTGGTGTGGTCCCCTGGAGCTGTGGACCTGCTTTATTTTTAGCATCACACCTTAAAATGATATGAGAAAATCTATGAATGGCGTGGATGAAATGCATACATCATGGTGGGCCCCACAAATCCCTACCCGGATGGGTGGGGGTAGGACGGAATTCGTGTTCGAACCTAGCGGACCTCTATTCTAGCTAGGGCTCTACACGAATTGGGCTAGCCCAGTTAACTCGCTCGACTCGACCGAAAAAGCTCGACTCGGAACTAAGTTCAATCCGGGACAGACCATTTTCTTCGGCTCGAAACTGAGTTCGGGCCGAGCTTAAACAAGTCTCAGTTCGGCCCGACTCGGTCCAAAACCTGACTCGACCTGGCCCAACTCCCACATATATATATAGCGGAATGCTCACCTGCGAACCAGTTCGCACGGACTACATACAAACTTTTTTGAGTTCATATAGCGGAACGCTCACCTGCGAACCAGTTCGCACGGACTACATACAAACTTTTTTGAGAACTCATCATATCTGATGAGACTCGAAAATCTGAACGGTCTACATGAAGCAGAACCTCATGAAACCTCCTGCTACCAATTTTTACTTTGAACCAAAACTTCGGTGGGCCATGAAAAATGCAAACAGTTTCTTCCCTTGATTTGAATTTCTCTTTGCTATGGCCCACCAGAATCTTAGATCAGGGTGAAAATTCACCCTCTGAGGTTTGATGGCATTCTGCATCTTATGGACCGTTTGGATTCGACACCCATGATACATGTGCAAAGGTGCGCACGTGCGTGTAGGCGTGTAGGTGAGCATGCCTCTCTCTCTCTCTCTCTCTCTCTCTATATATATATATATATATATATATATAGGAAAAGGTACAATGAGCTTGAGCGCACGAGTCCTTCCCATGAGATTGAGCTGTGTGGGCCCCACCGTAATGCGTTTCGAACATCTACCCTATCAGTTAGATGCACTATTCCATCGTGGGCCTAGGTCTCAAAAATCAAGTCAATCTGTAACTTATGTTGGCCACACCACATACAGAAGTGCAGAGGGGCCGTGCACCATTAAAACATTCATAACCATTTTTGAGGGCCCACCGAGATGTGGTTTGCAAATCCAGCCCATCCATTATGTGTGTCCACTTGAATGAGGGTTCAGACCAAGTTTTAGGTGCATGGAAAACTCAGGTGGACCCCACCAAGTGCTTTTATATGTTTTAACGGTGTCTTCACATAATTTTAGATGGTATGGCCCACCTGAGTTCCATATACGGCTGATTTTTGAGATATCCCATAATTTAAAGGGGAGCCATCAAATGCACGGTGTTGATGGTTGAAACGCATCACGGTGGGCCCCACACAGCTCGACCTCATGGGAGCTTATCGTACGCTCAAGCTCATTGTACCTTTTCCATATATATATATATATATATATATATATATATATATATATATATATATTCTAAATCCTTGCCCTAACTATTTGAGACAGAGAAGTAGGAATGTCACTCTACCCATCAACTTGCTTTAAGGTCCGAAACTGGCCCGAATTCAGCTTGAACTTGCTCGATTGCTGATCGGGCCGAGTTCGAGGTGGACATGTTGGCCCGATGACCGGGCTAGGCCGGGTTTGGCTGGTGACCGGGCCTAGCCGGGTTGAGCCCAATTCAACTTGGTTCGGCCGATGTACACTTCGAATTCTAGTCAAGTCGAACCGTCATGGTGACCTAAGCGGGCCCATCCTATAAAACCATTTAAGAGTTCTTTTTGAACTGTCGCGACGAAGCATCCAGGGTGTGTCTCCGCCCACTGGGGCCACATGCTGAGTGATCCTAAGATCAAACCGTCCATTTAACGGATAGTATGCAATAAGGACCATGTTTGGAAACTTACACTGAACGGATGGACGTGACCATCAATTTAGAAAAAATAGAAAAAAATATTAATTTCAATGGCTATCATTTAACTTCAAAAATCAAAGTCTAAAAATATCAACTAAGCTTAATGATAAACTAACAGCATATGTGGATACTATCAAACATATGCACAGCTCAAACAGTTTTACTATCTCAGCATGTGGGCCCTAGTGGTGAGCGACATACGATGGAACATTAGTCGCAACAGAGGCAAAACGAACTCCGGTAAGAAAGTCGTCCTGGACTCCCAAGCCACTTCCATCTCCTCTTATAAAGACACCCTTTTCTCTCTCTCATTTCCGCAGTCGTTTTGGGAATTTCTCTCTCAATGGAACTCTCTTCGATTCATTTCTATCAGAGCTTGAAGAGATACTGGCACAGAAGGAACTACCAACGCCTCGACGGCACGTGCAAGAGGCACGTGAGGGTGTCGAGGCTCGGGGGGAGCAGCAAGAAACGCCGATTCTGGAAGATCCGCACGATTCCGAAGCTGAGGCTGAAGCTGAAGCTCCCCTCGCCGATCAAGATCGCGGCTTGGCTCCGAGACGCTTACGTGGACGCCATGCTAGCTCTGCAGGGGTCCACCGGCTACCTTCACAGCGGCGGGGACGGTTTTGGCGGGAAAAGGATACCGAGAGGGCGCGTTGCCAAGGCGTCAGCTCGGGATTTCGAGAACCGGATGATATTTGAGATTTATAAGTCGATTCTCGATTCCAGGGAATTATCTACCCTTTGAAAGGGCTCTTTTGTAATTTACTTTAACTTCGTCGCACGTGCCAATCTCTAGGTGGGCCCGCGTTGAAGATCCCCTGGACCACTGTATGATGAATGGCCTGGATCTTACACCTGTGTAACTTGGCAGGTGTGCTGCGAATCGCCGTACCTCTCTACTCATGTTTTCTGTTAGAAGTGTGAACATATAAGTTATGATACGTGGCCCCACATATTTCCAATCTATACACGCGCTAATACAGAGAAATGAGACCTACGGTCGCGTGATCCAGACCGTTTGTCTGTTGGGTCCACCGCAGATGGAGAGTTTCATAATTTTGTATAAAAGAGATGGTGTATTTTTCACTAATGAAACTTTCTGGACGATCCTATCCATAAATTTCTCGGATAGTTAGGCATGTCTAAATAAGTTTAAATTTTTATACATGGGCCATCCATGTAAGGGTCCAATGTATGGGTGTACCGTTTGGGAGAAACATCTCATGCCGGTATCATCCACCGGATGCGGATTGCATCCTACGCCGCGCGCCTGTCTCTAGCTGGGAACGGGCAGGAGCTTTGAGCGGCCACCGTGGTGTATGGGTGTTATCCGTCCATCTATTTTTTCATATCATTTTAGGATATGAGCCCAAAAATGAGGCAGATCCAAGTTTCAACTGGACTGCAGAATGGGGATTAAACTCTTACCATTAAAAACTTCCTGGGGGGCCACAATGGAGCTGATATTTGTGTTTTCTCTTCATCAAGGTCTTTGTAACTTTAAGAATAGGTTGGATGGCAAGTAAAAATTACTGTGAGCATTAGAAAAGTTTTAACAGTGAGAATAATTATCACCGCTGCTTCCTGTGGTGTGGCCCACTTGAGCCTTGGATCTAACTCATATTTAGTATGATGCTTAAAATGAAAAAGAAAAAAAAATGGATGAACAGTGTGGATAATACATCACGATTATCAAACCCAACGGTGTGGATAATACCCATACATCACGGTGGCCACTCAAAGCTCCCACCGGTTCCCAGCTGGAGACAGGCCCGCGTCCCATCCAACCATGTTTCCAAGGGACGTGGATTGCGTCCTAACCCCGGCCCTGCTAGTAGCTTTGAGTGGCCACCATGATGCATGGGTCTTATCCACACCGCCCATCCATTTTTTCCTATTATTTTTCGATAAAAGCCTATAACTGAGGCAGATCCAAGGTTCAAGTATACTACACAATGAGGATTAATCTTTTACCACTGAAAACTTTTTGTGGGCCACAGAAGTGTTGGATGGAGCTGATATTTGTTTATTCTCTTCATCCCGTTGATGTAACTTTATAAATAAGTTGGATGGAAAATAAACTTCATGATGGGCACTAGAAAAGATGGTGAAAATAATTATCACCGCTGCTTCCTATGGTATGGCTCACTTAAGCCTTGTATCTTCCTCATTTTTTCAGCTATAATTAAAATGATATGGAAAATTGATGGATGGTGTGGATAAGACCCATACATCAGGGTGGCTACTCAAAGCTACTGCCCGTTCCTGACTATTTATTCAATTTTTAAGGAAATTTACAAAAAAAATTACTTAACTACACTTAGTATATTTTAAAAAAAGTTTTCAAAAAGCTACTTCAATAATTGATTAATTGTCCTTACACTTATGTCACCATCCGACCACATGGGTTGGTGGCTTAAGTTGGCCCCACTATAATATTTATGTAAAATCCAACCACCATTGCAAGTCGCTCCATGTTAGGCCAAAGGCCCGAAAGCCAACTAAATTTGTGATACGTGTACCACTTGATTGTAAATAGTATAAAGGGGTACCACTTGTCCTTTAAATTGTTTCCATTAGTGTGGCTCACATGAAACATGGAAGAGTATTATTTTTTTACATGGGCCAAATTGTTTATATGAAATTTAATAGTTGAAATGGATTTAATATAATTATTACGGTGGTAGGCAGTGGGCACTAAAAAATCGAGGGTACCTCTCTCCCAACTGTTTCTTTTGATATGACTTATCAATATCATAAGTTAGCTTCATCATATTTTGTCTCTAAGCTTCCTATGGATTAAATATTTAATTCTTAGAATAGATCTTACATAAACATCAAAATGAGCCCATCAAAATGAAGAGTGGTGTTCGTTTTTTTTCCTGAATAATCTCAATACAGGTTTGCAAGGATGTCGGGATATATTTTTTATGGGGCCCATCATGATGTGTTTGAGAAATTCACTTTGATCATTAGATACCTAAACCCAGTTAGGCCCAAAGGTAAAAGATCATGCTGACTTTTGATTCGAGTGACTTTTTACAAGGTCCACCATGATAATTATATGCAATCTGCTCCATTTATTAGATGCCACACTAAAATTTAGGCATGGAGTATAGAAATCAGATCCATTTGTGATATTGGTGGGCCATAGCAAGGGAAATAGTTTGAAGGGTGAGAATTGCCTAATAAACTTTCCAATTATACGGTTCACCTAAAACATGGATGGTACTAATTTTTAAGTCCTCTGGCCTAACATGTGACAAACTTCATAGTCAGGTGGATTTGCATTAGTATCAAGATAGGGCTCATCCAAGAAAGTAACCCATTTGCTCCTATGGTTAATATCAATTAAAGGTAGCTTCTTCAAAACCTTTTAAAAAAGGTACTGCGACATAAATTCCATGTTAATAAGGTAAGTGTCTTGTAAAATTTTATTTCCATAATTTCCCTTACAGCAAACGCAATGACATGCTCTAGAATAGATGAAGTCACCCGGGCCATGTCATCCAATCTCTGTGGAGGCCACCATGCTGTGTGTGTGACATCCACTCGGCCCATCAGGTTTTCCCATCAATATCATGTCTAGGAGCCAAAACTCAATACGATCCAACACTTTGGTGGGCCACACTGCAGGAAACAATGGGAATGAAGATACACACCCCGGAAATATGGGAGGCACATTGTTAAATTGTATTCGACATGTGGGTCTTACCTTACCTGAGTCATGAGACGCCGAACAAATCATCCATCCCAATAGAAAACACAAATCTTTAATTAAGAGGTTCACACACGAGTGTACATTGTTCTCTGTGCTATGGCCCACCTTAGTTTTGGATGGAGCAGATCTCATGGATGGAGAGCGAGCAAAGATAGCTTTCACTGGATAGAGTGAATTTTGTAAACACAACACCGACCACACATTGTTGGGGTGCCAAAAGATTTGGGGCCTGTGGGGTCCACCATGATGTATGGGTTTTTATCCATGCCATTCATCTATTTTTCAAATCATTCTATGGTATGATCCCAAAAATGAGGCAGATCTAAGGCTCAAGTGGATCAATGCTTACCATCGAAAACTTCTTGAGGTGTAGAACTTTTTGATGAAGTTCGACATTTGTGTTTTCACTTCATTTTAATTTGTGTGACCCTATGAAGAGATTTTATGGCAAATAAATATCACCGCTGGCTCAAGAAGGTTTCGATGGTGTGTGTCATTGCCACACAGCTGCTTCTTATGGTGTGGTCCACTTGAACCCTATTCCTGCCTCATTTTTGGGCTTCCTACCATAAAATGATATGGATAAAAATAGATGAATGAGCATGTGTAAAACCCATTAGTCAAGGTGGGTACCACGTACCAATTTTTGCTCACGGACACAATTGCCTTCCAAAAGATTCTCTTTTCATTAAAGTGAAAATGAAAGGAAAGAAAAAATGCCATGTCTTAAAAGTCATTTTCTTTTAACGCGAAAAGTCTTTTCCAATATTCTTTTACACTGTAGAAAAGATAGAAGATATAAGGAGATCCCAAGTCCAATATTTTGACTTTTGAAGATAGATAATTATTTGTACGCCACAAATTCCAAGGGTTTATTTATTTATTTAAATCTCCAAAATATTTTGCCGTATATTATATCCAAGGTGCAAAAGAACAACGGCCTGAATTACTTAAACATGAGCGGCTCTTTTCAGAGTTGAGAGGCCACAATCAATTAATTCCCTTAATATATAAAATAATATATTTGATTTAGGAAAAAAAAATCAATCTTAAGTGTTATAAATAATAAAATAAGAAATATTCAAATAATAATAAATTAAGAAGCAAAATACAACACATCTATTGAAACAATTTTTAATGTAGTAATATAGTGGAAGAAGAATTTGATTTCTTGTTGGAATGATTTACATATGTAATCACTCTGTCGGACATAGTCCAAGACCCACTTATGGTCAAACTTACACCCCCCTTACGTGCCGGCCTGATCAATTGATTTCTTGTCGATTTTTCACTCAAGCCAATCTTCTCGGTGCATAAAGGTTAGAATATAATGTAACATTTTTTCAAAAAGCTCTTAAAGGAAAAAAGAAAAACTAACAAAGACATGTACATCCATGTGCTCTTTTCCTATTTGTTACGAGAAGAAGAAGACACTTGTTTTGCATTTTTTATTCTTTGGTAACTACAGTATGGACTTAAATGATGTCCATAGTTGAGTATTAGGAAGAACTTCATTTTTCACATGTATATTAGGAAAACAATCCATTCATTTGTATTATTTTCTCTTTGATGAGAATTTATATTTATTGTATTAATTTAGAGTACATATTGTCTGTGTTTAAAGCATAGGAAATTCCTTATCATTGGTCCACATCATTTCCAACTACTTCAACTCACAAATATGCCCAATTTCTCTACCTTCGAAAGATTGTGTGCTACACCACAACTTTTAACATGTGGAACTTCTCTCGCCTCACCATGATCTTGTTGGTAGATCCACACTATTCATTATTTTTTTCAAATAATTTTAAAGATGAGCTAAAAAATGAGGTACATCCAAAGCTAAATTGGACCACACCATATAAAGCAGTGGAGATTGAACAAACTATAGTTAAAACCTTCCTAAGGCTAACCGCGAGGCTCATTTGGCATCTAATCTCTTAATAAGGTCATGCATACTCAGGTGAAGGTAAAACACAAATACCAGCTTGATCAGGGCCTTCTTTGACCCCTAGAAGTTTTAAACAGTAGCATCAATTCCTACCATTTCTTGTGGTGTGGTGCACTTTAGCTTTGAATCTACCTTATTTTCAGGCTTATATACTTAATTAGAATGATATGAAAAGAAAACCAAATAAATGGTATATATCTAAAAATACATCATCATGTAGCTGTAGACACCCCACCCAGGCTAGTTTCTTGATTTTGTTAAGACAATCCGAGAACCATGATCATATCCCCAACCCTAACCCGAGTCATCATGAGTCATCATTCAATCCAAACCATGTCCGAAACTGATTCATTTCTCGAGTCATTTTTAAGTAACAATCAAGCCAATTTCGAGTCATTTTAAGCCAAATATTCAAAACGGACTTCGTTTCACTCTAAAGACCTAAAAAAGGACCCACCGGCTAAATTTCGAGGGAAACTGTACCGAAGCGGTAGTTTGACTACCGCCGGCGGTAGTCAAACTACCGCTTCCTCTCAAAAAGCGTGCGCTGAGCTAGCCACACGAAAATCAGACCCAACCAGGTCCGGGCGGTAATCGGACTACCGCCGACGGTTGTCGGATTACCGCCGGCGGTGATCGGAATTCCGCCGCGTACGGTCGGAGCAGGGACAGCTGTCCCAGCGTCCAAAGTCAACTTTCCTATACACTTACCCTCCTCATTTTCACTATTTACCATTTTACCAGCCCCTTTAGCCAATGGGAGCATGCCATGTGGCGTCTCTCTCCTCTCCACCAATCACCATATGCCACATCAGTATTTGCCCTCCTTTTATCCCATATTTACCAAACAACCATTGGAAAGGGCTATAAATAGCCCTCTCCCCTTTCATTTTCACCCATGGATGAGAACCACCAAGAGAGGAAGAAAGTGAGAGAGAAAGAGTGAGAGGAAAAGAGAGAGAGAGAGAGTGAGGAGGAGAGTGAAGGAAGGGAAGGAGCTCCCAAGCCTTCAAGCCCACATTTTCCAGCCACCTCCTAGCCTTCAGCTCAACCCTTCCAACCCACAAGCCTAGTCCAAAATGATCATGGTTCAATCTACATCTTAGCCTTTTCAAGAATCAAGTCAAAGATCCATTTACATATAAGCATTCACCATGATATCTACTCTCTTCTCAACCCTCCTGCTTCTCTAGACCTCTAGTGGACGTATGCTCTGTGACTTGCCGTACATCGGATCCTGTCACATCAGAAATCCCTAGTGATCTAGTCCACTTTTCTTATCTCCTTGCATAAGCATCATCACATCCGCCTTCTAGACACATTGTTGGATGTATGCTCTGTGGCCTGCCGAAATCTCGGATCTTGCTACATCAGAAATCCACATGTGACTAGTCCCATCATGACCACAGCACCATCATCATCCCTTGAGACTATTTTACCACACTAAGTAGAGACCGTACATTTGTACGGGCAGAGAGGGTGCCTAACACCTTCCCTTTTAGAACCGAGGTCCCTTACTCGGAATCCGGATCGCGAGACAGAGTCAATCTAAGGTCGGAGGATCTTCGGATTTCTCCAACTTTACGTATTCCATGGTTCTAGCTGACCGCGGGATTCTGAGATTATTCGGCTAGTGGCGACTCCAACAATCACAAATCAGCTTAATCGCCCCCAAAAGTACCACTACAACACACTTTTACCAAACAACGTGGATGCCCGATTTTTCAGTATCTACAGAATGGCGACTCCACTGGGGAATGCTAGCTCGCACTAGCTGAGACCCGACTCGAAAGTGTGTGGTACTATAATCTCAAGGGACATCATCACTGCATTCACAAAAAAAAAATCTTTGGCTCATACTTGCTTAACCAAAGGTCCGAACCATGACCACTCGATCCCGTGCAGCCATGACTTCTCAAGCGACCCATGAAGAAGAGCCGGCACCCCAACCAGCTCCTGAAATATCCGCACCTGCACCCGCACCCGCACCCACACCCATACCTACACCCGTACCCTTACCAATAGCTCCGACAGAGTTGCCAGCCAATGTCACCACACAAGAGTTACTACTTCGAACAATGCAAGAGCTACTGCTTCGCCTAGTGCCAAGTGTCACACCGAATACGTAGATGACCCAGCCTAGTGTGCAGAATAGCTCACTCCCTCAAACTCCTTTTGCCTTCTCTCTCATCCCTCCAGCAAATCCTGTGCTCCCTCCTCCAGAAGAATCAGCACAAGATCAACAACAACAAGCAATCGGGAGCAACCCTCCCCCACATCTCTACTCAACACATCACAACAATCCGGTCACAGCACATGTAAATCACAGACAAGAACTGGCGGATGCCCATGAAGGGGGCCAGTTTCGAGTCCAGCTCACTCCCCCTAACGGGAGTAACATCCCGGAATTGGCAGATACCCCAGGCGGGAGCCATTTCCGAACATCCCACCCTCCTCCAAAAGGGAGTGGTGTTCAATTCCAGCTACCTCCCGCCACCGGAAGTTCGCCTTCTTTCCATCAAACCCCCATCCTGGATCCATATGAAGAAGAAGCAGCACAAGCCCTACAGCAAGGGGCAAGATATCCGCAACAAAGTAAGTCAGAGATCGAGGAGTTACGAGAGCAACTACAAATGATGCAAAGCCAGCTTCAAAGACAACAAGGAGTAGATCATCCATCCACTAAGTTTAGGGACCTCTGTCCCTTCTCAGACGCTCGGGTACCTCCAAATTTTGAGATACCAAAGTTCAAAAGGTATGACGGTAGTGGGTGCCCCACAGCACATCTAAAAGCCTTTTGTGGGGAGCTCAATGCGATAGCAGGGAATGATGGGGCTTTAATAAGACTTTTTCAGAAATCCTTAAAGGGTGACGCTCGGATTGGTACACCTCACTAGATAGCCACCAAATCAGAACCTGGGAAAAACTTTTCCAAGCATTCATTGACAGGTTCTCATACAACCTGAACATGGCTCCAAGGAGAGCCGACTTGGTACGCACTTGAGGCAAAAAGTGATGAATCTTTATCAGCATACGTAGGACGATGGCGAGCTATGGCAGCTCGAATGAGAAACCCCATCGATGACGAGGAGCAGATATCCATGATTGTGCATTCAGCACATCCCAGCATTTCAGGATATCTGATCTCGTATCCGTACGTAAACTTCTCCCAACTCATCCGAAATGGGAGAACAAGTAGAAGCTGGGATCAGAGCTGGAACCATTTCCCCATGGCCACATCAGACCCCCTCAATCAAAAGAAACAAAGTCGAGGGGAAACCTGTTGGACACGGGAATGGAAACAGCGCTGCTCCCATGCAGCGTGCTACTGAAGTTAACAACATCATCGCTAACACTCAAGGCAACCAGTATGCTCCACCACTAGAGCCACGGCAGGACAGACAGTACCAGCCACAACAAAATAGGCAATACCAACCCCAGCAAACCCAACAAGGATATCAGGCACAGTCATCACAACAGCCTAGGGGAAATACGCAAGGACCATACAAGCAAGGAATGTTAGGGAGGAAGTTCACTCCGTTGGCGCAATCATACAGTCAAGTGCTAACAATGCTCATGCAAAAGCAACTGTTAACACCCCTCCAGCCTCGACTTCCACCGAATCCCTTGCCTCCTGGTTACAATGAAAATCAGTACTGTGCATATCATCAGGCTCCTGGTCATCTAACGGACCGCTGCTTCGCTTTGAAACATGCGGTCCAAGATTTGATCGAAAGCCAGAAGATTGCGATCACCCCACAGGCCCATACAATGATCTGATTCAAGCCAATATTCTCCAAAATCCCCCCCTCGCATCGGGCGGGACCAAAGACATCCGGCACTCTCTACCGTCAATCACATTGAAGGAGGTCAACTCACACATGCTTATCCACATCATTCCATCAAGCAATCATGCCCGACACTGACCAATCGGACATGGGGACACCAGCAAGCACCATCGCACGGGCCACACAGTGTCCCTTGCAAAGCGGCACGACACTACTCAACCTCTCATATTTCTTGAAGCAGCGCCAGCACTTCAGTCTCTCGTGACTTTGGAAGTAGCACCCAATAGGTCATACCCTCAGAACCTCGCCCTCCAAGGGGCACATTCAACCCCATCCTCGGTATATCCAAAAAGGTTGAATTCTGAACCTGTTATTCTCCCGATAGGTCTCCCTGACCCAACCTTGCTAACCTTGCAAGGGGCACCCTCAGTTCACGCCCCGCAATTCCTGATGCCTCACCAACTGGCACATACCCAAAGAATCCCTCCCCCACATCAAAGGAAAGAGGAAAAATCCATGGCCACAACTAATCAGAACTTGGTGGCACCTCAAGAGATATCACTAAGTTTACCACAAACTGCTCCAGTAATGACCCCTCAGCTTCAAGAACCATTGGCATACTTGGAAGGAAGAGCGGTTCCTTCCTATAACCCGAAAGCAGTCTCATGGCATTATCCAGAATGTGATGAGGTGGGTAACAATGGGAGATACCTCAGGAGAGATAATCAGAACCCAAAAGAAACTCGGGGAATTCTGTCAGGAACCACCAGCAAAACTGACACTGCTTATGACATAGCAGCCCAACTCAAAACCATTCCTGCACAAATATCCATCTGGGAACTCCTATGTACGTCAAGGTCGCATCGAGAGATCTTTGCGAAGACCTTGAATGATGCTCATATCTCTCCTGATGTACCTCCTGAAATGGTGGCGAGCATGATTGGCCAACTTCTCGCACCACAAGCCATCACCTTCTCTGATGATGAGCTACCACCTGAGGGTCGTGAGCACAGACGTTCACTAAACATAGTGGCCCACCACAAGAATTTCAAAATCCCACTTGTGCTCATTGATAATGGATCAAGCCTCAACGTTTGCCCTTCAAGGACTGTTGAACGGTTAGGGATAGAACCATCCTCCTTCAGACCCAGTACCATGAGTGTCAGAGCCTTTGATAATTCCCGAAGGCAAGTAGAGGCGGAAATTGACCTAGAATTACAAATTGGACCAGACATGACCCTTGTCACATTCCAGGTCATCGATATCCCTGCCTCATTTAACCTTCTCTTGGGGCGGCCATGGCTCCATGCTATTGGAGCCATCCCATCTACCCTCCACCAAAGGGTTAAATTCCCTTCGGGAAATCGAATCATTTCAATACTGGCTGAGCCAGAAACCATCCTCCCGGTGACGGTCAGTATTCCAGAAATTGACATTCCAGTGATTGACATTCAGCATACAGAAGGCGATATTTCATATCACAGTTTTGAATTCGAAAAAGTGAATGCGATCGCTAACCCTCGCCCTCTAGCTGCTGAATACGTCATTCCCCCTACTGAGCGATTGATTCTAAATTACCGTACCGAGTTCCATGAAAAAGGTATGATGGTGAAACCAGCACCTGCCAATATACAGAGACAGGGACTAGGATATCAACCGACACCGGAAGATCAGGCTGAAAGGCCAAAAAGGGGTCAACTGTCTAAATGCACACCCATCGAGTTTGTCAAAGCTGGGACAGTTTATGAGGACAAAATGGTATCTCTTGAGGATCAATTCCAAGCACTTAGACTCACAAAACAAACTAGACAGGAGTCTATCTGGCCACCAATAAGGTGGGATCGGATCTTCAGGACATCAGAGGAGCACACAAGACCAGGGACAGAACCCCTAGATCCATCGCATAAAACTAGGGGCATGGAAACGGGTCCATCTGCAAGTAACTCAAAACTGAGAATGTCCTTTGCAGGCAATGTAGGACAGAACAGGGAGACATCCATTCAGGGGAACACAGGGGAGAAGCAACCCATCCATTGGGTTGACAAAGGTAAGTGGCTTGCTCTGGATTGGACGAATGTTCAAATCCCGTCCCAGAAATCCGAGGAACAAGAGGAACTTCAACTCCTGGGCACAGAGGTAGAAACAGATTCTGACTCTGAGCCCAGCCCAGTAGACATCATGGTCATCGAGACAGGTGACCCACAGCAACAGACAGAGCAGATCAGCAAGATCGAAAAGGGAAAGGAGCTTGGATGGTCAGCCATCCCCCTAACAATTGAATCAGCTAGCGAACAATTCGCTAGCACCGGCCTAAAAAAAAAACGCCAATGTAAATAGCAATTGGTATCCCGAACCAGGACAAGACCAATCATGGTTTGCAACACCGTCCTGTTCAGGATATCTTGGCAACCCCAAAAAATAAAAAAATCCTTCAAACACAAAAACATCAGATATTTTTAAAAATACAAAAACACCATATATTCCCCAAAATCACAAAACATCAAAAAATTTCCAAAATACAAAAATAATAGAAATTTTTTCAAAAATCACTATGCCAAACACTTCTCATGACAAGCACGAGTTTGAAGTCGACTCATATGATTTCGATCTAGAGTTGGACTTCGAACTCATGGGTTTGGATGAAGCCCCGGATGTGGGAAATGATGATACCACTCTCGAATTCAAGGATTCCCTCGAAAAATTCAAAACAAAGGCCAATGTTGTGGCAGATGACTTCGAAATTGTGAACTTAGGGTCGGTAGAATCCCCCAGGGAAGTGCGCATCGGGAAATCGCTTCCCCTAGAATACAAGCGGAAGATGATGGAGTTTCTGAAGCCGAGGTTGTCCAACTTTGCTTTCTCCTACAAGGACATGCCAGGGCTCGATGAAGAGTTGGTGGTACATCATCTGCCGACAAAACCAGAAATGAAGCCAGTCAAGCAAAAGCTACGAAGGATGAAGCCAGAATGGGCCCTGAAAGTCCGTGATGAAGTCATCAAGCAATACAATGCAGGATTTCTGGTAGTCTCCAACTATCCGGAATGGCTCGCAAATATCGTACCAGTTCCAAAAAAAGATGGGAAAGTCAGAATGTGCATCGACTTTAGGGACCTCAACAGAGCAAGCCCTAAAGATAACTTCCCTTTGCCTCATATCGACACACTGGTAGATAATACTGCTGGACACAAGATCTTCTCCTTTATGGACGGTTTCTCCGGTTATAATCAGATCAAGATGGCCGTCGAAGACCGCGAGAAGACCTCCTTCATCACGCCATGGGGAACTTTCTGTTATCGGGTCATGCCCTTTGGGCTGAAAAATGCAGGAGCTACGTATCAGCGAGCTATGACTGCCTTGTTTCATGATATGATAAACAAGGAAATGGAAGTTTATGTGGATGACATGATTGTCAAATCTCGCACGATCGAAGGACACTTTGAAGATCTCAAAAAGCTCTTCGACAGACTGGAAAAGTTTAAGCTCCGCCTCAATCCACAAAAATGTGTCTTCGGTGCAACCGGAGGTAAGCTTTTAGGCTTCATTGTCAGCGAAGACGGTATCAGGGTCGATGAAAACAAAACCAAGGCTATCATCAAGATGCCACCACCCAAGACTGAAAAAGAAATTCGGCGCTTCCTCGGGCGAATTCAATATATCAGCCGATTCATTGCACAACTCACTCCGGTCTGCGAACCCATATTCAAGCTGTTACGAAAGAACTCTCCAAAAGAATGGAACGACGACTGCCAAGCGGCCTTCGATAAAATCAAAAGATACTTGCTAAATCCTCCAGTGCTCGTGCCGCCTACTCCAGGTAGGCCACTTCTGTTGTATATCTCTGTCGCAGCGGAAGCAATCGAATGCGTCCTCGGCCAACACGACGATACGAGAAAAAAGGAACAAGCGATCTACTATCTAAGCCGACGGTTTACAAGCTACGAAGCCAAATATTCCAGCTTAGAAAAAACATGCCTCGCCCTAGTTTGGGCAACACAACGGCTAAGGCAATACATGATCGCTCACCCGATACTTCTGCTCGCCCGCATGGATCCGTTGAAGTACTTGTTCGAAAAACCAGAACTGACAGGCAGGATCGCAAAATGGCAGCTACTACTTTCTGAGTTTGACATCACCCAGAAGGCAATCAAGGGGCAAGCACTGGCCGATCATTTAGCAGCACACTCCCTGCCCAACTACCAACCTCTGAAGACCTTCTTCCCCGACGAAGACATCCTCCAGATCGAGGGAGAAGAGGAAAGAAAGGCAGTGGAGTGGATACTCTTCTTCGACGGAGCTGCAAACTCAAAGGGGAATGGAGTAGGCGCCATACTCTACTCCCCCGAAGACGTCCCAGTGCCTATATGCAGAAGACTAGCATTCCAGTGCACCAACAATGTAGCTGAATATGAGGCATGCATCGCTGGTCTAAGAGAAGCCATCATCCTCAACGTAAAGAAGTTACGAGTCTTCGGAGATTCACAACTCATCATCAACCAGATAAATGGCGATTGGAAGACCAAGGATGAGAAGCTGATTCCTTATCATGTCTATCTGGAAAATTTGATCGAGGAGTTCGAAGAGATCACATTCTCTTACATGCCTCGGGTCAAGAATCAGTTTGCAGACCCTCTGGCTACCCTCGCTTCAATGCTGGAAATCCCAAAAGGAGTTTCTTGAATGGGAACTCACTGTCGAACTCCAAGAGGAACTCGCACGTGCACTGCAAATCGAAGAAGCCGAGCCTGCCCCAAATGATCAGCCATGGTACACAGACATAAAAAAATACCTTGAACATCAGAAGTACCCGGAAGGAGCAGCTCCGACTGATCGACGTACAATACAAAGATTAGCAGCTCAGTTCGTGATCACTGGGGGTATCCTCTACAAGCGATCCTTCAACCAAGTCCTCCTCCGCTGTCTCGACGAGACAGAGCAAAGGCCACGATTATGTCAGAAATCCACGAAGGAATATGCGGCCCGCATATGAACGGGCACATGATGGAAAAGAAGATCCTACGACTCGGCTACTACTGGCTTACAATGGAGACAGATTGTTGCAAGCATGTCAGGAGATGCTTCAAGTGTCAGGAGTATGCAAACTAAATCCATGCGCCTGCTTCCGAACTTTACAACTTGACGGCACCATGGCCCTTTTCTGTATGGGGGCTCGACATCATAGGTAAGATCAGCCCTAAAGCTTCAAACGGGCATGAATACATCCTGGTGGCAGTAGATTACTTCACTAAATGGATAGAAGCAGTATCCTACACCACCGTCACAGCATCTCATGTGGTCAAATTCATGAAGAACAACATCATTAGCCGATATGGGGTCCCTCAAGCCATTATCACTGATAATGGAACTCCGTTCGTCAATAAAAGGATGGGTGATTTTCTCGACAAGTTTAAAATTCAACGCCATCGGTCGAGCCCCTACCGCCCTCAGATGAATGGTGGGGTGGAAGCCGCAAACAAGACTATCATCCGCATACTCGAAAAGATGGTGAAGACATATCGTGACTGGTCAGAAATGCTTCCTTATGCACTCTGGGCTTATCGCACGTCTGTACGGTTTGCTACAGGCGCAACTTCATATGGGCTCGTTTACGGAATGGAAGCAGTACTACCAGTCGAAATTGAAATCCCATCACTGCGGATACTACTGGAAAGTGAAGTCGAGGAAGGCGAGTGGCAACAAGCGAGGTACGATCAACTGCATCTGGCAGATGAGAAGCGCATGCGGGCGCTAAACCACTCCCAATGCTATCAAAGAAGGATCGCTCGAGCTTACAACAAGAGAGTCCGGAAGAGAAGTTTCAAAGTCGGTGACATGATCATGAAACGTATCCTGCCGCCGCATTTGCCAGATCCCAGAGGAAAATTCAAACCATTGTGGGACGGACCACTTGGTCATTGGGAAGTACTCCCAGGAGGTGCTCTTCGGCTCACCTGTCTGAAAGGCGAGGATCTTCCCGAGCCCATCAACGCAAACAATGTGAAAATCTATCACGGGTAACCCTACCTAACCTTGTCAATGATTACAATCGAAAGGCTGCATCTCTTACCTCCTTATCAGAAAATAAAACTGTATATATCCACCAATTACCCTTTTCAGAAATACCCATCATGTCCTAAAAAAAAAGAGGAAAAAGAAAGAAAACAAAACAAAAAAAAAAGAAAAAAAAAGAAAAAAAGGAAAAGACAAAAAAAACCTCTAAAAAAAAAAAGAAAGCAAAGAAATCCATCCCGTATCCTTAGAAATCTATCCTGTATCCCCAAATAATTTCAAGCAGCTTACGATTATGATTAAAGACAAGGACAGGCAGGTAGCCGATCGGCCGGCTATGACGGAAGTTCCCCCATCACTCCTAGCACTCCAACAAAACCAAAAAAAAAGGGGGGGGCATGCCTAAGCAAAAAAGGGCGAGTTGAAAACCTGAAAAGGCGGTTCGAGTAAAAACAGCAGGCACGTAGCGGACTTGGTGAAAACTTGAAAGGGCGCCAAGGGTAAAAATAGCACAAGCTGCCAAGGGGCAGGCAAGATCAAAAACCCGGGACGTAGTGAAAATCCGAGAGGACGCTACGGGCAAAAATGATGGGAAAAGCCAGACGTAGTGAAAACCTGAAAGGGCGCTACGGGTAAAAATGGCAAGAAAACAAAAATAAAATAAAAGTGCAGGAACAGAAGAAGCCGAGGCAGCAAACGAAACAACGAGATACAAAGAAGGATCAACTTCAGATCAGTACTCCATCAGATGCTGTTCAAATCCAGGGGATGCAATCCCGGACACCGTCTCAAGATAACCAAGACCCCAAGGAACACAGTCTAGAATACTGTACACAACGTGGGCTGAGCCCAAAATTCTGATCCCTATCATCCAAAGTACAAATCCAAACATGAGCAAACATGGCATAAACAAAACATTTCATTCTTTTAAACCATTTTGCAAAAGTACATTGTTTTCCCTTTTATATCTCAGAAACAAAATTCTCTATGTATACAAAATAAGCGGTCAATCAACAGCAAAAGTTACAGGTAAGCTCCTACCTCTCATATACCAACAATCTTTCCCTAAGTCTCTCTATCTCCATGCGCAGGTAGAAGATCTCATCCCTGTCCAGGCGATGTGTCGCAAGCATGTTCTCATCATACCGCCGCCCTACGGCTAGTCGGTGGGCCATATCCTCACACGAGTGGCGAAGCACAGCAATCTCACTGATCAGGTGGCCATGCGTGGCCAGCAGAAATGAAGGATCAATGAAGGGTCGCTCCTCAAAGGCCTCAAAAGAATCAATAACACAGGAGGAAGATGTAGCAGTGCCACCTATCATGTCCTGATCAGCGGCCTCATCTGCTAAATGCCAGCCTGGGACCTGACGATACAATGACTGCTCTGCCACCCATCGCTGATATGGTACCGTCGCCATAGGTGGAGCCCAAGACTCAAGACCTAGAGCCGTCGCATCCAAAGAACCCTGCCAGGAAACCCAGACTCGCCTATACAAGGATGTCAAATCAGATGGAAGAGACGAATGTCCAAATCCAGAAAAGGAGAACTCTGGGATATCCTGCCAGAAACCAAACTGGCGAAGGAAGCGTATGGGATGATAGGAGCAGCATCCCCGAAGACCGAGCAACAGTAAAGGAGTGCGAGCCGCACTACAGATCAGGGGCGCTCGACAAAGCCAAGTAGCCTCCCAGCTGATCTCCCACCCTCGAAGCTCAGAAAACATGCGGCGATACAATGACTCGTGGCCTCAACACCACACGGAAGGTCATCGAGCAACAAGCGCAACACGTCATTACGACGAGAATCGGGAAATACAAGCACGGGAGTCATGTACAAGTGTTCCCATAACCATACCACGGGAGAAGCTTAAATTAAGCCCAAATTTTAAAAAAAATGGGATGCATGAGAAAGTGACAAAGAGTAGAAAGTACACGAAGAAACGAGCGGCGGCCTGCGAGGATGCGGGTATGTCCAAGGAACACTCGGTCAACCCTAAGAAAAGCTCGCCGGACTCCGAAACGATGCTCTGCGACAAAGAACGCATCGGAAGACGTCTAGCAAAACTACCAGCGACAATCGTCTCCATCCTGAAAAGAGCAGCTCAACCAAGGTGCAAAATATCAGTGCATTCAGGCACTGAAGCTGACGATCAGATCCAGGCCTCCCACGGCCAGTAGAGCAGCGGTCATATAAAATCTCCAGAGAAAACTCACCAACCCCGCCCTCTGCAGTAGGAAGAACAATGGGAAATCCAAACCAGGCAACGGATCGGAAGGGCGGAACCGACTCGACAAAGGAATGTACGCCTCCCGTGCCGAGGAGAAGGCCGGGACCAGGACGCGAAACTCCTCCAACGATGGACCCGGCTCCCAGATCATTGAAAGAAAACAGGTTCAGGGATGGTACCCAGTCAAACAATGCCGCACTCAGCAGTCGCCAGTCTAAGCGGACTCGGTGAAAGTGGAGAACCTCTCGAAAGCCCAAGGAGTCCAACTCGAAGATCTCGGACTCGGTCAAACTGTCAATCCAAATATGTAATCGCTCAGAACGGGTGCCACGCGGCCGCAATCGACAAGTCCGAACGGGCACACCCTCAACAATCCCCGAATCCACAGGGTCACCAATGGGTCATCAAAATTGGCATACCCTCATCTAAAAGATCGATCTCGTGGTGGAGGAAAAAAGCCGAGATGCGCCCATTGCATCTCGCAGTGTATCCGAAAAGCCTCAACAGGAGGACACAGAATCCCGACAAGCGCTACATCGGAGGTGTCACGAAATGAAGAAGCCCCAATAGCTGCAACATCTGGTGCATCCCAGTGGCACATAGGAGCTACATCCTGTACGACGCCAGGAGCTGACTGACCGACCATCGCCTCGAAATATGTGCCAAAAATCTGACCCAGGCCGCCTGTCGAAAGTCCATCATCCACCAAAATCTGATCCATGCCATCCATAACCATCCCTCCATCAAGCAAGCCATCCACACCATCCATAGCAATCATCCCATCCATGCCATCCATAGCCATCCCTCCATCAAGCAAGCCATCCACACCATCCATAGCAATCATCCCATCCATAGCCATCCCTCCATCAAGCAAGCCATCCACACCATCCATAGCGATCATCCCATCCATGCCATCCATAGCCATCCCTCCATCAAGCAAGCCATCCACACCATCCATAGCAATCATCCCATCCATCAAATCATCCACCCCACCCATAGCCGTCCCTCTATCAATCAAACCATCCAATCCCATTAGCCCATTAGTAGGAAAAGGATCCAAGTCATAAGTGGTGTTCATTCCTTCCAAAGGGCCCATCAATTCCTCATCTACCCCCATAAACCCCTCATCATTTATGGAGCCACCTACCTTTTCACCACCAATAAACACACCTAAATCATCATCATGATTGGCCATGATGAATCAGAAAAGGAGAAAGAAACAAGGGATGGATGAAGACAAAGAGGAAAGGACAAAATGGAGACAAAAATGATGATCAGAAAACGGACGGACGAGAATACCGGAGGAAGAAACAAAAGGAATGAACAGGGAAGAATAAGGCTCATTTGGAAGAAAAAGATGGACGGGGCGTGTCGGATTACCACTAGCGGTACTCGAGTACCGTTTCGCACAGTGTTGTCATATCTTTGAATCACTGCGGCACTGACTGAGCAGCGTGACCAGAACGGGCAAATGTCAACGGGCGGTAGTCCGATTACCGCCGGCGGCAGTCCGACTGCCGCCCCGACCCAGTTCCAAGTGAAATTTCGGACAGATCTATTCCGGATGGTATAAAGCGAGTAATTTGCTCCTATATGTATGATTGGATGAAAGAAACTGTGAAAGCAGAAGACAATGCCAAACAAACTAAAATTTTATATTAAATGAAGGAGATCATACAGCCTATGAACTAATCATCACCCGGAAAATAGGTGTCACTATCCTTGCTATGAAAATGAGGTCCCAAGATCCCTCCTCCAGCAAAGCGGGCACCACCACCAGGAGCATAACCAGGCTGAAGAATCGGACCCATGCCGTACTGCTCGCTCCAAGAGCTGTACTCTCTGTCTGGGTCAACAAAAGTGCTAGCTTTATAACCCTCCAAAGCAGCAACCAGCTCTCTTTGTGGCACAGACCTCCAATCAGATGGTCCAGATGGCGGACTAAGCGGGACCAAAGGGCTGCCAGTCAACTGCCAAAAAAGTCTCTCTCCCAGATACCATTTGGTCACCCGCGGATCCTCTAGGATGCGGCGTCGTCGAGAGGCCTGGAAAGCCTCCTGTGCACCAGGAGTAAGAGTTGCATTCGACTGAAGGTAGGGCCGAGTATGAAACTGCAAAAAGAAGAAAATGTAAAGATTGTCAGACATGCAGAAAGCAACATATGGGCAATACAGGGCAAGACAGATCGCTCACATCGTCAGGAACGAGGGCATCAACATTCGACCTCCAAGCAAGATCAGAAAACAAACGTGTACGGCTGCGGTTATCCTTGTACCACAGCATCATGCGAGGGAATGGAGGCGAATGGTTAATCAGAGTAGGAGCCAGGTGAGAAAAATGGTCAAAAAAGTAAACCTGCGCTACACCAAAATTAGGAGGAGACACACCAGACTATCCTCAAGGAAAAGATGACAGAAAAGATCTCGAGAAAGTACCTCAAAGACTGGGTAAAAACCAGTCAAGGAGCGGCGATAATGATCGGCCTTATCCGGCCCATACCGTACAAATGCGCCAAGAGGGCTGCATTCCAGTTGTACGGCATGGGAAAAGTAATATCTGTCACAAGCGATAACAAGCGGGAACTCACTAATTCATTCCCATGGCAGAAGATCATCGCTCCCATGGTATATAAAATCAGGGCCCGAGCTTTAATCACAGCTGCAGCTTCAGTCTCAGGGATGCGCCTGGCGAAATTCGAGGAAAGCCACAAAAGTTTAAATCGATGGCCCGAAAATTCGTGGCATCGGCATCATCCTAATAGCTCCATCCGGTCGTCCTCGGTAGTCTTGGAAGGTCCTCCTCAAAGGGCACAGAACCACCATCATATCTAAGACCCATCTGCATATATATGTCATATAGGGTGATCCCCCACTCTCCAAAAGGCAGCTGGAATGTATGTGTCTCGGGGTGCTATCGCTCCGCCAAGGCAGATAAGAGCGACATGTTCGTCTTGCTCAGACGAACCCGGAAAAGATGCGCAAAAGGGGTACGCTCCAGAACCTCAAAGAACAAAGGCTGAGGATCATGAAACTAGTCAGGCCAATGACTCCTAACCCCACGCCCTCTAAGAATCGCAGGCGCACCACCTTCCCGAGCTACATCTGAAAGATGCCGACCCTCCTGCGGCACGAAACATGGGTCGGTCGAATGCTGAGACGGACCAGCATCATTCCTACCTCGACGGGGCATAATGCACAGGCAAAGCCTACAGGTGAGTTCTATGTCAAGCTCACACTTCAAAAGATCCATCTCAAAAGCCCACTTTCAAGGACAATCTTAAAAGGCCAAAACAAAAAAGAGGATCCATGATGAAAGGCCCATCTAGGAAGCCCATGTTCACAAACCCACCTGCAAGAACCCGTTTTCCAAAATAACCCATTCCAAATCCTTCCCGAAGCCGTTGTTATTTCAGAATCAAAGGCCCACCCGAAAATCAAGGCCCGTTTCAAAACAAGAAAAAAGGGAGGCCACTTCAGTAGGTCCATGCGTGATCCAATGGCCCAGATCATCCAGATCAATCATCCATCCATCCACATATGATCCAGATCCATGGTCTAGATCATTTCATCCAGTAATCTAGATCATCCAGATCAATCATCCATCCGTCCACATATGATCCAGATCCATGGTCTAGATCATTTCATCCAGTAATCTAGATCATCCAGATCAATCATCCATCCATCCACATATGATCCAGATCAATGGCCTAGATCATTCATCATCCATTCGTTCATAATCCAGATTGAAGGTCCAGATTATCCAGTGTCCAGATCAATTATCCATCCGTCCACATATGATCCAGATTAATGGTCTAGATCATTTCATCCAGTAATCTAGATCATCCAGATCAATCATCCATCCGTCCACATATGATCCAGATCCATGGTCTAGATCATTTCATCCAGTAATCTAGATCATCCAGATCAATCATCCATCCATCCACATATGATCCAGATCAATGGCCTAGATCATTCATCATCCATTCGTTCATAATCCAGATTGAAGGTCCAGATTATCCAGTGTCCAGATCAATTATCCATCCGTCCACATATGATCCAGATTAATGGTCTAGATCATTTCATCCAGTAATCTAGATCATCCAGATCAATCATCCATCCATCCACATATGATCCAGATCAATGGCCTAGATCATTCATCATCCATTCGTTCATAATCCAGATTGATGGTCCAGATTATCCAGTGTCCAGATCAATTATCCATCCGTCCACATATGATCCAGATCAATGGTCTAGATTATTCATCATCCATTCATTCATAATCCAGATTAATGGTCCAGATTATCCATTTGTTCAGACTAATCATTCATCCATCCATCTAACGGTCCAGATCGTCCAAAAATACAAAAAAAAAGGGAATTAGATCAAATAAACAGATGGGGCCCCTTTCTTATCACACCCCACTCTGGCAAATACAAATAAAAATAAAAACAAAAAATATATGTACAGCCAGCAACTTGAATATATATATATATATATATGTATATATATAACAAAATAAAATAGAATATGTAAAATCTTGCAAGATCTTGTGGTCTAGACTGATCAACGGTCCTGATCATGGCTCTCCCAAAACAAAAAGAGAAAAAGTGCAAGATCTCCTTAAGAGGGTGGCCCACCAGAAAACCCAGGGAAAATCAAACGGCCAAGAATACCTGAAATCAAAGAAAATACAAGGAAAAGTGAGCTCCAGGAACCACAAACGCGTCCCTGGACGATCGAACGAGCGGGCTAAATGGGAAGGAGGCTTCATCGGACGGACCAGCAAAGAGGAAACTGGGACGGTCCATTTGTGGAGCGGTGGCGGAATACTGCTGTGGCGGCACCGACCGCGCATGCATTGACTTTGACATGGGGCAAGGTGTCTTTGTCCCCATGCCCACCTCCTGTGACCGGTTTTCCCTTTGGACCGGTGGATAAAGTCAAAAGAATTTCTAAAATAGACTTCTGTTTCCTCTAAGGTTTAAAAAGGGTCTTCAAAAAATTCTAAGAATAAACCTCTGATTCTCTAAAACCTCCAAAAATGCCCAAAACCCTTTTTTTTTTTAAAAATAAACTTCAGTTCTTCTAAATCTCCAAAAAGGTCCCAAAATTTTTTAAAAATAGATTTCAGCCTTTCTAAACTCTTGAAAAAGACCCCAGAGAATTTCGAAAATAAACCTTTGTTCCAAAAACTCTCAAAAAAAAAAAAATCCCAAAATCTTCAAAACAAAAAATCCCAAAATTTTCAAAACAAAAAATAATATATCCCAAAAAAAAAAAAAAAAAAAAAATAATAATAATAGTAAAAACAAAAATAAATATATATAAATAAATTTTCAAAGTCCCCAAAAAATCCCAAAAATCCCAAAAAAAAAAAAAAATCCCAAAAATTCCAAAAAATCCCAAAAGTTTTCAAAAAAAAAAAAAAAAAAAATTCCACAAAACATCTGAATTTTAAAAAAAAATCTCAAAATCTTCAAAAAATACAAAAAGTACCAAGTAACTCTAAAATAAATCCCCAGTAAGTATAGGCCCAAAAGGTTTGCTTCAAATAAAAAATTATTAGCCCCATTAATTTATTAGTGGAGGCCATCTGACTTTCAAATAAAAACTGTTAGCCCCGCCAACTCATTAGTGGAGGCAACGTGTCTGTTTACTTAACTTGCAAAAATAAAACCGAACGACGACGCCCACCCGTGAGATCGAACGGATATTTTTCAAAATTCAAAAATATCTTCAAATAAAATCTCCAAGGAGTCTAGCTCTAAAGAGATAGTTTTAGAAAAAAGTTTTTCAAAAACGCACGCGTCACGCAGTACACTGAGGAATCTTCCATATTCTCCAGTTGCGGACAGCGCAAACAGTTAAATAAGACCCGATCTTTTCCGGTTTCCCCGAAGGACGATCGAGTCCGTACATGATATATGTACGATTGGCCAGATCTCTATAACTGGGCAGTCGTACAAATGCTAGTAAGATGAGTGGATCTACCTCTGGAAAGAATAGTCAAACTCGAAGTGAAGACAATCCATTGTAACCAAAGTGTCAGACTCAGTAGATTGCATGGCAAACAGATTACCTGCACATACCTAGCCCGGAATATTTGCAAAATTTGATCGAGTCCAAGTCGGCGTAGTGAGTTCCCCGTAAGGCCGCACCAACGCGTAGGGCAGCTAACCACTTTGACGATCAAATGGAACGAACATTCCTAGGGCGATTACATAGCAAAGGAAAAACAGACCTAGTAGTACGGAAATCCTCGTAAAGCCGCGACAAATGCGCAGAGGCCCTTACTTTTCAGACTTATCCTCCAATGCTGTAAATAATCTGATGTGAAAAGGTTGTGATTGGTGATCCGTAAAGCCGCGACAATGCGCAGGAGACAATCACAACGTTTTCCTCAACCCTCATGATATGTGCAAGTCATTTTTTTTCCAAACAGTCGACTGACAATGATACAATGGTAAGTAATAGATTTGAGTCGCTACCCTTCGTTCCGACCAGAAGGGTGGGGTGTCCACTTGCTTTGGCCTTCGGTTGCTTGCAACCTCGGCCAAAGAGGGGCATCTGTAGACACCCCACCCAGGCTAGTTTCTTGATTTTGTTAAGACAATCCGAGAACCATGATCATATCCCCAACCCTAACCCGAGTCATCATGAGTCATCATTCAATCCAAACCATGTCTGAAACTGATCTATTTCTCGAGTCATTTTTAAGTAACAATCAAGCCAATTTCGAGTCATTTTAAGCCAAATATTCAAAACGGACTTCGTTTCACTCTAAAGACCTAAAAAAGGACCCACCGGCTAAATTTCGAGGAAACTGTACCGAAGCGGTAGTTTGACTACCGCCGGCGGTAGTCAAACTACCGCTTCCTCTCAAAAAGCGTGCGCTGAGCCAGCCACACGAAAATCAGACCCAACCAGGTCCGGGCGGTAATCGGACTACCGCCGGCGGTTGTCGGATTACCGCCGGTGATCGGGAATTCCGCCACAGTACGGTCGAGAGGAGACGGCCGTCCCAGCGTCCAAAGTCAACTTTCCTATACACTTACCCCCCTCATTTTCACTATTTACCATTTTACCAGCCCCTTTAGCCAATGGGAGCATGCCATGTGGCGTCTCTCTCCTCTCCACCAATCACCATATGTCACATCAGTATTTACCCTCCTTTTATCCCCTATTTACCAAACAACCATTGGAAAGGGCTATAAATAGCCCTCTCCCCTTTCATTTTCACCCATGGATGAGAGCCACCAAGAGAGGAAGAAAGTGAGAGAGAAAGAGTGAGAGGAAAAGAGAGAGAGAGAGTGAGGAGGAGAGTGAAGGAAGGGAAGGAGCTCTCAAGCCTTCAAGCCCACATTTTCCAGCCACCTCCTAGCCTTCAGCTCAACCCTTCCAACCCACAAGCCTAGTCCAAAATGATCATGGTTCAATCTACATCTTAGCCTTTTCAAGAATCAAGTCAAAGATCCATTTACATATAAGCATTCACCATGACATCTACTCTCTTCTCAACCCCCCTGCTTCTCTAGACCTCTAGTGGACGTATGCTCTGTGACTTGCCGTACATCGGATCCTGTCACATCAGAAATCCCTAGTGATCTAGTCCACTTTTCTTATCTCCTTGCATAAGCATCATCACATCCGCCTTCTAGACACATTGTTGGATGTATGCTCTGTGGCCTGCCGAAATCTCGGATCTTGCTACATCAGAAATCCACATGTGACTAGTCCCATCATGACCACAGCACCATCATCATCCCTTGAGACTATTTTACCACACTAAGTAGAGACCGTACATTTGTACGGGCAGAGAGGGTGCCTAACACCTTCCCTCTTTGTAACCGAGGTCCCTTACTCGGAATCCCGGATCGCAGACCAGAAGTCAATCTAAGGTCGGAGGATCTTCGGATTTCTCCAACTTTACGTATTCCGTGGTTCTAGCCGACCGCGGGATTCTGAGATTATTCGGCTAGTGGCGACTCCAACAATCACAAATCAGCTTAATCACCCCCAAAAGTACCACTACAACACACTTTTACCAAACAACGTGGACGCCCGATTTTTCAGTGTCTACAGTAGCCCATGTAAATTTCACACTTTTGAGAAACTCCATTGCTTGCTAGAGAGAAGAAAACGAGAAGTGTTGACATGTGGAACTGTCGTGGCCCCATCATGATGTATGTATTAGATCCACACCGTCCATCTAATTTTCTATATCTTTTAGGGCATGGCACAAAAAATAAGATAGCTCAAAGTCTCAAGTTGGCCAGACTATAGGAAACAATGGGAATTAGATGCCTACTGTTGATAACTTCTTCGAGTAATAGAAGGGCTCTGATCAAGCTGATATTTGTATTTTCCTTTCATCCATGTCTTTATAAACTTATAAAAAGGTTAGATGGAAGAAAAAAAGCTCATAGTGGACCCTAGGCAGTGTTTAAATTATCGGCGACAATATCGAATTGTCGCCGATAATATCGGCATCGCTGGTTCAGCGAAACCGAAAACCCAATTTTTCATTTCTCTTCCAGATATTGCCGAAATATCGTCGATAATGTCAGTTTTCCGATATTTTCTAGATATCGCTGGCCAACTACCCTATTTTATCGATAAAAAGGGCCATGTTTTTAGCGATAAAATCATCGAAATCCAAGAAAAAAGAAGAAAAAGAAGAAGAAGAAGAAGAAGAAGAAGAAGAAGAAGAAAATACCTGCTTTTTTTTTTTTTTTTTTCGCTCAAATCAATTTGAAGAGGGAAATCCCCAAAAAAATTGTATTTTCCATCAAGATCCTTGAATAGTTACTTCTCTAGTTTGCTAGCCCCGAAACCCACTGGCAGGGCTACGAAAATCCGGATACTCATAGAAAATTTTGAAATTTTGGGAATGAGGGGGAGGGATTTTCGGTTTCGGAAGTTGTAACGTCCTGTCCAACCAGAACGGTGTCCTGGGGCGTCCACGTAGGATCTGCCGCAAGACCATTCACTTAAGCTGTACGTGTGTGGGGTATCACCAAATTAATTAACCTAGGTTAGCCCAATGGGGTGGACCAGTCTAGTTATGATCAGACCAAGTGCGGGTCATCAAGCCGAATAACCCGTTTACACTTAACTACAGCCCGTGCGGGCCATGCATGCAGCGACCAAGGAAAGTCAGAAAAATCTAAAAATTTAGGGAATCATAGATCTCACTAGGCTTGTAGTCCATCACGGACCATGGACTCAGTAGACACCTAGAAATTAATTACCCACGTCGTCCCAGCGGCACTTGCCAAACGCAACTCACCAAAGTCCAGAATTGAAATCTGGCACTTGTAAATAAAACTGAGATACTAGACTTTTCAACTGTTGGATCTCTTCTACATTTATGGTAGAGGTCTAACGTATTTTTTGACGCCCTTCTACAAAATCTGGGACCCGATCGTGAAACGGTGACCGTTGATCGCAAATTGGACTTATAGGGTCAAATCTCCCGTCCGTTTGCCTCCAAATTTTGCATGGCCCTTCATCAGGCCATGAAGCACCTATCTTATAATTTTTATAGCAAGAGGGTCACCAGAACCACCCCAACAACCAGAATGGGTCTCGTAGGGCCATTTAAAGATCGGAGCTGTGCAAGGAAAGCCCGTGTTCGATTGTCTTCAAATTTTGTATGGCCCCTCATTGGGTCATGAGACACCTACATACCAAATTTGGTGGCCAAGGGAGTGATAGGGCCGCCCCAAAGCCAATAGGGAGTCCTAGAGGGCCATTGTGGGAATTGGTGGAAACTTAAGGCCAAAGGGCCCAAGTTTAGGAAATAAAGCCCTAGCTCCTCTCATAACTCCACCATTACTACATCTACTAAGGAGAACAAAGAGAGAGCAAGAAGAGTAAAGAGAGAAGAAAGAGAGTGAAGGTGGACCATAAATCGAGGTGAGGCCCAAGGGAGTTCAACCTTGCAACTCCCTCCCTCATCTTCAAGAAAACCCTCCACCACAACCGCAAGAATCACTTCCGTTGATTGTATAAGTAAATCCTTCACCCTTTTTTCTTGAAACCCTTGTGCAAGAGAGGATTTGCATGAGGTTCTAACATGCAAGTATATTGTCTTAGGATTCCGGCTGATCGACACCAAGTTCGGCGCTTCTAGGTCATTTTCCAAGTCTTCAACGATCTGTAGGTGCGGACTATTATTCTTAGGTAGCCTAGCACCAATTTTAGTATGAGTCTAATGATTTTGATTGCTTGGATGGTGTATTTGGAGGATCTAAAGAGAACCTAGGAAAGACCTTACCTTGATTCTTTCAATCAACATGGAATAGTTATGGAATGTTTATTGTTGCTTACATGATTAGGTATATATTGTTGAATGCATGTCCATGTCTTGTTTGATCCGTGTATCCTCTCAATCAACGTAGAATAGTTATAGAATGTTTGTTGTCTCTCACATGATTGGGTATAAACTTGATGTTTGCATGTTCATGTCTTGTTAATTTGTGTATAATGTTACCTTATGGCATGTATGATTCATTAACCCTTGTTTTTTTTTTTTTTTTCCTATGATATATATGAAATGCTTAGTTTCCTCACTAACCCTCACAACACACATGCACCTTTATTTCACAACATTGTTAGCTTTGCTTGGTAGAAAAAAAAATCTGAGTTTTATGTTAAGAAGTATGAATGCATGATATTGCATATGCTAGTTAATAACCCTGATTGTTGGCATATTACGGATTACCACTAGAACCCTTGGGTTGGTCAGGAATATGAGGAGGGTGAAGATAGTCCCGTTGGTAGGACTATCCTGATGCTAAACCCGCTGATTTGGGCGGGTGCATGTGGGCGACAATAGTTAAACTGCATGGGTCTCTCGTACCCGATGTCATCTGGCACGTGCTCGCCTGAACTCGTGCAGTCTAAACTACTTACTGACTAACCTTGTTGTTAACCTTGTCTGCTCACATACGTATGGATCCTAGAACACCCTTCAACCATTGTAGCCAATTGATAACCAATTGAGGCCGATCCACAGACTCATGAGCTAGACATGGTGGAATGGGACACTGTGCCCGATTTGTCAGCATACGCTAGGGTGACGAGCCTCCTTGTAGTGATCGCGAGCGATCTCTTTTCTTAGCGCTCCCCATGTGTGCTTGAAGTCGGGGATGAGGAACTCGATGGGATCAAGGATTGCGGAGCCCTGACCCCGCACGTTGAGGGGCCTAAGCATCGCAACTAGTTGATGGCATTGATACGTGGGGTGTATTAGTTTTCCTAACCTGCTGGATGAATGAAATTAACTAAGAACTCGGCTAACACTATCATATCGCATCACACTAGTTAGGGTGGTGACTTGGTAGTCAAGGTCGTAATGAGGGAGTGTTGGTCATACGCGATCGTTAGACGGAGTTACTCGAGGGAGTGTTGTCGCGAGGTCATGCATCATGTCATCTATCATGCATATGCATTAATAAGATCAGTTAGGTGTTTATGAATGATTACATTTCATTAAGTTCATAATATAATTGATGTCTATTACAACTTAAGACTAATAACACCTACTGAGTTGATCACTCACTCCCACTCTGGGACGGTGTTTTAAAACATCAACCAGACTCTCCTATAGATGCAGGTGACTCAGATTACGAGGAACCTGACAACACAAGTCTTAATGAGGAGGACGAGCTGTCGTACTTCCAGTTGATGGACGGTCCTCCATCGGTTTAGTAGCGGATCTTGGATCGCTGAGTAGTGGACTCAGCGTACTATTTTTTTGGACATATCATTCTTTTTGTAATTTTGTTGGGTAACGCCTTGTGCGACCCATTTATATTATTTTGGACTTGTATATATTAACCCCCTTCACTTCAATAGACTAGTTGGTGATTGTGTTTTATGTTCCAAGTAAATTCCATACTGCGCATATAAACTTGATTAAATGTAAACTGGTAAAATCGGTTATAAGTGATACCTAGGAACTTAGGAGTTGAATGTATGCTCGACCCCCAATTTTCAGGGCTTTACAGAGGAATTTGGGGAAGGATTTTCGATTTTTAACCTATTTTAAGGGGACGCGGATTAGGTATGCGCAGGTTAATCGTGCGACTAATAACTTTGAAATGTTTCAAGTTTTGTAGGTCCCACCATGATATATGTGTTATATCCACATGGCCGTCCATTTGGAGAGATCATTTTATGGCATGATCCAAGGAATGAGGTAGATCAAAAGCTTTAGTGAACCCCACCACTGAAAACTGTGGAGAGAGTGACCGTACCGTTGAAACCTTCCTAAGGTCCAGTGGACTGTTTATTTGAGATCCAACCTGTTCATAAGTTAACAGTGACATTAAATAAGACTATTAACAAATATCATCTTGATCAAAAACTTCTGTAGCCCTTATAAGTTTTTTATGGTAGGCACCACTCTGTCCACTATTTTTTATGGTGGGGTTCACTTGAGATTTGGATCTGACTCATTCTTTAGCTAATGCCCTGAAATGGTATCTCCATATGTATGGACAGTGTGGATACAAAAACATACATCATGGTGGGACCCACATAACTTGGTGACGTAACTTAGTCGCTATGCGTCAGTAGCAAATCCACATCCATTTCAAATAAGTAGGTTGTGTACACACACCCTTAGCGTACTTGGATGCTTAGGTGGCGTCCACCATGATAGTTTTTGAAAAATCCACCCTGTCCATCCATTTTTTTCAGATCATTTTAGGACATGAGCCTAAAAACCAAGTGTATCCAAAACTCAAGTGGCCCACAAGAGAGGAAACAGTGAAGATTGGTGACCATCGTTTAAACATTCATGTAACCACAAAAGTTTCGTATCAGGCTAAACTTTTTGTGTTTTCACTTTATCTCAATGGGAATGAACTTATAAACAGTTTGGATGACATATAAACATCAATGTGGAGCCTGGGAAGGTTTGAAAGGTAGCAAACTCTTTCTACAGTTTTCCTTCTTGAATGACCCACTTTAGTTTTGGATTCACCTGATGCTTGCTATCAAGTCCTAAAATGATCTGGAAAAACGGATGGATGGGGTGGATTTTTTGGAAATATCATGGTGGACCCTACCTAAGCATCCCAGTGCAGGAAACAAAAGCCTTCCTACATGGATGTGTATTAGGTAACTCAGTCCGCTCTTATGGTACTCAGTAAACTCTGTTGGGCCCACTCTGAATTCATGTGGTTTATCCATGCCGTCCATCCATTTTTTTCAGATCATTTTAAGGTTGAGCCCAAAATCAAAGTATATCAAAATCTCAAGTAGACCATACCAAAGGAAACAATGGAAGTATTGATTTCCACCGTTGAAACCTTTCTAAGGCCCCCAGTGATATTTATTTGTCATCCAAACTTTTCATAAGATCACACAGACATGGATGAAGGGAAAACACAAATATCATCTTAATCTAAAACTTATGGGCCCCCAATAACTTTTCAACGATAGACTTCAATTCATGCTATTTCAAGTGGTGTGGTCCATTTGAGCTTTGGTTATGATTAATTTTTGGTTTGAAGACCTAAAATTATATGATAAAATGGATGGACGGAGTTGATACAATGCATGAACGATGATGGGGCCCACAGAGTTTACTCCGTACGCTTAGAGTTACTCAGTACGCAATTTGCTTCCTTTGGCACGGAATCGAATTAGCTACTCCTTCTGCCACTGGCCAATGGCTGGTGGTCGGTGATTTGTGGACCCCACCATGATGTACATGTTTCATCCATGCCGTCCATTTATTTTTCTAGATCACGGTATTATATCAGACCAAAAATGAAGTATATCCCAATCTCAAGTGGACCACATTATAGAAATAGTTTTGAATGAACGTCGACCATTAAAAGCTTTTTAGGGGCCATAAAAGTTTTGGATGAAGTTGATCTTTGTTTTTTCCCTTCATCTGGGTTCGTATGACCTAATCAACAAATTGGATGTCAAATAAACAGTACAATAGGTCTTTGGGGGATTTTAATGGTAGATATCTAATCACTATTGTTTGCCCATGGTGTGGTCCACACGAGATTTATATCCCTCTCATTTTTTTGCATAAAGCCCCCTAAAATGATCTGTAAAAATGTATGAATGACATGGATGAAACACATACATCATGGTGGGGCCCATGAGTAGCACTTTGGTGGCGGGGACCACCACCCGTTTTGGGTCGGTGGTAGGGGAGTAGCCATTTTGAGTAGCGAGTTTCGAAAAGAGGGTCAAATATTGCACATCGCCTAGTGTACATAGACGATAGATTTAGATGCTCTATTTTAATGCCATGTTGAGTAACAAGTAGAGCTTGGACCGAAATAGGGTGCTAAGAGTGACATCACCAAGTTCTGAGGGCCCTACTATGATGTATGTGTTATATCTACACCGTAATCCATCCATTTTTAGATATCATTTTGTGGATATGAACCAAAGAATGAGGCAAATAAAAATCACGTCTGGGCCCAAGCTTGCATTTGTATTATATAAACTCATTTTTGGTTACTATTTGAGGGGTGATTTCTTACATCACAACCATGCCTTTTGCACCCTATTAAATGGAAACTTATTATTTAATGCATTCTTTTGTAATCATTTTTTCATTTCTAGATATGTAAATATGTGTATTTAGGCATGTCATCCAAAGTAGATGACGTATTAAAAACTTTGTGGACAAAAAATTCCACCATTTTCTCCATATTTCTCCCTTTTTCCATGCATTTCCGGTTATCGGCGATATTATCAGCGATAACGATATTATATCTTTATCTTTGGCCATTGAAACTTGTAGCGACACCAACAATTCAAACACTAACCCTAGGAAGGTTTTAATGCTACTTTCTATGATGTGGTCCACTTGAGCTTCGGATGTGCCTCATTTTTGGACTCATCATCTACAATAATCTAGAAAAATTGATGGACGGTGTGAATTTAACACATAAATCATAGTGGGGCTAGAGAAGTTCCACGTGTTAAAAGTTGGGTTGTGCAACCGGTAATTCATTTGTGAGAGAAAATTAGCATCTTTTGTGAGTTTGCATCATCAATGATGATGTGTACCAATGAGAAGCGACGGTACTGAAATTTTCTATACAACATGTTTATATTAGGGCCATTTCTCATGTATAAATTCAAAACTCCACACAATGAAAATCAAGTAATTTTACAATATTTCAATTTCAATTTCTCTAGCTTTTTTTTTTTTCTATCATTTGAGTAATGCAAACCGTTGTTACCATAAGCCCTCCTTGATGGCTAATACAAATAAAACCTCACTAATCAGAAAATCCTAACATTTTTAATTTGCACCCATATATCAATGTTTTGAAAAACCGAGTATTGAGTCTTACTTGACTAATCTGGTATACAAGCTCTCACCCCGAGCATTATTGCATGGAACCTTCTGATGAAAGCATTGGATTCCAACTCTCCTTAACAATTTCTCGACACGAGGAGAATTGGCCCCTCTAGCATAAGTACAAATGTTAGGTCAGTTAGGCAGCAAGCTCCATCGTACATGCATAAGTCCAAAGAGTTAGGTTGTGCCATCGGACATATCCAACCGTCCACGTGTCTATATTTAAATTGGATGGTTGGTTAGATTATTTGAAGCATCTGGTAGTTTTGTCGGATGAACATGAGCAGTTTGGCCGGACATGCTCTAGTATGCACGCATATTCCCAGAGTCCCTGAGTTCTTTAAGTCCAAACCTAGGTGGGCCCTCCATGTTGTCTGTGAGAATTCTACACCATCCATCAGTTTTCCCATAACATGAGCCTATAAATGAAGTAAAACCAAAACTCTGGGTAGTGCGGGTCAACAGGACCCAGATTTTCACTCCTGGGCAGCTCTAGCTCCCCCATCCGATTCGTGGCCTCCTTTTCCTAGACAAAACGGGCCTCGGGAATCTTCGAGTTAGGTAAAGCTCTTGTTCAGGTTGTATAGTCTTATGATAGGCGGGCCCTCCCTTTTTTGTCCCGGCCCGCCCGAATGGCCGTCCGCTGTAAGCCGTTCACGGCCTTGTTTTCCTTGCAATGGAAAGTCTCATTCTTAAAAGAAATAAAAAAGTAAGTAAAACCAAAACTCAAGTGGGGACACGTGATAGGAAAAAATGGGGATGAAAATGCTTACTAGCCTGATTCAAACTGTTGTAGCTCTGGAAAATGTTTCAACGATGGGCGTACAATCGCCCAATTCCAACTTTTTCCTGTCGCGACTTGAGTTTTGGATCTAGCTTATTTTTGGGCTTGTGTCTTAACATGAGCTGGAAAAACGGATGGACGGGGTGGATATATACAACACATACCAGCTTACTTGATGAATGGTTGTGATCTTACACACGTGTGCTCCACTTATATCTTATTAGTCTACCAATCAGGTCCACTCATTTATTGGGACCCGGGATGGATGGCATGTGTATAAGAAAAAGTTCTACCTGTTAGACATTTCTCTCCATCCAACCAGTGGCTATTAATTAAATCAATGGTGGAAAATGAAAATTGATGCACAGTGTTCTCTTATAAGTTTGATATTTGAAACATATATAAGCCATCCTTATTTGGTCCCGATTTTTATTTATCAGTCCTAGTTTTGCTTAAATCAAGGTATCATATTTTTGGATGGTTCTCTGGCAATCCCCCATGCCACCACCCTACAAGAACTATGAGGGACACAATGTGATGTCGGCGTGATATCCACTCCGTCTATCAGTTCCTTCAGCTCACATTAAGACATGGGCCCAAAAGTAAGACAGATCCAAAACTCAAGTGGGCCACATGACAGGAAAAGGTAGGGATTGAACGCTCAACCGTTGAAAACTTCATGGGCCACAAAAGTTTTTGATCATGCTAAAATTTATGTTTTCAGTTCACTAAAATAGAAATGACGTACCTTATAAATGATCTATATGGAACATAAATATCACTCTGCGTAGGAAGATTTCAACTGTGGGCATTTCCTTCCCCACGGTTTTATGTTGTGTGGCCCACTTGAGTTTTAAATCTATCTTGTTTTGAGCTCATGTTCTAACTTCGGCTACAAAACTAAGGAATACGATGGAATTCTCACAAAACACGGAAGCAGGTTTGGAAATTAATCAGAGCCTGATATCTTTGCCTTTTTCATCCCAAAGCAAACTCAGCTGAAAATTGAGTTACTTCTTGGAAAGGAGAGCGGGTTAGGTGTTACCTGGATAACACCTCAGTGGGTGTTACCCTTATTGTTTGGGCGCATCTAGATGAATGTGTTGTATATCCATACCGTCTATTCATTTTTTCAACTTATTTTATGACGTTCTCCTAAAACTCAAGCAGGTCCAAATTTCCATTAGACCACACCACTGGAAAAAAGTAGTGAATGACTATTAAAAACCTTTTGTAAGCTACAGAAGTTTTGGAACAAGCTGATCTTTGTATTTTCCTTTCATCCGGGTCTGGTCATCAAAGGGTTAAATGCCAAATAAACATTGCGGATCTACTTATGATAGGCCTTGGGAAGTTTTTAATGGTAGGCATTCAATCATCACTATTGCATGTGGCATGGTCTACCTGAGATTTAAATCTGTTTAATGTTTTGGTACACTCCTAAAATGAGCTGAAAAATAAAAAGACAAAGTGGATATACAACGCATTGTCAAGGTGGGCCCATTCCACAGCAAGCGTCAGCGTTGGAGTACAGGAGCGGATTAGCTGTGGGCCTGGTCCTAGGGCCCACCTTAATGTATGTATTGTATATCTACACTGTTTGTATGTTTTTCCAGCTCATTTTAATAATGCATGAGCTAAAAAAATGAACTAGATCTAAATCTCAGGTGGACCACACCACATGAAAAAGTGATGGTAGACAATTAAAACCTTTTTTTTTTTTTTAGCTATCAAAGTTTTGTATCAAGGTGATGTTTAATTTTTCCCTTCATTCAAGTAGGTGTGACTTTTCGATAAGTTGGACGGAAAATAAAAATTACGTGGGCATTAAGGCGGGCCCTAAAAGCCTTTTAACGGTGGTCTGTCACGCACCACCATATCCTATGGTAGGCTCCACTTGATATTTGGATGTATTTCATTTTTGTAGTTCATGGTTTACAATGACCTGGAAAAGTGAACGGACAACGACACATTATATATATATATATATATATATATATATATATATATATATATATATATATATATATATATATATATATATACGAATTTTTTGATGATAATAGGATGAATCTCAAATCTGAACGGTTCACATGGCTTGAACCTCATGAAACCCCGGTATAAATTTTTAAGATCTGAAACTTTTATGAAACACTGACGTAATAGAATTTGATTGAGTCATGTGCAAGATTCATCAAGTATTGTCATAGTTCATAACAAAGGCCCGTCAAAAATGGGAAAGATATACGTAATAGAAAAGTCAGGTCTCACCAAACCAGATATTTTGTTGGGCCCCCGAATCCAACTTCGAAAGTCAAGCAAAGGCTATAAAGACCGTTGCCTACGTTGATTAATTTATGGGCGTAGATGAAAGTCACCACTCAACGTTTGTCTCTTTTTCTCTTTTCTTTTCACATTTTAGAGCTTAATTAATAACTTCTAAGAAAGGACCATAGTTGTCACTTGGAGCCAAGAGCTACTGCAACAAAAAGCTATGAACGCCCACCAGGATTAGTACACGTGGTATCCGATCCACCTATCATTTGTGCCAACGTAAGCCCAAATCTCAGACTGGTCTAAAATTCAACTGGGCCACAGAAAATAAATCATCATCACTATTGAAACCTTATTAGCTCTACTGAAGTTGGATGAGGCTGATATTTGTTTCTTCCCTTAATACTGGCGGGAGCTTGGGGAGCGGATTAAGTGAGACCACCCACCTAAGATGGTGCGGACCTTACTGTGGGGCTCACCTTGATGTATATATTCTATATCCATACCGTTCATCCGTTTTTTTAGATCACTTTAGGGTATTATACTAAAAATGAAGCAGATCCAATTATAAGGTGGATCATACCATAGGAAATAGGTGGTTCGTCGTTAATGAGCTGCACAAAAGTCTTGGATCAAGCTGACATTTTTTCTTTTCCCTTCATTCAGGCTTATGTGACCTTATCAAGAGATTGGATGGAAAATAAACACTGCCTAAACATTAAGGTGCCCCTTAAGAAGTTTTTAACGGTAGGGCAATTCAATCACCACTGTTTCCTATGGTATTGTCCAACTGAAAATTGGATCTGCTTCTTTTTTTTTTTTTTTTTTGGAATAATATCCTAAAATGATCTGCAAAAACGGATGGAAGGCGTGGATATAGAATACATATATCAAGGTGGGCCCTACAGTAAGGGCGGCGCCGTCTTGGGTGAGCCCCGGGTCTCTCATCTAATTAATCCGCTCCCTCTACCTTATGAACACTTTGGATGGCGTATAAACACTTTCGTGGGCCCCAGGAAGTTTTAACGATGGACACGGATTAGGTACTACACCGGCCTAGCAAGGAACGGACAGTGGCTTTGAGGGGCCACCGTGATGCATGGGTTTTATCCACACCGTCCATCCAGTTTCCCTATCATTTCCAGTTACAGGCCTAAAAATGAGGCAGATCCCGGTTCTGGTCCCTTAACTTCCACGTCTCTCTCTCATCCACGTCGTCCCCGGCAGTCCCTCACACAACCTAGCACGTGCTACGACTCCCACACAACCACCCCAACCAACAATCAGTTACCAAACAAGAAACTAAAAAGCTCCAGTGAAATCGGAGCACTGTAAGTTATGGTGCTACTTAGCTGCATCGGTACATGTGGACAGTCTCTTCGACCGATCTGAAACGTCTATTAATCCTAATCACATTTCATACGTTACCAAGATAAAAATCTCACCGATTGGATGATCTAATCCACCGTTGATTTGGCCTTATTTTCTATAGCCATCCTCTTTCCAAGCCATGGATGGGATGGTTATGATTGCCAAAAATTACTGATTCTTTATAACCATAAGCAATCAGTGATAGGCCTTAAAAAATAGATGGATCAATTATAGAGTGGGCTTATTTATGTGTAAATGATCTTAATCCTCCATAAAAAGGACATTGATCAAACGGTTAAAAAATTTCAAATTAGTGACATTTTTTCATGACAGCCCATGAAAATGTCTGTAGAATGTAATGAACAGTTTAGATCGATGAATTGGAGTGTCGATGGTCTCAGTTATCTTATAGTGCTTTAACTAAAAAAATTCCATCCCTTCCAAACCAGAAGAATGAGAAAAACCAAGAGGAGTTTTTCAAACTCATGCGCAATACATTCTCCTACTAATCTGCCTCAAGAAAATCATTCTAAGAAAACCAGGTTCTCTCTTTCACATAGGGCATAAAACATTCTCTCTCTCTCTCTCTCTCTCTCTCTCTCTCTCTCTCTCTCTCTCTTCTTCTTCTTCTTCTTCTTCTTCTTTCTTCTTCTTCTTCTTCTTCTTCTTCCCCTCATAAATCATTGCTTTTTATCTACAATTTCAGATTGTTTGAAGGCATTCTGAAGTTGTACCACTCAAACAACACCGTCCAATTAGTGGGACACACTATAGATAGGTTGTATCTATAAATTTCATATTGTTTAAGCAATCTTATTATAAGATTCATGGATGCATGTTTGCACATCTAAATCTTACTATAGGACTCAAGTCCAAGATCTAAGGCGTCATGCATAACTGGTTTCTTGAAGAAGAACAATTCCAAGTCTATATATTTTTTCACCATCTTTTGAAATAAAATATAATTTCTAGCCATTGATAAATAGCAAAATACAAGTGTGGTCCACCTGATGAGTAGATGAAGCTTATTTTTGCACAAGCTGTTCCTTGGGACCAGCCTCATCGGATGTTTCATGCACCATTAAAGTTGGAAATTATTTGCCTGGTGGGACCATAAATCTCGTGTGTGCGTGTGTGCGTGTGGGGGGGACATGGTAGCCATTGAATGAGTGGGACCCACAATGAAAATGTGAAGATTTTTTTGGTGATTGGCCTTGATGATAGGGACCAATTTTTGAATGGTCAAATGACCTGTGTAGTTCAACCATTGAAAGGGAAAACAGCACCACCTGCTGAGACATTCAATCAGAGGACTCCACTATGAAAATGATCTACCGAGGAAAAAAAAACAGGTGGGTTCACCTGCATTATGGTGGACCATATACTGTTCAAGAAATTGATATTTATGCATATCAAGTAGGTTGTAGAGAACAATTCATTCAATAGTTTGTTTTCATCTTTTAGAGCTTTATATTTCCCTTGTGGATTAAAGGATTATTATAGAGAAAGAAGATGATAATCTTTTCCTCTTTTCTCCACCCTCTTGCTATGTTAGCAATCACCATAGATTTATCCATATCAACAAGAGAGAGTCACTGAAAGCCACACCAACGTTGAAGATTGGATCCTGTGTTGAAATCCAACTCTATACATGTACATTGGGCATACCTTCATAAAGAAAGAGATGCTTGAAGCCTTAGGGAACTCATTGATGGTCAAGAGATTTGATTCTTTCACCTAGTTATGTGCATCCATCAACCTACCCTGCGTCACGGGCTAATGGATTCACTACCAATGAGACAAAATCCTCAACGGTCAAGTCATGTGATGCACGGTGATATCATCCACTTATCATTGTAGCATTTAGAGCTCTAGGTGTTGGCCACTGTCTTGATCTTCCAATAAAAGGCATCCAATTTCATTGATTTTCGCCTTGTTAGTGCGCGCAGCATCCGCACCCTCAACCTAATGGAGCTAAACTAGCTAGGTATGTTGGACATTTGGTCGGTGGGAAGCAATTAGTGCAATTTTGGGTGATGGAGGATGGGTAATGGCCATGACATGATGCATGTCTTAGGTTCGGAAGGGGTTCATCAAGTCACAACAACAAGAAATTGAATATGATCAACCAAAATTCATCGGGCACAAAGCCTAAATAGCTTCAACGGCCTCTTTGAAGAGCTTCAGTGATGATCGAGCGATCCTTTGAATATGTGAAGTGGAGGATACATGTTTTACAAGCACAGCGCACTGATAAGTCCTACAGGTTACTAACATTACAAGAGAACAGGCCTTTAGCCACGGCATTTTAGACTCGATTTAAGATTAGGTTTATGTTTCAATCTTTGTTTGGGAAGTATGTCATGGGTTAGAAAGAAGCAACCTATTGTAGCATTATCGACTACAGACACTGAATATCGAGCTGCATTGCTGGCTATATGTGAAAGCATACGCACATATGCCATGTTGGCCAACATACGAAAGCAGCTACATAGGCTTAAATTTCATCAAAGATAATGCTCACATTTTGAGACCCACTCATTGCAAGGCTTGGTTTGTGCATTTGTACCATAGCTCACCTCTTGAATATATGCTCCATGCAAAAAAAAAAAAACCGAGGTTCATGAGGCGTCATCCAAACACAAAATCTCAACATCCATAGACCCCCCCTTTCCATTCATCCAAACATTACATTCCAGCATAAATTGAAGTCCATGTCTAAGATTTGAATCATGGACATGGACATCTTTATCTTAAGTAAGCTTTCAATGCATCCAAACGACTTCTTAATCCTGTGAACATAGACACCGAGAACCCACAAATGGAAGCCACTCTAAAATCTCAATCCAAATTAAAAGCAACGAGGCTTAGAAACTAATATTAATAACTCCCAACTGCACTTAGATTATATTATAAAACTATAGCTTTTCTCCAACAACAGTACAAGTATCATATCTGCACATGGAGATTACTACCCAGTAGTTCTTCTTCTTCTTTTTCTTCTTCTTCTTTTTTTATTTTTTTATTTTAATTTTTAATTTTTAATTTAAGATTACTACCCATTTCAACACTACTAGTATAATAAGCATCTTGGCTGCATCACATGTAATCCAGATTACCAGACTACAGCAACAACATTATTTAAGGTAGAGTTTTAAGTCCTTCTAGGGACCAAACTACTCAGTATTACTATATATAGAGCTTGAGTGAATTCCTTCATTGCCTTCCCACACAGCCACCCCTCTACAACTCTAACACTAATCTTCTTTAGGACACAGAACCCCCGGTTGTGTCTTCGATCGTTACTGGTGTAAATATCTACAGTACTTGTTGAACTAACTGAGACCGTCAGATCGGATTTCAGATCTGCAGGCGAGCCACTTCTTCTTGTCAGTTGGGATTGCATATATGCATTGTACACTCCTCTAACTGGGTGCAGCTGGTGAGAGAATTGCAATGATCCAATTCACTCAGGCAGGTCATCCATGTCCATCTGAAATGAGCTGAGATCCAAGTCAGGAATGATGAAATCGGGATCATCCAGCTGTTACAAACACCAAATTAAAATTTATAAGTAAACTTCATAGTAAAATAGAAAACATTCAAAGAGTTAGGTTCGTCCATCAGTGTGTCTTTTGCACCATGGCCAGCTCTTACTGGCATGCACGGTTCGACTGTGTGTAGTACCTAAGAAAATGCATGCATTAGCACATTGTATGTGCGTGATTGAAACAACCATGCATACTTCATATTGAGGAAATATACAATGTTCAATCGATCTTTTGCTTTTTCCAATGACCTAAGCATGTGGGTCCCACCTTCTTTTGTCATCCAAATTGTTTATGTGGTTGAGCCCATGGGAGGTGGGAGATACCTGAAAAATCTATCCCATCGATGATACTCAAAATCCAGCTGGTTACCTCACTAAATATGGACTGATGATTTTAATTTTCCATTTTCATCCGATGGTTAGGATCATCAGTTATGGGAGATATTAGGGCATGTCCATCCCATAGTCGGTCCAACCATATTGACCGCTTAGATTACTCTGGAACCAACATCATATAATACCTCCTATTCAAATAGCTGTGAACACCTGCACCTTGAAAATTCCTGAAAGTAAGAACTGAGGATATATTTTCTAGATTTAAATATTGCTTAAATCACTTACCGGATTGAAAATCAAATCATTAAGATCATCATCACTGAACTTCTGATCAAGAAGAGAGCTGTCTTTGAGTGCTTCACTGTTCACAACATTCCATGGATCTCCATCCTTTGTCGAATAGATAGAGTTTGGAAGCCCGTTTTCTCCTTGAATCACATCGGCGAACCTGCTCACATTCTGGTTTGCATCACCAATCCCATTGGAAGAACTCGCGCCATGATTATAGTAACCAAAGTTCAGTGCGCTGAATTCAGGGATCAGCATATCGTCCATCACCACGGGCCTTTTGCCCTTCTTAATCTCACTCAATAGATCACTGCCTGGACTGTTATTGTTTGATGCTTCGAAGATCGGCCCAGTTCGAGTCATTCCATACAACCCTCCAGTACTTGTCATACGAAGTCCGGTGTAATTGCTCGGGGGGATTTGGCTAGTTCCTCTGAATAGTCCAGCATTTACTGTGCTTGGATTATCATAGCGGCATTGAATACTCAAATCGTCAAAGTTACTAAGTGGGCTGCTGCTAAAAAGTCCAGAACGTCCTTCTTGTTGCTGATGGACCATCGGCATTGTACCGTAGCCTCTCATGGGACCCACTGAAATATCTCCAAGTGATGATGAGCCCATTCTCATAAGATTTGGGGCCATTCCAAGGCCTGAATTCGCAACGTTTGGTTGCGTTGGACCCATTCCAAGCTCTGAACTTCCAGTGTTTGGTTGTAATGGGACCACTCCAAGGCCTGCACTCGCCATATTTGATTGCATTAGGCCCATTCCAAGGTCTGAACTTGCCACATTTGATTGCATTAGGTCCATTCCTAGGTCTGAACTTCCTATATTTGGTTTAGTTGGGTCCATTCCAAGGCCTAAACTCCCCGGGTTTGGTGGCATTGGGGTCATTCCAAGACCTGAATTACCTGTATTTGATTGAATCAGATGAGGTTGCTTTGTTGGGCCAAAGCCAGGCGGTGCTTGGTTCCAGTTATCCGGTCCATTCATCGTCGGCGATTGCCCGAAGTTCAATCCAGCCATTGGGTTGCTGCTCTGACCTTGACTGGGAAACTGCATAGGGTTGATGGCTTGCATAGTCATTGGGCCATTAAGATTCTGCATCTGGCCCATTGATCCTGGTTGTGGTCCTACTGGATTAGGTGTTTTCCATGTGAATTGTGGGATGCCTGTTTGGTTTCGGAATTTGTAGCTCGAATGTGGAGGAACTGTCCCAAAATTTGGTTTCAACCTTTGTGGAGGAGGCCTGTTTATATCATTCAATCGTCGTAGGAATATGCGATACTTCTGCATCCGCCAGAATTTCACTGTCAGTGCAAAACAGCCATAGTAGCAACTGATGCAAATGCACAATGGGATGTTGAATCCTTTTAAACAGCTATGATTGATAGATCTACCTAGTTCCCTTGAAACCACTCAAGGGAGACAATTTGAAGCATAGCTCTAAAGATTACTGAGTCGACTCAACTCGTTGTCTTTTATAATTCCAATACATAGATGAGTCGACCCGGCACCAAGTTGGGTGTTGGTTTTTCCATGAATCTAATTTTAATTGATGTTTTATTTTCTTACCAAAGAGGCATGAGCCATGGATCATGAAAAAGAAGCCCATTAAATAGAATAATACAACTAATATAGTAATCATCAGTAAGGCCCAAACTTCCACTAAAGCAAGTTCATATTGTTGCTCAATTTTTCAAAATTTTGGTTAGTGGCTTTTCAACCTCAATGTCAATATGTGGTATGCTAGGGTATTGTGAAAGCTAACTCCAATACTTACTACTAATTAATAAGACATTAATATATAGTTGTTCATCATCTTCTGTATATGCATTATCTCAACTAATTTGGGTGGTCAGCTACACAAAGCTTGTTACACTATTCCATTTTATCATGGAATACATCCATAGTTAAATCATAGGTCCTCAAGTCTTTTGCATGGCTATCCATGTACGGCATATAAATATTCTCAATACGAGTTGATTTAGGATTCCGAAAGAGAAGCTTTTCTAGGTTCTTTGGGTGATAGCTAGAAAGTTTTAAGGTAGTAATAATTTTTTAGAAGATAGTGATTTCGACAGGTCTCATACATGAAATAGGGATAATGCCAAACCACGTAAATCTATTTTGTTCCGTATGTTGGCTTCTTTGTTGCATTGGTTCATTTTCTTACTATTAGGCTCAAAACAGTATTTAAACATCAAATACCCATTTTGAGGGTGCATCCAAATGAGCCCTAAAACAAAGGATACTTAAATCATAAGTTATGTGGTATGTGGTACAGGAATGGGTATATGGTACACTACTTTCTTCAATACAAGGTACGCTAGTGTAGGATTATGTGGGGTAACTCCAATACATACCATTAAGTAGACATTATATAGTTGTTCATTATCATTTATGCATTATCCCAACTAATTTGGTGGTCAGCTACCCGAAGCTTGTTATGCCATTTCGTTTTATCATGAAACATATCCTTAATTAGTTAAATCATAGGTCCTCAGGTCTTCTTCTTCTTCTTCTTTTTCCTCATGTCTTTTATAGGAGTGGCAATGGGCCAGGCTAGGTAAAGTTGGTCTTAATCTAACCCTTGCCCTCTAAGGAAAGGAGTTAACTTTTCCAGGCTAGGGAAAGTTGGTCCTACTGTAGCCCTGGACCTCTAAGGAAAGGAGTTAAATGATCAAATATTTGAAATAGCCCGATCTCATTATATTTTTAGTATCTTCCATCTACGATGAGTCCCATCACATATATGCTTTGGGTTAGTAAAACATGACCCAAATCCGATGTGTCATTAAAGAATAACATATGGTGATTGGGAACTGCAAAGAAGTGTAACTATGAGGTCTTTTTGTATAATGGTGGCCCACTTGATGATTGCACTAGGCGACATCCTTCACTCCAAGTTTAAGCACCCAGACATTAGCCCTAGGGGGTCGGGTTGCTTGCCCCAATGCCATCCTTATTTTTAACAATACTCACCTCCTTTTGGGCCTTCCTCTTAGCCTTTTAGAGCCTTCAACTTGAATGGGTTCATTCCTTTATACTGCAGTTCTTGGTCACCATTTCACATGGCCAAACTATCCAAGTCTACTTTTCCTCATCCTATTACCTATTGTTTCTACTCCTAAATTTCTTAAAATGTGTTTATTCATAATTTTATCATTCCCTATCTTGCGCCACTCATCAACTTCCCCATCCGCTATCATCATATGAACATGTTGTTCCCCTTTAGTTTCATAATATGCAACAATCACATAAAACTCCATAGTCACATCTCCCGTTCATCCACCCATCTCTAATTCTATGAGCAGCATCCTTCTCAATCACTCCCTCTCCTAAATTATTAACCTAAGATACTGAAAATGGTCCATTTTGTGTACCTCTTTGTTAGCAATTTTAACTAATTACTTGTTTTCCCTCCTATTGTTACTAAAATTGTATTTGTTTTATTTGACTAATTTTAAAACCTTTAGATTCTAGAAAATCCTTTCATATATCTAGCTTTGCATTTTCCCCCTCCCTTGTCATGTCAATTAAAAGTATGTCATCTGCAAACAATATACACTACAAGACCTCTTGTTGTAATTGTCTCATTAACCCACTCATAACCAACACAAAAAGGTATGAACTCAATGCTGACCCCTCACGCAAGGTTACAGTAAGTGGAAACTCACTTGTCTTTCAACTAGTAGTCCTCACATTTGTTACCCACTCCCTCATACATATCCTTAATCATGTTCATGTATCCTCTTGAAAACCTTTTTTTCCCAATACAAACTATATTAACTCTCTAGGGATGTTATATATCCAATGCTTTCTCTAAGCCAATAAAGACCATGTGGATATCAATGCACCCCTCCATATTTTTCCAATTGTCTAAATAGGAAAATATAAGTATATAATATCTAAAATTAATATAATTTATACATGATGATGAATAATGATGTTTAAAATCCATGCATTCTATTATATATTGTACAGATCTCATATTACATGAACAAAAAATTAACCTTCTAACTTCTAATGATAATGTAAACTTGGAATTTAATCAATAACAAGAGTTTAAACATATTTCTGGATAGATAAAAATAGTGATATCGATCACATGTGACCCATAATATGAATAGCATGATTTGGAAAATGTAGAGGAGTTGGCGATTCCGGTTACACTGCAATAAGCAGCTTTTGGGGGAAAATAACCCTCTCACTGCATAATCAGTAATATAATTAAAGAGTAGGATTAATAATACATCTTTTTTGGCATGTAGTTATAGGACAGCTCATGACCTCTCTGGATGTGCGTACTAGGTACAACTGGGGCCCATGGGTTGGTCATCTGGACCGTTGATCTGATAAACCCCATGGCAAATGGGGTACCCCAACAAATACTTTAAATTGGAAATTCCAAGATATGTTTTAAGATATTTCAAAATGTAACATTTTTAGGGCATCTCCCTCGGTGGATCCTATTGGTTCAACCGTCATGATCACCTATGGGCGCCAGATAGTGATAAAAAGCCATCTTGTGACCTTCATTTTATCAAATCATGCTTCTACTTGCATCCAAACCGAAGCCCATTTATGGTGCTAGAATGAGATTATCTGATTTTATATCTGTACGTAGCCTGGTTTAGTCTAAGCAATTAGCTTTATTAGCTTCAGCACCAATTATTTCTATTGTCATGATGTTTACATTTCAAGCAATTTGCGCTGCGTTTGGATGCAGTGTTGAATCGAATTGCAATAGTTAGTTCTATAGAGAGGAAATTACCAAAATGTAATTGATTTCCTGATTTGTACTAAGGAAGTAACCCTCATATTACTTGAAAGTAACATATTGTTATTTAGACTCCAGTTCCTCAATATGGATATGCAGGTAACGATCATTCTTCCTTATTGATCTAATTAGTGCAATCTAATCCAATGAAGCGTCCAAATGCAGCCGCGGATTTCCTGTGGGATGTTTGTTTGGAGCTGGTAAATATCCTAATCTATGACAAAAACACAGAAATCTGTACATGATGAAGAACTGAAGATATGCAAAGTCTACTCTAAAGAAAAACAACAAAAATTAGGAAATCTGTACATGAAAAAAAAAAGGAAATCTGTACATGATGAAGAAATTGAAGATACTGCATATCTACACTAAAGAAAAACAACAAAAATTATCAAAGATATCGATGGATGAACGTATTTAATTAAGATCTGCATGAAGAAATCAAAGCTACATAAAAGCAAGATATTCCTAAATAGACTTCAATATACCGCAAAAGCCATGATTCCAATTAGTCTAATTATATACGCTATCATCATCCGACTTCATATCATCCATACATTCCATGTACTTACGTGCCAATTTATGTATATTAAAAAATGCGTATTTATGTATGTTTGGTTCTACCATATATCCAATAACATGAACATCCTTATGTAATTGGGATGCCATATTTAAGGAGTTCATGCAAGGCAAGAAATTAGATTTAGTCATTATTGCGTTTGGATATACGATTGAATTGAATTGCAATATTTACTTCCAATATGGGGAAAATGGCCAAATTGGAAGTAGCCCTCATATTTCATATGAATTTCTATCAATAGCAATTCCAAGCAGCGTATCAGCAATTTGGTCATTTCTGATTTATTGAACTAATTATAGCAATTAATCCAATTCCATAGTGCTTCCAAACGCAGAACAAAGTAGAGTTTGAGATTGAACCTGTAAATGGCTAGCTATATTTTCTCTTGTGATGCCTGGAATCTTCATGATCTCGAGAATTTTCTTCGGAACGGCCTCTAGAATCGAACCAAGAGAAAACCAAAACGGAACGTTAGCTTAAAATGACCCAAATCACTATTTATGAACTCAAAATCTAAAAATTCATCTTTAAACTATCATTAAAGATGAAATCTTACTATCATAGCCCAATTTATCAACAGCTTTCAAGAACTCTCTATGGAGCTCTGTACTCCAGATCACGCGTTGCTTCTTTTGGGCTGAATTGTCAGCATAATCATCGTCATCGTCTTCGTCGTCTTCATCTGTCTGATCATCATCTCTCCTCCTCTTTGATTTTTTGGAATTCTCTTCATTTGCAGAGTTTGCATATTGAACGCCCTCTGTCGATGGATTCCTTGGTGGATTGTCTTTGGCGCTCCCAACTTGCTCATTTTCCTTTCCGTCAAGCTTCCTCCTCCGCAGAAAAACATGCTGCCATACGTTCTTGAGTTCGTCCATGCATACAGGCTTCATGAGATAGTAGCTCGCACCGTATTCAATCCCTTTCATTGCGACCTCCACTTTGCAATCAACAGACATCACTGCATTGCAAGATCAATGGTGTGGACTAGAGTTTTAGTAAAAGAAAACATAGGAACCCATACAATAAAGCAGAAAATGTGCAATGCTTGATAAGGCTTTTGTTTTGGCCTAACAAATGGTATGTGTGACCCGCGTGCCTTTCACAGGTCCTTATCGTTCACAGTTGCTGGGAAATTGCCCTAAGATCTAGCCCATTGGATGATCCTAACAGTTCAATATGGGCCCCTCGACTTCATTCCATGGATGAGATCATGTGATACATGGATGAGACATTGTACTAGTGTGGTCCCCTTTCTTTCCAAACTGTTCATATGGTGCCACCCTGGTGGACTGTAGACTCGATTATCATTAGGTAGCTATGATCAACTGATAGAAGAGATGTTAGGGCATGACCCCACACGTGATGAGGCACACCAGATAAATGGCTTTGGTTTTCTGCAAGGTGGGTCCCACTTGTAATCCATAGTTTAATTGATTAGAGAGAGAGAGAGAGGTGGTTAATTTGATTATAAAAAAATCATCTAATTCATCTAAAATGAAATAAAATGCAGAAATATTAAGTAGAGAAGAAACTCACTAACAACCGGCAGGTCCGTTTCCAGACCAATGATCTCAAGAAGCTTAAATCCATCCATGTCCGGCATGTGGACATCCGTGATGACAACATCAAACCCGCCTTTCCTCTCACGAAGGATGGACAAAGCAACCAGTGGATGATCGCAGGTCGTAACTGGAAGTGAGAAACGATTAGATGATCTTCTCCAAGAAAGAAACCCACAAATAAATAAATAAATAAATAAGAGAGAGAGAGAGAGGATAAAACTCTAATGCCCTCATGGAAATTTCATCAGTTGATTCATAAAAGCTAAAAAAGAAAAAGAATAGAGGACTATTAAGCATCTAAATCAACTCAAATTTTCAGGACTTGAAAGAGATAGGTTGCAATCCCTCTTCGAATGTAAGCTGCTAGTCACAAAGATTCCACATGCAAAACCCAAGAAGAAGAAGAATTCTATGAAACACATCAGTTGATTCATGCTTCCATGGCCATTTCTCTCATTTGATTGTTTCTCTTAATCCTCAATGCAGGTATGACCAAAGATTAGCAAATAAATATTTCGAACAGCTGCCCATATATATTTTCTAATTCTCACCTAATCTTCTCTTGAAGATCTTATTGAAGATATATATATATATATATATATATATATATATATATATATATATATATATATATATATATATATATATATATATATATATATATCATCCCTCTTGGTACATGAACTGAGCGATCAACAAATTGTAATGTAGTCCGGGTGGGTTTTAATTTACCTAGACTCAGTTATTCGTAGACCGAGTAAGGAATCAGATTTACGCTCACCCCCAAGTCAAGAAGTGCGTTCTCAATTTGGTGATTCCCAATTACACAAGTGACAGTTGGACTACCTGGATCTTTATATTTTTGTGGCACATTTTGTTTGAGGATGACACTCACTTTTTCTATCAGGAAAATTTTCTTTTTGATAATTTTGTCACCTCTTAGTTGTGCATAGGTCTTTTAAAAATTTAGTATATGAAGGAATTTATTTTACAGCATTTAGAAGTTTAGGGATGTTGACCTCCAATTGTTTCAACATTTCTAGAATATCCTGTGAGTTGGCTAGGGGAATGGAGCAATCGGCTTACTCAGAGGTTCCGGTTCTAATCCATGTGAAGTAGTGCTAGGTCTATCATTTGTGTCTTCTTTCGGGTCCTTGGACTTTTCAACCCTTACCAGAATAGATTTGTCAATTATTATATATATATATATATATATATATATATAGAGAGAGAGAGAGAGAGAGAGAGAGAGAGAGAGAGAGAGAGAGAGAGAGAGAGAGACCCCTCATCCAAATGGGAAACACATATGGATGGGTTGGATTTGTGAACCACATCTTAGTGAGTCCAAAAAATAATTATGAATGTTTTAATGGAGGGTAACTTCTCTCAACTTTTGTATGTGGTGTGGCCCGCAAAAGTCACAGATTGACTTGATTTTTAAGCCCTAGGTCCACTATGGAATGGTGCATCTAACTGATGGGGTAAATGTTCGACATACATCATGGTGGGGCCCACACAGCTCCACCTCATGGGGAGTTCCCATGAGCTCGACTGTATAGAACCTTTTCCCATATATATATATATATATATATATATATATATATATATATATATATATATATATATATATATATATATATATGAAAATCACAACACCAGTAGATACAACAATCTTCTGGAAAGAGATCAGTACACAAATTGAGAAAACTGACATTTTATGTTGGATTGTTAGAACTCAATAAACCCAACACTCTCTGGTAGTCTTTTAGGTATGATTAGAAGAATCACAGTTCCCATACACCCAACTCTTTCATAATCTTCCCTCATGTTCTCCGCTAAGAAGGAAAAAAAAAAACAGAAGTAAAACGAAGAAAACATACCCCATTTATTGAAAATGAAAAAAAATAAAATCAAATGCTAGGAAACCCTAAAATCTTGCGGTAAGAAACCCTAAAGAAGAATAGCTGGTAAATATCATGGCTTCTGGAGACTGGAAAACACATGCATGTGAAGCTTCGTAGCAGACCAAACTCATCAAAACCACAAATGGGCATGGCCTCCACATAATCTAAAGAAAAACAACCAAAAAAGAAGAAAATAATTATCTAAAACCTATACCTTGGTATTTGCATTTTGTAAGCATCTGTTCAACAACGTTTAAGCATGTTCGGTCATCATCGACAACTAAAACCCTAAGACCGTCTGGAAAGACAGTGGAGGAGGAGGATGAGGACTCGCCCGGGGACGGAGTGGATGATGAGCTGCCGGGGGATGGGTTGGACGATGAAGCGCCAGCGGACCTATTGGGCAAGGACCATCCAGGAGGAGAGGATGGAGAATCATCATCAGAATCAGAATAGTCCATGGAGAGGACCTGGGCTGTTTTGGGTTGGTGGAGGGCTGAGATCTTAAGCTAGGAGAAAACTCACTGGAGGACTGAAGGAAGGAGGGGAGTGAACAAGGTAACCATGCATTTCATTTCTTTCAATGCAGTGCATGAATGCCCTGTGAAGCGCTCTTTTATAGACACAAAATGAGAGATCGAGAGAGAGAGAGAGAGAGAGAGAGAGAGAGAGAGAGAGAGAGAGAGAGAGAGAGAGAGAGAGAGAGAGAGAGAGAGAGCGCGCCTGAATTTTGTTTTTTCTGTATATTTGCTCCGAAAAGATCGGGTTGCAGTCAGAGAGAGAGAGAGAGAGAGATGTAATCACACCCGGACGCGTATTACCTGTCCTTTGGTGGAACCGTTCGAACTGGCCGGTTCATGAGCAGTCATCATCATGAAATAATGACCAAATCCAAGCCGTTCATAAAGTTTGTCCCTTCAAGATCACCCTATATCTAAAAAACTGGCATGATTAAATGCAAAGGTTCGTCACACTACAGGAAAAGTCGGGATGGGGATACCTACCATTAAAATCATCCAGATTGTGTTTGCGGCCTACCCTGTTCTGTATACGCCATCCTGTCCATTCAGAAGATCTTCCCTACCGCGATGAATGAAAACCCGAAGCATCATGCCATTCAAAATTCAAGTGGGCCACGTCACACTATTTTAATGGATTTATGAATTCTTTTACATGGTGTGAACCACATAAGTTTTGGATCGGCCTGATTTTTTTGGATCGAATTAAATTTGAGGGTGGTCCAATGATGAATGGATTGGATGTTATACATACATCAATATGTTCCCCTAAAACAACGAAGAAGAACGAGCTTATTTTTCTCCAATTTAATTATTTTAAAAAAAAATTAAATTGGCTTTGATGTCATCATGGTATCACCGGTCAATCCGGTTGGACCGGTGGTTGGCCTCTTCTGAACCGGACTGCCCGGTTTTTTAAACGGGTCGACGTGTGAAATGATTTGGTGAGAATTGCGTCTGACGGGTCGTGTATTTTCAATACCCTAATCTCTCGGACTTGTTATTAGGAAGGATGAAATTACCAAAATGACCCTGATTTTTTGTTCGAAGGACAAAACAGGAAGAGAGTAAACGGACAGCGACAGACGGAGAGCTCCTGTCATAGTTCACCACCATTCTTTGTTTTTAAAGGCGCTGGTGACCCCTCCAAATAAAAAAAAAAAAAAAAGTCCTGACATCCAGACCATCCAAATCGCTGATCCGATTATATGGATGAATTGTAACCCGAAAAATCACACTTGAATAGACAACAGCAAGCATCTGATTTTGTCATTCAACATTTCACTTTTTAACCGTCCATCTGATAGCTGCCACCAAATGGATGTTTAGGATTGCTTGATCGTTGCCTCTTTTGCAATTTGCTCTCTATAAATATGCCCCACAATTCGGATGGTTTGGATAGCCTTACATGTTTGCCACATGATGATGGTGAACTAGCAGAGAAGTGTGGTCCATTGAGACTGTCCTTCAATATGGTGGATGGTGTATTAATCCATATATACAGGTGAGCATACATTGTTAGGGTACGGTTGTCCAGCATGGCTACTTGTCTAGGTGCAAGACTCCCTTTGCTAGAAGAATATCATAAGGTGGATGGATCTACACACCTATCCACAGCTGTAAGTGGTAAAATGAGTGAAGATAGCCTTGTTTCAACACTAATGTCTTGGTATCGATTCCCATGTTCTTCCTTGTGCATTTCGAATCCCATTACCTGAGCTACTTTGGTGGTCAAGCTTATATTATCATCAAGCAACATTTCAAAGCTATTGGGCATCTCTTCTAGTAGGACTCCTTATCTAGGTTGTTTCTTCTTTGAGCTTGCCCTGATTTTAGAGTTCTTAGCCTCTTGGTACTATTAGAGTCCTCTATTTTCTTTCTTTTCCCTGGATCAAGGTATGGGCTATTACTCTAGTCCTTAATTCGGGGTGTGGGCCCTCTTTTTAACCTAGCCAGGAGTGTGGGCTTCTTTTTCTTTTTCTTTTTTCATTTTGCTTTTGTGACTTAGGGTGTGAGTTTGTCCTTCTGCTCTTGGCCTATTGTAATTTTTGAGCTACATACCCTTTGAGATTAACATATTTTTGCTTATCTTCTAAAAACAGAAGATCTCAAGGCACAATTATACATTGTATCTCAGTACTAAGGTTTTTAGAATACAACCATCTAGGATATGTGGGGACTTTAGTCTTGGGAAGTGCGATCATTTTCCAATGACAACTCGTTTATATGATTATCTAGAAATACAAAAATAAAAATAAAAATTCTTATATTATAGTATTTTATCATTTTGATTATTCGACAATTTTCCTTGGAATGTGCATGGTGTCTTAACTTTTAAATAATCAAAGAGTTTAAATATTTAAATTGATGTTTTCTTTCATTTAAAAAAAAAGAAAAAGAAAAAAAGAAAAGTAAAAAGAAAACTTGATCCATGGTGAGTCTCATTATATATACAGCTTGGGTAATTGAGAAGGATACTTTGATCTACCAACTATAGTCCCAGTGTATCCTATTGTAATACATTAGTATGTATACGAGAAAATCTTTTTAGTGTTTGGTTATTATAATGTTTTAATAAAATATCTTGTCATCACGTGAATTCTTATTTCTAGTTTTAATTGGTGAAATAGGATTCATAAAGCCAAGACGGTATAATGATGATGACAACATCAATGAAGTTATTACAATATTGTTAATACTTTTACAAAGTCTTTAATATCTTATATATGTTTGTGTTGAGCTCGGGCATATTCAACATTGATCCCGATCCCACATGATCAATATTGTATTACACTAAATTATAGGTACCTTGAGTTTAAAGGACCCAAGCTTATGGGGAAAGAATGTTTGTGGGATGAACGATGGTGAGAGCATTAAGGTTCACACTTCCTTTAATGTTAACTTTATTACATTTGCCACGCACGAACAAAAGTAAGGATATTGAAATAAATGGACATTCGTTGAAAGTCACGGTTTACCAAAAAATGTAGGCTTGAAGATTGGAATACCAAATAAACTACTGAGTAGGTTTAGAGATTCAAAGTCAACACTAAAGTCAAATGCAAGGACCATGTTTGAATAACCGAGATCCATAGCTCAGGTGGTATACTGAGTGAAAGATACCTCGTTTCAACACTGAGGTCTTGGTATCAATTCCCTAGTGGGGGTGGCTAATAGTGATGTGTGAACTGACAATGGAGTGTACTAACCAGCTTAAAAAAAAAAAAAAAAAAGACCATGTTTGATTTTAAATTTATCTTCATAAATACCCTTTAATGAGTAATCATTTTTTTTTTTTTTTTCAAAAAATTTCTATCATTTCATTCCACCGAAAGGGTATAGGCTTTACAAAACTTTGCACAAAAGAAAAGAAAGCGAACTCGCGCATCACTGTAAAAAGGAGGACGAGGAGACAGCAAGGTGCGCCCGATCAAAACAGGAAACTGACAAAAGGAAGAGAGCAGTCGAAACCGAGTTAGGAAGTTGATCTAAGCAATCCCAGCCCAGTCCTATCCAAGAATATCTTGCCTCGCGCCTCACAGTAAATGAGTAATCATTAGTTATATTACTAATTCATGCGAGTCACATCTACATAATGTTGGCAGTTATTGGTATTTGGATGGATCTGATGCTAAAATCAAGAAAAAACTATAATGTAAAAACCATACCCTTCAAATTTATGGGGCCCACCTTTATGTATGTGTGATCTACATTATCCATCCATTTCACCTACTCATTTTAGAGCATGCATGAGCCAAAGTTGAGGCAGATCTAAAGCGCAAGTGTACTACACCATGGAAACAGTTGGAATTGAACGCATATAGTTGAAAACTTCTTGCTAGCCACAAAAGTTTTGGATCAAGCTGATATTTGTGTTTTCCCTTCACTCATGTTTTTGAGACCTTATGAATAGGTAAGATGATAATACATGCCGTGAGCCACGTTTCAACTTTCAACAATGGATATCATTATTCTTCTTGTTTCATGTGGTATGGTCCACTTGAGGTTACAATCTACATCATTTTTGGGCTCATGCCCTAAAATGAGTTGGTAAAACGGATGGATGGCATGGATTAGAAACTTACATCATGGTGAGCCCCACATTTACTCGAACGCGCAATCCTACTGCATGCGATCGTGGATATTGAGGTATAATTAAAAATGCAATTATTCTCTTTTTGAACATTAGTAA